>VDFB02000003.1:218020661-218133242 GCA_007258455.2 Sequoia sempervirens | reverse complement strand
AATTTATGAAGGAATACATGAATTTTTCTACAATTTTCAATGTTCTGCCCTGTTCTTTTACATGGTATGGATCTATATGAAGGTGTACAGATTTGAAATTAATTTTTATTGATATAGGAATGAATTATCTTTCATTTTCAATTATTTTGGTGTTTTTTCATTGAGTTTGGAGAAAGTTATGACCATTTTACCATTGGCAGCCTTATGGGATTGTTTTCTCTGAAAGTTGTAGGTTGTTGTAGAGAATGGTATGGATTGTACAGATCAAATAAAGGCCTCAAACTATTAGAAATGTTAGGTATGTGAATCTAGTTTAATTTTCACTTGGTTTGATCAATTTTCATTGGGTTTTGATTGATTTATGACAATTTTGGTGAAGACTACCCAATTCAGGAACTAGGGTTTCCAACATATAAGAAAGATTCATATTTTTTTATTCCACCATCAAAAAGTGATAAAAATTGGTGAAAAGTTATGTTTTTACATGTTCTAAAAACCCTTTATAGGAAAAAGATTCATTTATTTATTTGTATGATTTATGGTAGATTGTGTGTCTCATTTTGGTGGAGAGTGGTCAAAGAAACATAGTTTTCTTGATTTTTGAACAAAGCTATGCATAGTTTGTTTATGGTTGGAATTGGGATCAATGAAATATTTTTTGGAAGGCCTAAAAAATCAAATATTTTTAAGTTGTATGCTATTCTCTTTGTTAAGTTCCCATTAGGCCATTATAGCAATGTTCTCAAGATGACTCAGGTTGCATTTTGTCATTGTTGATGATGGATCATTGTTTAAATTCTGTAAGGTTGGTTTAGTTGATTCCTTTGATTTGCATCACTAGAGCTCACTACTCAAATACAAGAGGGATCACTGCCCAAACAAGTCACACTGTCTTACAAAAATTCAGATTAGATCCACAGGGTATGACTTGAGAAAATAGCTTCTAAAAAAGCTTGATTATAGCTCTGATTAAGCACATAAACACTCCTTCACACTTTGCTCAAACTTCTTCACACTCTACTCTGCAATTGAATGATTAGATCACTATTCACACACTTGCACTCTCTATGGAACTTCTTCCTTTCTATGCACACTTCACTTCACTCAAATAATCACTCTTATATATCCGCAACATGGAATTACATCAACAACTTCGTTAGCCAAAATAAAATATGAAATATAAAACATATACACAATGTCGACCCAAATTTACAAGTAAATTTTCAATGCGAATCAAACACCATCGGCCATAATGTAATGAATACTTAAAACAACATACTCGAGCACACCAAACATTCAAATTTTAATCTCCAAGGATCCACAACATGCTACAACCACCATGTCGGCCAAGAACATAAAAACCCGAACACATAAGAGAAAAATCACCGACGACAAGCACACCGATCAACACAAACATGCAACAAAGATAAAGCATGATCTAGAAACATCCACAAGCACCAAAAATCAACAAAGAAGCATCCACAACAACTGAAATTACTAGAATCACATCAACTTCCACCGTGAAATACTCCACTGAAGCTATTAAAATTGTCGTATCACAACCGCTTCATAACACGCATTAAATCTTCACGCAGATTCAGAAACTCTCGTGATAAAACTAGATAATCTTAGAAATAAACCCTTTAATCCACAATGATTGATCATCAAAATATAGAGCAAGACACCTTCATGACCTTCACTATTTCACTGTCAACTTGCAACTCTTTCTTTAACAATTTTCTCAATATCCTTGACATATACAACCTTCAATACATCAATGCTAATAGTGTTGACATCAATGAAAACCACAACATCCATCAATATCCCCTTTGAAATTGATGGAAACACATGATGTGAAAAACACCATCAACGCAACACTCAATCAATACTTACTCTTCCTTAGATTTTGACTCTTCTCCTCAACTCCTACATGATCTTCTCCCCACAAGGCTCTTCTCCCTAGATAATTCATAGTTTTTCACATGACTCTTCTCCCCCTTTGAAATTTATGGAAAAGATAAGCATTATCTTTCCACATACAAGCTCTGAACCACATATCTGTACATCTGACTACTCCCCTTGAGTAGCAGCCACGAAAACATCATTCTGGATCAAAATATTGCTATGAAACACATAGATTGATGCAAGTAAATGCATCCTTAGTTCATGCCAGGAGGGGTAATCACCCCTAGAATCCCTCTAAGATACTCAAAATTATCCTTTGGCAATAGCTTGGTGAAAATGTCTGAAATCTATTCTTTGGTAGGAACATACTCTAGTTTGACTCCTTTCTCACTCACTTTCTCCCTTAAGAAGTGAAACTTGATTGATATATGCTTGGTCTTAGAGTTTAGCACCAGATTCTTTGATATGTTTATTGCACTTGAGTTGTCACAGTATATGGCAATAGGCTCATCATATACTACTCTGATATCTTTCAACATATGTTTCATCCACAACACTTAAGTACAATTATTTGTAGCACCAATATACTCTACCTCAACAGTAGATAGGGATATGAAATTTAGCTTTTTACTCAACCAAGACATCGGCTTCTTCCCTAGGAAGAAGCCACCACCACTAGTGCTTTTCCTGTCATCTACATATCCTTCCCAATCCGCATCAGTTTAGGCACTCAAAGTAAGATCATCATCTTTAGGATACCAAAGCCCAAAATCAATTGTTCTTTCATGTATCTGTAAAAATTCTCTTTACAATAGCCATGAGATCTTTCAAATCAGCTTGATATTCAATAAATCACATACACTTAGTATTCATGATGTTTGGTATGGTATGAGTTATAAAGCAATCCCACTAATCATTGACCGCATCCATTTCGACTTCTTTCCTTAAGAGAATCATCATTCCCAGGTTAACTCTGTCCTGTTACCTAGGCTTCATCAAGGCTTTGAGTCTTCCATGCCAAAATTCTTCAACAACTCTCTCACATATTTGGACTGAGATATAAAAATCTCATTGTCTAACTGAGTGACTTGCAATCCTAGAAAGAACTTTATCTCTCCAATCATGCCATTTTTAAATTCACTTTCATTTCTATCAATAAATCCCTCATAAGATAGATTACCTCTCCAAATTAATGTCATCAACAAAGACTTCAATATTTTTCGAATCCTTTTATCATGATCCAACTTAAAATATGTTGTTATCAATGAGACTTTATCATCCAGAAAGTGACAGGATGATTCAGTTTATCCGATTGCTTGAGTCCATGTTTCTTTTATTAACAAAACCATGTTCTCTTATCAGCCATCTGTTGTTCAATATATACTCTCTTTCTTTCTCAACTCCCACTCATTTTCATCTCCTCTCCCACATCTCACTTTTTGGATTCTCAGCCTCCTGAGCAGCAGCCCAGCAGCTATCTTATACTTCTTCTAATTCTCATTTTCCTTTCAAAATTGTCATGACCTCTAATTTCAGGAATTTCTTATAAGGCAGGAAAGTCTTTGTTTATTCAGTCTTCGCTCTCATCTCTCTTGTTGGTCTCAACTCTTATTTCAAAGACCTTAGTACCAATCATTTTTATCTTTTAGGGTCTATTAATATAATCCATGTATCATTCTAATTTCATAGATCAGTTCTTCTTACTAGCTTCCCCATCTAGTTTCATCATAAGTGCTGATACTGTTAGTCTACTGAAATCATACAATATTCTTCTACAATCCTTCTTCTAGTCTGCACACATTTATTCTTA
Source organism: Sequoia sempervirens (assembly GCA_007258455.2). Lineage (NCBI taxonomy): Eukaryota > Viridiplantae > Streptophyta > Pinopsida > Cupressales > Cupressaceae > Sequoia > Sequoia sempervirens. The sequence continues at coordinate 218,129,527 of VDFB02000003.1, read as the reverse complement.
TCTCATATAATTTTATCTTCAGAATGATTTAGCTTTACATACCTTGGAATCTTAAGATTCTCTCACACTTCTAGTTCTTCTATTTTTTCTTCTGGACTTCCACATGTCTCTCCTTCCTATCTTTCTTGATTTACCAGAACAATTTGAACTTGATTCTGTGTCTGAGCATTCTTCCCTTTGTCTTTACTATCTTGCTGGTCATCTAAATCATATCCACAATATCTGGATGACCTTGCAGAGTCCTCATCAACTCTCACATTTGCACTTTCAACCATTTTTCTCAATCTTCTATTATAGAACCAATAGGCCTTGCCTTTAGTAGAGTAACCTAGAAATATTCCTTCATTGCTCCTTGCATCAAACTTTCCTATGTCCTCATCTCTCTTAATATAACACTTGCTTCCTGTTACTAATTTTTCGCTACAATGCAATTGGTGGAGCTGAATAGTTACTGTTATATTTGAAAGTGAAAATTATAGTTATTTCTGCATGTGCCTAAGTGTTGTTTGCACTTTATTCATTATTCATCAAGTGATAGTTATGCAAGTGTTTGAGAAAATTGAGTTTCAGAAGTATTACTCATGTTTTTGCAAGATCAAATGGAGTACAAAATTGAATATACAAATGATAAAGCATAACATATTACTTTCATTTTTTTTATGAAATGATTCACATTACAACATGTTTTCATTTGTTTGCAAGAATACAAATGACAAGTACAACTTTTCATTTTAATGCTTTTCTTTCATAATGGAAATGAAAGAATGAAATTAAATATCCACACAAGCAGTGGTTTTAGCCATTCCATTCATGACAAGAAAGGAAATATACAACTGAAAGAGAAAGTGACAAGTAACATGGGACATATCCGTCATTTCTTGAGTCGATCTTTGGTGGATGCTTCATAGCTTGCTCCATCCTGTTTCCACTCCTGAATGTACCTACAAAAGATTATGAAGGGGCGTCAATTAAGAGCTCGGGATATGAACTATACTCCATGCCATACTAACAGAGATATATTTAAATCCTTGCAATGCATAGAACCAACTAAAGAAAAGAGCAAAAACATGAGCTGAAAGAGAGATATTAACATTATCATATATTGTTTTATGCTAACATCTTTTGTTTCTTTGTGCAGGTATAGGGAAAATCATGAAGCTGATTATCATTTGAAGACCAAGCATGTGGAGAAAAATGAGCTCCCACAAGGGTAGAGCTCGGCATGCTACCTCGCGTACATTATAGGTGGAGCTAAGTAGAGAAATTCTATATAATTGAAAGAGTAAGGAGTATTCATTCATTAAACCATCAAACCTACTATTCACTCGTAACAATCAAGTAAATACCTCCTGAAAGCTACAGGTGAACAGTTGGTTTAAATAAGTTCATCAATTCAACTAAGTACATTCATCCCAAACATTGCTGTATGGTTTATATTCTTTTGCCTTAGTATTATTGGTTCATCATGTTCATGATATTTTGCAAAGTTCAACAGTGTGTGTTCTCATGATAGTGATAATGAACATGCATACATATTGCCTCATTACAGGAAAACTGTTTGATAAAAAGTATGTATGAGTTTCAAATTTTCATTCAAGAAAGGGACTGTGCATAAAACAATTTTTACATGATGAAGGCATAGTGAAGGAGCTTTAGTTTTCCATCAGAATAGTCGAAGGTGACAAGACCAATATAATGACCGGTAGCCAACTGTTTAATAAAGTGAAGCCAAATGATCAACAAAACTGCCAGTTTTAGTTTGGCTAAGAATGCAAATGTAGCATTAGGTAGGTTTAATGCCTCACTGTTTTGAGAATAAAAAAATCAGAATACACTATTTTGGATATCTGTGATGTTCTATCATTCAATTGTTTAGTAATTCAAAGTATACTTTTCAAAGAATAATTCGTAGAATACACAAGAATTATAATGTGAAAAGATTACTTCTAGAATGAGCAAAGTTTAGAAAGAAAATGGTATGAATGAGGGTTTGGAGTGCATCCATGAAGAGTGTAACTGCGAGTGCATAGGAGAATAAAGCAAACAAATAATCTACAAAGTTAAATTCAAAAGATTTTTGTGTGAAAGGATGGTTCAAAACAACATGGAAATGACACTTGAAAATGCAAGAAAATACAAATATATGGAGGAGGTCTCTACCAAAATGCATAATGTAATCAAAGTGCACAATCTCAGTCAAAATATCTATATGAAGGCTTTAGTTAAAATATTCAGTTTTCATCATGTTATGGTGTACCCATGTTGAGGAATAACACAAATTTCTTCAAGATTTTGAATACTCACATGGGTCTTCTATAGAAAGAGGCAGGGTTTATGTTTTCCTTCATTTTTCGTAAACCCACATTGGGGTTTAGAATGAAGATGCAGTATATTTGAGGTACAGGAAGCCCATATGAGAGTTTAAATTCAAGATACATTTTTTCATAATCTCATAAATCCATTTGAGGGTTTTCAACAGCAATACAAAGGAAGTGTGTTTACCTTTTAAATACGAGTTATCATGGTGGAGTTTTGTTAAAATAAACTTAAACGTAATGCACAATTTTGAGCTTTTAGCTCTCAGAATGAATACACATATGAGGGTTTAAGTCAAAATACACAGATTTCTTTAAGATATGAAATACCCATATAGTGAAAATTGAGAAAATAGAAAACCATGTTGGGTTGAGCCTAGTTTTTGCATGAATAATCAAATATATAGATTCTTGTTCATTTTTCTGAAAACCCACATTCGGGTTTTAAATTTAAAGACAAATTTCCCATTATTTCCAGCATACCCATGTGAGGACTTGAGCTAAAATGCATATTTCTTTCATTTTTCAGTACACCCACATTGGGGTTTTGAGTTCAAAATACAAATAGTACCATTTTCAGTTACCAACATGGAGATTTCTGAATATATAAAAATAGGGTACTCTCTTAAAAGTTTACCCATGAGGTTTTGAGAGCAACAAAATACCTCGTACACAATGGACCATGGTTTTCATGAGAAATTTAAAATTCACATTCTCTCCTCAAAATATAGATTTATTCAAAGTGTTGAATGCCCATTGAGGTTGTTCATCAAAGTGGATTTTTTCACCATTTCCAGCTTACCCACATGGGGATTTGTTACAAAAACACAAAAATACATAATGAGTCAAGCCCATTAATGGAGGAATTTCATTTACAAGAAGGCACAAAGTGAAATACACATGGTGCAGCCTGCTTGGCCTATATTTTTAAATGCAAACAACAATTACTCACTTGCATCTTTGGTGTTAAATGCTTTATGACAGGAAAGAGAAATGCATAGATAAATTATAGGGGAAGTGAGCTTACCAATGGCGGGCAGTGTATGAGTGAAATGGTACGCCCAACTCTAATGGAGCTCACAAATAACAAGGCTTGAGCTCTCTCTCAAATAGGCCAAGGAGATGGAGCAACACAGGGAAGTGAAGAATGGAAACCAAGGAGAAAAATTAGACAATAATACCATGTAGAGGTCGCGGCCTTAATGGTTTCTTGTCTTCCAAAATACAGGAAATAAAGCCATGAAGAGACTATGAAGATAGCTTACTGTTATCACAGTGAGGGATTCAACCATTTGAAGGCAAATGTGAAAGTTCTCAAGCATTTGCAAGCTGCAAACTAAGCTCTCTCATGGTGGTGCCATCCTTCCCAAGCAAAGCTCAAACTCTTCAGAAATGATAGTTGCAAAATGAAATGATTTTAGGGTTTCATGCTTGCCCTAATTCGAATTTAGGGTCTATTTTTCCTTGCAAGTAAATAGTCTATGTGGCGAAAAATCTCATTCATGGTTTAGGTCGACCATTTGACTAGGAGCCTTTTTCCTAAGTCTTTATGCTTGTTTGATAAAAAAATTTATGGCCTAAGACTTTAGGGATTTGTGGAGCATCAAATTTATGCCTTAGTCAAAATAGAGTAATGATAATGCCTTAGGTTTTAATTGGTTTTGAGAGAAATCAATTAAAATTCTAAATGATATTTTACTTAGGCTTTATTTTTTCAATTGATTTTGAGGAAATCAATTAGGATATTGATGGAGATTTTATTATATTTTATGATTTTTCTGAGAAAATGAAGTATTGTAAAATGGAGATATAAGTGTGTAATTTTTGCAAAAGATTTTGAAATCTTTAGTTGCAAAAATTAGTCAAATTATGAAAATTTGCTTATCATGTAAAGCAAGATTAAAGCAATGTTTTTATAAATCGCTTTATTCTTTGCTATTTTTAGCAGATTTCTTTTTTTCTTCCTTGGTTGGATTTGAGATGCCTACTGGATAGATAAGGTGTTTTATTTTCTTTTAAGTAGATTTAGTCTATTTTTAGAGGTTGGACAGTGTGAGCATGAAAAAAGTGAGCTTTTTTTGCTTTTGTGCAAGCTTATTGGCCAGTTTGGATACCTTTTCTTGAGCTCAGATTAGGGTTTTGAGGGATATATTTTGAAGAAGACTTATTTTTTCGGGCTCTTCTGAGTTCAGTTTTTTAGTTTCTTGCTCTCACACATTTTTGGAGCTTGTAAACTTCCTTTGTACTCAGTTCAGATAGCTACACTCTTTCAGTTTCAATAAAGCAGCAGAGTTCTCATTTCTTGTCTCATCCTTGTGACAACAATTTGATTTCTTTGTGTTTTCAAGCTTGAATCCTTATATGTCTTGCTTTTATGAGTCTTTGCATAGAATTTTATGTTTTCAGGTTGCATGTTGTGTTTAGTACTTTTAAATATTCATGCAAATTACTGATGAAATCATGTACCAATGAGATTGTGGGAGCTATTGTAATAGAGGAATTGTTGTGAGTGGTAAAATCTAAACTTTTAGAAATAGCAGTTAACCATTAATTAGTGTTAAATTTCATTTTTCAAAGCTATCCTTCTATCCTTTTTCCTAGAAATTACTTAGAATAGGATCCATCTTTCGGAGAACCAACTCACTCTGGAGATTCTCCTTTCACAGAAGATCACCCACATCTGAAAAGAGTTTCCATGTTTCAACAGATAGTCTAATTTCACAAATCTGACAAAGGGTGCATATCTGATTGACAATAGGTAGTTAATTCTCTCGAGAGGCTAGCTAGTGCAGGCATCACAATATGTACCATTTCTACTCTTGTTTTCATCTTTTTACGTTTGCATAATTAATGTTCAGAAAAAATTTAGATGATAGTGGTAAATTTTTGTTTTTACCGCTATTGTCTAGATTTTATTGCTATTGTACTTTGTGATTTTACCACTTTCATAAAAATTGACCGCTATAGTGTTTCTTTTGTGTTATCTTAAAAAATTCTTGCTTTTGTTTACCACTATTGAAAAATATGTGTTCTATTGTTTTTTTGTCTGTAAAGTGACCACTGTTGTATAATTTGTGTGCTATCATAAAATTTGTGCGCTATCATATAAAATAGAGCTGCTATCGCAAAATTTGGGCACTATCATACAAAAAGTGGTCGCTATTGTCAATTGTGAATGATTGTGCTAGTTTTTCTACAATTTTAGGTTTGTGATTTGATTTTCTAGAAAATCCTTGATTTTGTGGGTTGATTGTTTGCAAGTAGTTCTTAAAGCGCAATATTCTAGGGAGTGACGACCACGACAACTATTCAACTTGATCACTAGTTTCTTTGAGGTGGAGAGAGACTTCCTAGATGATGTGTGTCTGTGACATATATCTTACATTCTCATGATCTAATGCCATAGGGTGATGATGACTGTGCTTGTAGAGAGATGGCATTCTAAGACATCATCTTGCCACTTGTCGACTGGTGAGGCGACAATCACATTAGAGGATGTTTGGAGGATTATTCAAATTCCCATTCATGGTGATTTGGTTACTTATGATGTTAGAAAGGGTACCCTCACCATGTAGTGAGTTCTTGGGGTTTGATAGCTATAGGTGGTGGATTCAGAGATAGACTTGTCTTTGTTTGTTGATAGTGTTGATCCTCTTTCGATGGTAGTAGCTAGCTTGATCATGGGGCTCGTGGTGCTTGATCGTAGAGGTAGAAATTTTCCTGTTAGCTAGGGCATCTGCATAAAGCAGATGATGGAGTATGGGACTCGATATGCTTGGGGTCTATGTCTTTTGGTACACCTGTATAGAGAGATGCACAAGGTTGTCTATTGTGGAGATAGTGTTATCTCTATCAAGATGACACTTCTACATGTATAGGCCTGGGATCATATCCTAGTGATGAGGCCAGATGGCATTATGGATTGAGATCCCGAGGATCCATTTTATTAAAAATATTCAGATTTCATTTATTACACCTGGCCCAATAGGCTACACTATTGGTGTGACAATTTTGATGACATTTTCGAGTTTGTTTAGAGGCTTGGCATGATGATATAGAGAAACTACCATATTGCTGAAAAACACAATGGCTTATAGGTTGTTTGGATTCCCTTTTGGAGCATTATTTTCCTAATTAGGTTTTTCGTCAGTTTGGAGAGCATCAGACATGTTTCGCTGATGATTACCATGCATGGTTCAAGCGGACATCTTGAGAGGTCAAGGTGTGGGGGCCGACAACCTCCTCTATTGATGTTGTTGTCAAGTTTAGACAGCTTGCCCCATTCGAATGGGGATGGGTAGTAGGTTCAGTAGATCATGGCACTACTTAGGATTTTGATCAATGGCGGGCCTGCCACATTCCCTTACATTTTACAAATCCTGCTAGCACTAGGCCAATCATGGGACAAGTTTAGAGGGTGGTTGGTATTACCAGGAGAATAGGGTATCGTCAGAGGCTGTGTATTGTAGTTGAGAAGCTAGACAAGGCCCAGGGGTAAGATCAACATGATGGGCACAATGGACAACATCAATCCCAACCTCATCAAGATCAATAGGCACCTCAGGGACCGCCTCTACAAATGGATGCAATAGTAATGGCTCAAATTTCATAGTTGATTGTAGATAGAGATGCCTATATTATAGAGAAGGATGTTGAGATTGCTTGGCGACAGGATATAGAGGGACATGTGGCAATCATTATTGTAGAGAAAGATGGCTTTCACTAAGAGAGAGATGCCTTAAGGCAAGAGCTAACTACTGAGAGTTAACAGAGATTAGTTGCAAATATTTCATTGGATTCCTTTATTCCCCTTGTTCAGTATCAAATTGAGTAGGATCAGCTTCTATAGTAGTGCACGCATTATCAGACTTTGTATGAGGCTTTTATTCTTAGAATTCGTAGGTGTCCTCTCTTTAGAGATCCAAGAAGTGCTACATTTGATGAGTCAAGGTTACAGTCAATGAGACAACACCATCAGTATCTCGTTATCCCACAACCATCTCCCCATCAAATCCAACAACATCCTAGATCCCCCCTCAAGAGAACTAGCAGGGCTGATTTTTTTTATGATCTTTGTAGTGATGTTTATTGTACTAGAGACTTGTGTATACATAATATTTTGTATATACATTCATCAACCTAGCTAAGGCCTCATATACATGTACTTTTTTGTATATTCTTATATCCCACATGATGCTTGATGATGTACATATGGCATTCCCATTTTTTATGATATATGATATATACCATGTTTTGATGTGGCTTATTATGTGTTATGAGATGCTTATGGATGATTATGGATGCTTATATATGTTTTATGATTTATGATTACATGTTCATATTTTTGTACTTTTTTGATGCACTTATATAATATGGATGATGATATATATGATGTATGTGGGACTGATGGTACTGTGACGCAAGATGGAGCTATTAGTTAGAATAAGTGTTAGTTGGATGTTTTTAGAAGAAAATTGATGTTGTTAGTCATTGATGAGTTTTCTTTTTCTTTCATAGACTTTGTATCTTCAGAAATTCTTATTGGTGTAGCAAATAGACACGATGCATTAGGGTATTAATGACTAAGGTGGATTTGTATCTATTGCATGGAATTTGACTCTACAAACAAAGAATACTCTTTCTCATACTATACATACAAAAACCCTATTAGAGTGTATGGATAAGAAGTTTCAAAACATTTCAGATCAGTTACACAAATAGGTATAGAGTATTTAGCATGCAACTGTTACACGAATTGCCAGAAAATGACTTCCACACATAGAACAAAGCAAGTATTCGTCATGGTAGTATTAAAAAAATATCTAACAAACAAAACAAATAGAAATCGATGATCAATATCTCCATTCCTTCCTCTCTAAATCCTTATGGATTTCCTCGAGAGATCATGGGAATGTGATATTAAAATAAATAAAAAATAGAAGATCATAAAAAGATAAATAATGTTGTAGTATCACTTGCCATAGTTGTTTGATGTTTAAGGATGTTCTCCATTAGTGATGTTTATTGTATGAATGTTTTATTTGTTAAGACATATGTTAGGATGTTGATGATGAAATATTGATAGGTACATAGTTAATACTTAGGAATTTTTATAATTTGATAGTGATCAAGTTGTTTCAATATTTTCTTTGGAAGTTTTGATTTTGATGTTTTCTTTTTTTGTTGATTACGTTTTTTCAAATGTTGAAGGTGATGATTTGTTTATTATGAATGGAAAATTTATTATTGATTGGTGACAATGGAGATAGGGCCTTTAAGATTTGCTAAATTATTTGATGTTATTTTTGTTGATTTTAGGATATTTTGAGATAATTAAGGGGACCTAAAGGGACTGAACTAGTGCCTCGAGGGTTGATCAAAGATTATCCTTGCCTACATGATGAACATAGAGACATCATAGTTTGATTGTATTGAGTAACACTATTTTTGGAGTTTTTTGAATTTTTGTTGATGTTTTTGGATTTTGATAAGATATTTGAATGTTTTTATTTTTGTGAGACTAACCTAGGGCCTTGAGGGCTCATCAATGATGGCCTTTCCTATGTTTTACATGTAGAGGCTCATATTTTTCTTATTGTGACTCAATTGTAGCTCATCCATAGACAACCTATAGTGTTTTTTGGATTTTGATGTTTTTGACTTTGCTTTGGATTTTGTTTGTTTTTTGGATGTTTTTGAGTTTTGATAGTTTTTGACTGTGATGGGATGTATAAGGATCCAATCTCCTACTAGTTTCAATAAATTTCCCCTAGTTCAAGGAAATATTATGTTTATTAGGGTAAATGGATTTTGATGGTGCATAAAGGTTCAACACTTGATCAGTCATCAAACCATGGTTGGTTGCATTTTTTTTATGGGATAGATGGGGTGAATGCTATAGATAGTGCTAATATATATAGATATGGGACTTATTCAAATGTTGCACCTAATTTTCCAAATTTTTACTATGGTACAAGCCCTAGAAGCACCACAAGGTGGTTTTCACTTAAAGGGCGCTTTATTTCTCTTTACTATTTTTCTTGATTTTTTATTTTTTTTATTTTTTTTCTTTTTTTCTTAGGATATTTTGATGCACTCAAGTATAAAACCTTTTGAGATGGATGTTATTTAGAGGTTTTCTTAAAGGTTCTCATTCAAGAGTAGCCAACTAATATGCTCCTAAGCAATAGCTTGTTGTTATGATGAAAAAACCTAACTAGTTTGGTTCAAAATTTCCCTTCCCATCCTAATTTAGTTGTATCCTCTGGTTTTCTTTCAGTACTAAGTCACCAACTTGATTTTTTTTTCTTGATCTTCTTGTTATAGCTTTGCTTGAGTCAATTTTGATAAACTTGGAGATGGTTTAACACACTCAAATATCTTTCATCAAGAAGTTCTATCTCATTAAGTTTGGACACTAGATATTCCTCATTGTTGACCATACCTTTCAAGGATACTCATAGTGATGGGGTCTTGACTTCGATAGGTAAGATCACTGCATATCCATAGACCAAGGAAAAAGGTGTGGCACCCATGGGTGTGCGAATGTTGGGTCAGTAGGCCCATAAGGTAGGATTTAGTTGTAAATGCTAATCATGACTAGCATCATTAATAGTCTTTTTCAATATTTTTAGAATGTTTTTATTGGATGCTTCAGCCTGACCATTTCCTTGGGGATAGTATGGGTTCAATAATCAATGTTGGATTGAGAACCTTGTACAAAGTTCATAGAAATATTGGCTTTTGAATGGAGTTCTATTATCTGTTATGATAGTTTGTGGGATTCCATATCGATAGATCAAATACTTCAAGATGAACTTGGAAATTTGTTTTCCAGTGAAGTAGGTTAACGGAATTTCTTCTATCAATTTTGTAAAGTACTCAATTGGAGTTATAATGAATTTATGCCCATTGGATGAAGTGGGAAATATATTACCTACCAAATTGAGTCCCCATTATGAGAAAGGTTGTGGTGTAGTTATAGGTCATAACTCCTGTGTTGTTGACATTGGTGATACTTCCTTGAGTAATGAATGGATTCCTACTCCAGTGAGGGCCAATAATATCCTATTCTCAACAACTTCTATACTAGAATTGGTCCACTACAGTGAGACCCACAAATAAATTTGTGCACTTCTTGTAAGGCAGTTTGTGCTTCGTCCACATTGAGACATCGAAGTAATGTTCATCTAGAATTCATCTATATAGGGTATCTCCTAGGATGGTGGATTAGGTTGTTCTATGGACAAAGTTTTTCTTTTTTTTATCATTAATTCAGGGGGTATGATACCATGCTAGATATAAGCAAATGTGTCTTGGTATCGAGGCGAGTTAGGGCCAACAACATCATAGAAAAGTTTTGATTCTAGGAAATCAAATGTCGATATGAGTAGTTTCTCTTGAGGAATTCATATTTGGGAATTTTTTGGGGAATGTCGGGTTGTGAACCTATTGTTTCCATAGCATCAGCTGCTCTATTGTTGATTCTAGGAAATTGTTCAAAGGTGATGATGATAAAGTACTGCTTGAAACTATCCACCATTCTTTTATATAGAATTGGCTTTTCATTTTTTTTTGGTATTCATCATTTACCTTCCTTATTACCAACAGGTAGGATCCATAGACCTTTAGTTCCTTTATCCTCCATTCTATGACCATCTTCAGTCTAGTGATGAGCACTTTATATTCAAAAATTTTGTTGGTACACAGAAAGGAAATCCTATAAGCCTTGGGTATATCATCTCCCTGAGGTGTGAGAAATAAGATACCATCCCATAATCCATGTTGGTTGTGGGACCCATCAAAGTACAAGGTCCAACAACTTGAATGATCGGTTATAAGTTTGGTTTCATCTAGAAATTCTAATACTAGAGGCTGATGATCTTCCATTGGTGCATATGTTAGTTTATTTGTTATTATTTATCCCTTCATGGGTATTCTATCAATGTATTATATATCAAACTCGCTAAGTATCATTACCCACTTAGTGATCCTCCCTATTAGAGCTATCTTTTCCAATAGATAATTTAAGGGATACACCTTTGATATTAGCTTTACTTTCCTATTTTATATGTAGTGTCTTATCTTTTGTGTTGCAAATATGACAGATAGACACAATCTTTCTATGGGTGAATAGTTTAATTCATATCCCACCAATGTTCGACTAATATAGTACACCACTCTTTCCTTTTTTTGATCATACAGTTGTGCTAATAGAGCTCCTAAAGCTACCAGTGTTGTAGATACATACAAGATCATTACCTTATCTTGAATTGGAGGAATTAACATTGGAGTGAGACAATAATCCTTGACCTGTTGGAAAGCCTGATCATATCTACCATCCCACTTGAATGTTATATCCTTATGTATAAAATGGGTAAATGGATGGCACTTGTCTACCAACTATGCGATGAACCATTTGATGGATTGTATCTTACCATGTAGACTTCAAAGTTGTTTCAAAATTTTTGGAGGAGGCATTTATAATATAGATTTTACCTTGGTGGGATCCACCTCGACACCTCTTCTTGATACAATGTATCCCAACAATTTTCCAGATGTCACACCAAATATGCACTTCTCAAGATTGAGAAACAAATTGTATTCCTCTAGCTTGTCAAATACCTTGGATAGGTTAGCCAGATGATCTTTTCTTTTGATTGATTTTGCTAGTATGTCATTCACATAATCCTGTATAGTGATATAAAACATATCATGAAATATGGTGGTCATTGGTCATTGGTAGGTTACCCCTACATTCTTCAAATTGAAGGGCATGGCATTCCAAAAATAGGTCCCCCATGCACAAGTGAAAGTTATTTTGTGTTGGTCTTCGAGGGATATCTTTATTTGATTGTACCTAGAGAAACTCTCCATCAATGAGAGCATTTCATGCCCCACAATTAGGTCTAAAATCATGTCAATTATGGCTAGAGGGAATTCATCCTTCAAGCATGCTTTTTTGAGATCCCTAAAGTCTGTGTAGATCCTTATTCCCCCAATGGGCTTTGATACATGTACAAGATTAGATACCCATTCAAGATAGTTGATGGGTTTGATAAGCCCATGTCTAGAATTTTCTATAGTTCTACTTTGACCAAGAGTGCTATCTATGGGTGCATCTTTTGGAGCTTTGTTTTTATAGGTTTAGATCCAGGGAACACTATTAGGTAATGTACTACCAACACTGGATCTATACCTGGCATGTCTGCATATGTCCATGCAAAGTTAATTTTGTACTAATTGATAAATGTTGAGAAGTTTACCTTTTCTTCAAGATTGGGTGATGCTACATGATATGTTATTTTTGGTGTCTCCATTGTGTTGACTTTGATGGGTTCAGAGTCTTCAACTAAGAGCACTGACTTTTCTTGATATTTTGTAGTGGGGAGATTGAATCCTCCATCTTCAGGAACCTCAGAGAGGTTTTCACCCTCAGATGCATCCTTTATTTTTCTCTTTTCTTGATCTGATAAAGCCACATTATGGTTTTCCTTAGGGGATCTCATTTTTATTATTAAAATTTTTAATTCATTTTTACATTTGGAGGATGTAATCTCCCCTCCAAAATATGCTCCTTGATTAGCCTCCATTACAAATCCAACCTAATGATCTCCTCATGGTATATCAGCTTGAAGTCCCATGAACTCCGCAATAGCCTCATCATTCTGGAACAAGTTCAAAATAGGTGTATGATGTTGTTGGTACCAATCTATTAAGTGTGGGTAAAGCAAGGGTATTTTTCCATTGGTATTCACCAAGCTTATGTAGGTTGAAGCTAGGGTAGAGATATTTGTTTTATCAAAGCTCCATAAGGTATCCATGTTATAATCACTAGAGGCACAAGAAACCCATTCATATTCATTGGAATCTACTTCAATATAGTCATTAGATGTAGGTTCACCAGTGATGGTATTTATGTTGAGGTTTTCAAACATTTTTTGGATATACAAGTATTAATCTAGACGTTTGCAATTATCTAATGTCTCAATAGTGGTATAAGGAGCTCCTTCCTCATAAGAGGTTTTTCCAGTGCTTGTGGTACTCATGTCTGATGAACCATAACCTAGTCCCAGGTTCTTCAGGAACTTTTCTATGATAAGTGGTTCTCTTCTCCCTTGTTCATGTAAACCAAGGCCATATTTTCATGTGAATCCCATGCTTCTTTCTATCTGTTATTATTTATTTTTTTGATCCATATGAAGGGGAGGTAATGGTTTCTCTTATCCTTCTTCTTTGTAAATCCATGAAGATAGGTCTTCTTCGAACACTTCATCTTTCCTATCTCCCCACTTGGTGAAAATGGTGGGTTTAACTTCCATTCTAATAGCTTGAACATGTCTTATCTCTTTTGGTCCTACATAAGTCTTTGGTGTTGGGGGAATCATTCCAATGCAAAAGCATTGGTTGAAGTGGTATTCCCTGCAACCCTTTTCAAGCACTTTGATCTTGAGATTGGATTTTTGTGGTTCATTTCATGGAGGTGCAGTAGAGGAGGAAGTTAATGATGATAGGTCAACATATGAAAAAGAGTGGAAATGTATATCATTGTTGGGTATTTTAGGAATGTTTTTATACTTCTCGTCCAATTTAGCACAGTAATGAAAGGGTTCAAGGTCAACATATATGGTAACTTCCTTATCATTATAAGGAAATTTTAGGCACTGATGAAATGTGGAAGGGACTACTTGTAAGGCATGAATCCATGGTCACTCCAAGAGAAGGTTGTATGGTAGCTCAAAATCCAGTACTTGACATGTTGTGTCTGTTATTGTTGGTCCAATTTGTATGGGAAGTCCGATTGTTCCTTTTGAATTTATTTCCATATCATCATAAGCTCTTTTGGTGATGCTTTAATTTTTATCTATTACATTATCAAAATATTCCAATTGTTTTACCAATTTTAGGGTACAAATGTTTAAACCTACACCATTATCTATCAACACTCTCTTGAATTTGTGTTTGTGGACACACACTTATAAATAGAGAGCTTGATTGTGGAAAGATCATTGTGGGAGGTCTTTCTTAGAAAAGGCTAAATGATTGGTGGAGGTGATGTTACCAACCATGGCTTGAAACTGATCTACATTAAGGTCAATAGGAACTGATGTTTCAACAGGGTATTTCTCCAAGATTTCTTTGTGTGCTAGAAACAACTTCAAAAGCTCAAGGATGGAGATTAGGGCAAGAGTTTTCTTCAATTTTTCCACAATGTTGTAGTCATTTAATGGATTCATTGTTGTTTTTTCTAGGGGTGGAGATTTTTGGATTGTAACTCTTCCTCTTTGTGTAGTTATGTTACATTCAAGATCTCTACCTAGTATGGTTACAACATTGATGGTATGATTGGCTTGAGAGATGTTTCCTATGAGTTCATCATAGGTGAAGTTGGCTTTATGGTAATCTTTCCCTTTACCCTTGTCATTTCCCCTAGAATGGTCGAGGATTAGATCCTTATAGATCTTTAAGTCATTATTTCATGATGATGTTCTATGTTTACCTCTCCCTTTTAGATTAATTCTTTCATGATAATTTTGAGTCTCATGCAATTTTTGGTGGTATGCCCCTTGATCTTGTGTAATTCTCATTGGTCTTATCATTACCAATAATTTTTTCTATAATTAATCTTGATGAGGTTTATTTGGATTATTTTGTGCATAATTACCTCAATGGGTTTGTTAGAACTATAAAATTTTGAAATTTTATAGTTAATGAGTCCAAAAAATAGTCCTCACCATAAGCACAAATTTCTCTCTTCACAATATTTTTGCCCATATTTTTCCATATGGCCCCATAAAATCCTTCGAGTCATGAATATTTCACCATATTACCCATATCGGCAAGAGAAGGCCACGGTCTCCCCGACCTATAATGTTTTTTCACTAATATATACTTGTTGCAGATTATCGACAGTACATATTTATTATCTCGGCGATAGAAAGATCATATCGGCAAGAGAATTATTATCGAGATGAGTCATAGCGAACTCATATATGTCTCACTGACCAACACATGGAATGATGTATCGGCTAAGCTAAGGGACATCGGGGCGATGTCTTACCGAAAGCATCGGGTCTTGCCGATAAAGCACAAGGGGATTCCATCAGAAGGCTATCATGAGGAAGTCACGTAGTCTTTCCGACTCAAATGTCACACAGATAGAGATATGCATTGGCGAGAGAAAAGGTCATCGGCATAAGTTCCACCAAATATGAAATTTATACCAATGAAATACTTCGAGAAGAGTCTCACCGAGTAGAATATATTGGAGAAATGGGTTCAGTGAGACAATTGGCATCGGTATGAGTTTTATCGAACTTACAAAGTCACGCCAAAATTTCGATTCATTGGTGAAAGTGTGGTTATGTCTCAACGATAAGAAAATTACCACAGGTGCACCTTGGTAAGACACAATGAAGTCTATGAAACATCTCCCTGACTCAAAATTGTCACAGCGATATACAAAACTGAAGTGATAGCCATCAGTGAGATTCCAAATGTCGATGAGACCGCAGGATGTCTTGGCGAAAGGTTTAATGAACATTACAAAAGGATATTGCCCCAGATTTGAAAATTTCTCACCGACAAGACATTTGATGTGATAGTATGAGTTTCAAAGAAGTTTTCATTCATGCTTCGACTGACACATTAATGGCGCGATAGGATATAACAAGGAGAATTTAATTGAAGGCATTTGTGTTGAATTGATAGCAGAAGAATCAACAAGGTGAATGGGAGCCAGGGCATTCTTCCAGTCTGAAGATCTCGAGCAAAATACAGTAAGTGATTGCACCTTAGCTCATCAGATTTTAACTTCTGTATCTTTGAGGAATGGAGTCCCCTAGCTCTGGAAAAGTTAAAAGTAGGAAACATGGTGAAAGTAGTCAATCAAAAGGAAAGAAACAGAAAATTGAGACAGAACATGAGGGCAATGAGCTAAGATTAAACCAGGACCTCATTGACCAATTACCTGGCTCTGGGCCTAAAGCCAGAAGGTCTACACAACTTAGGGCAGAATTGGACAAACTAGATGATAAATGCAAGTTTATTGGAGACGTTTGGACTCAAATAAGGGGATATGAATTGTTCAATTTTCATTATCATCGAAGAAACCGTTTTGAACCAGTTTGTAATCCATGGAAGCTGAATGTGGGAAAACTAGTGTGCCCTAACATATTCGTAAATGCAGAATTGGTAAAGTTGCTAGCTGATCATTATGACCCGAAACACAAAGCTATATGTGACCCGTCTGGAAAACCACAAATACATTTGTCAAAGGAGGCAATAGGTGAGGTTTTCAATTTGGAAGGGTTTTGCAATGAGGAAATCATATACGAAGAATTGGAGAAGGAATTCTTGAGAATGGATACGATTTATAAGGGTTGGAGGCTGCCAATTCACAGGGTTAAACAGGGCAACAAACCAGTTCCTCTGCAGGATTGTGATGGACCTCCTTATCATGTGGATCTATTTGAACCTTATATGAAATACACTTACTTCTCAGTATGCCAGGTTTTGCGAATGGATGCCCCAGAATATATGTCAATTGTGCCAATGATTATTACAGCAGATATCCAATACCACAATTCTAGTCCATTTGACTATGCCTCGTACATTTCTAAGGGACTTGACTCAAGATTGATGGCTATCAAAAGTGGATCATCTACCTTCCATCTTAGGAATTATTCACTATTGATGCATATAGTGCTCTACTTTGGAGAGGAGTTGAGGGTATGGCCTTCGAAGATGAGGATTTCTCAGTTCAGTAAAGATGGTGAAGCATTACTAGTTCAATTGTGGACTGTTGTTTGGGATAGTAGGTTTGCCAATGCCAGTTTTATTCACTTTGAAGAATATTTTGTGAAGACATTGTACAAATTGTGCAATCATCCTTGTAATTATTCTTTATCTGAAGAGATAAAGAGATTTCTTCGGGCAAGAGATTTCAATGGGTCAATTAATCATAATTGGGGAGATTGATATTGCTTGGAGGGAGCTACCATGATTAGAATTTATGGGTTTGAAGATGCCCCTTTCATTTTACCAAAAACTGTCCCAAACAGAATTGCATACTTGGAGATTGTCAGACAGATGGATTACTGCAGTGTAATGAATTTCAGCTCTTTTGGGAAGCAAGCTTTTATTCCTAGTACATTATGTTTTGGTGATTTTACTGTGTTGGCCAAAGAAGGATATAATTTGATCCTTGACAAATTGCTTCAAAATAATATGAAGAGAGGACCACCCAGAAAGAACTTTGATCTAGAAGGATATATCAATTCCACTAAAATGAAGATAAACTTTGGAGGGTATCAACATGTGCCCTATCCCTTTGATGATATGATTCAGAATCTGGAAGAAGAAGAAACTGAAATGGTGGTTGAAAGATATAATCAAGGGCTACAGGATACAGAGCAATTGTCTTCTGGGGAAGAGACACCTAAGGATAATGTACCACAGGGCCAACCAGGAAAGGTATCTATATTGAGAACTTAGTAGTACGTTTTCCCAACTAGAGAATTGAGTGTTGAAGAAAGTGGAGAAGCAAATGTAGGGAATATTGAATACAGATCATTTGTTTCAGATGATGAGTTCATAAATTCCCCAGAGTTCAAAGCATTTTTGTATAAACAGAAAGGAAAGGAAATAAGGGAAAAGGTTGATGATGTTACTATAGGAAATGAAGAGCAATTGTTGAACCAATTGAGAAAATGTGTGGATGAGGAGATGACAGGTATGACCCCTGAAAAGGGGAGGAAAATGTTGGAAAATGTTGGTGTCATGATCTTTCCCAAGCTTGATCTTAATTTTGCACTTGTCTTTGATAGTTTCTTAAGGGACAGCAATGCTACACACAAGCTTGACAAAGAAAAGGTAACAGAAGTGTATGTTGGATCCAAATACAATACTGAGGAAGGATCATTGATGATTTGGGCTTTGTACCCACCCCACAGGAAATCAGTAGTTATTGACACAGAAAAGGCATTTGGACATGTCATGAATCTAAAGGTTGGAGAGGTTGATCCTGTGGCTACTACAAAAATTGGAGTTAATATTGCAAAACTGAACAAAGCACAAATTCAGATGTTGATAAAAGAAAGGGAGATGTACAAACTAAATAATGAAAGGATGTCAAGAGAAAATGATAGATTAAAGGATTTAGTAGGTGTTACTATGAAGACACCCAGGATGCTTACTCAGGGCGAAAGTTCTCAGTCAAAGGATCATTGGGAAGGATCAAGTGCTTACTCCCAAGGAAAATATGATGCACTTGTGGCAATAATCAAGAAGAGGCAAGATTGTTTAACATCTTGGATGAATAAGCTCTGGGGGAAGTATTCTCATACACTTGCTACATTGAAAGAGCATGAAAGGATGAATGAATGAATTATGGAGAAGTTTCAAGAAGTGAGTCAGAGAGATGCTACTAATAGTGTAGCACTTGAAAATGCAAATCATTTTATAAATAGGCATCAAAAATTTTATGATGAATTGCAGGGGGATGCACAGGGATTGATAGATGCTGCTAGGAAAACATCGACCACATTCTCTGATGATAGAGGAAAATTAAAAGAAGCTGCCAAATGGAAAAGTGAGAGTGAGTCAATACTGAATGAAATCCAGAAGGTCCCTACTGCTGAAAACATGACATTGGATGAGGCGAGGGAGCAGAACAAAAAGATGATAAGGATGGAAATTTCAATCTGGAATGCAATTGGAGATGCGGATACACATGAGCGTCAGGATTATTTGGAGCATCTAACTAAAACTCATTTGTGGCTAAACAGAGCTTAATTGTCTTTTAATCTATTTGTTATGTAAACTTATGACATTTCTGAAAGGATGCGTCCTTTCATGTATTCGATGTATAAATATCTATTTTGGAAACGAAATAGAGATATCAGATAATAGGATAGAAGATAGGATAGAAGAGATACAATAGAATACAATGTTTCGCAAATATGAGACTATGATGCATGTTTGAAATTATGGAGTTATCAATGGAAATCATTTAATATGGTGCAATCATTTCTGGTATCAGTTGTTTATTGTGTTCATTAAGAGCATTATTGAAGTTGTCTCCAAAGTTGGTGTTTTCTGGTTATTTAAATTGGTGTAACAAGTTTATATCCAGTTTCTTAGTGCACATTTGTTGTATCTGTATGGTCAATTGATTGGTTCTTTCAAGTAAAGATTAAATCCTTTAACTTGATCATAGTAATTCGAGAATGTCAGTTGGATCATTAAGGAGAACTCAGTAATCATAACCTTGCATGCTTATAAAAGTTATAAACTAAATCATATGCTGAACAACTTGAATACTTTCCAGAAAGAAGTACTTGTTCTAGGTTTCTTTTGACTCCGCACACCCTATAAGGCATTGGTCTCTACAGTTTCATCATTCGGTTTTATTCAATTCCTTTTTTACATCTGTTAACTGAACATATTAGGTTTTAGTTTTCATATTGTATACAATTTATACCAAATTTCAATTTAATTTGTCTGCTCCCATCTGCCATTGTGGGAAAAATAGTTCAGAAGAAATAAGCATAAGTCAAGTCTGCCTTATTCATATAGGTACACCCACCTAGGTTTAGCAGCACCTAAAGAGTAGAAGGTCTAAACCATCTAACCTTGTCTATTACCCTAAAATGTACCAAGAGATTGGCAACTTCTTGAGGTGTTCTTACCTACATTTTTCAGAGCTAACGGGGTTCTCCCAATGGGGTGAATTTCCTTCTTGGTTGGTCAGATTGCCTTGGTGGTTTCCTTTCATTATCCTATCCTTGATTTTTTTGTTGTTTATTGGGTTGGTTGTTCTAAGAATAACTGAGTTGGCTATTATGTGGATAATTTTGTTGGTTGTTGGGAACATTATTTGGAGTGTAGCTAATTTTTTGTGCTGTTTGAACATGATTTTGTGGCACATTGAGATTTTGTATGTTTCGTACAACCTTAGCATTGACCACTCTATCATTGGTTACATTTTTGTATTTAGCCAATATCTTTGGTTTGTCGTTTAGGTTGATCCTTAGGGTTGTAGATTTTAATTACTCCCCTTGCAATGAGAACCCTTTCAATTAGCAAACCTTTTTTGATAGTCTCCTCAAAGTTACTAGGGAACAATATTGTGAGTTGGTAATTGATGTCTACGTGTATGTTGGAGATAAAGATTTCTACAAGTTGTTTCTCTGGAATGGGCCATTTACATTTTCTCGCTTTGTGTCTCCATCTCTATAGATACAAAGAAAATGATTCACCTTGACTTTGATTTTATAGAGATCAATGATTATTATGTCATGTTCTATGTTGTACAAAAATTTATTGAAAATTTTATCTGACTACTCATCAAATTTTTTGATACTAGGCGGTAAACAAGAGAACCATTCGATAGCAGTCCCGCTGAGACTTCATGGGAAATCCTCATTAAGAAGGTATCATTGTGTTGTAATTCCATGCAAGCGTGTGAAAACTCGTGTATGTGCTCTATTGGATCTCCTTTCCCTTACATTTATCATTTTTTGGTATTTCAAAGTTCTTGGGGAAACGTATCATAGCTAAGTTTTTAACAAATGGATATGGAAAAATATCTTGTAGAGCATAGCTCTTCTTTGGCTTTCCAATTTGGATGTCTAATATTCTTTAGTTGAGTGTTTGTAGATGTATTTTTATGTTGTTGGTTGTCACACTTGTTTGAAGAGTTTTTGCATTGTAGCCCTATTGTCCTATTATATTTGTTTGGTTATAAATAGGATATTGTGTAGGTATGTGACATTGAGGACCATGTTGTGTGTAAGGAATATTGGGTCTTCCTTGTGTGTTATAGGTATGTTGGATTTTTGGTACACCCTAATATTGGTTTTGAGGTATCCCTTGGTATTGATTGTTTTGAAATCCTTGATATTGATTTTGAGGGATACCTTGGTATTGTGTTTGAGGTACACCTTGTTGTTGTGGAATAGGAATTTGAGTTTGGGTTTGTGGAATACCATGATGTTGTGTTTGAGGTGTACCTTGGTAATTTTTTTGTGGTACACTTGTTGTTATTGAGGGATACCTTGATGATGCATGTGTTGGGGGTATACCTCGATGTTGTGTACCTTGGTAGTTTGTTTGGGGTACATTATGTTGTTATGGATTTTGAAGGGTACCTTGGTAGTGCATTTGTGGTACACCTAGTTGTTGTGGATTTTGAAGGGTACCTTGATAGTTCATTTGGGGTACACCTTGTTGTTGTGAAACTTGAGGAGTACCTTGGTAGTTCATTTGGGGTACACCTTGTTGTTGTGGATTTTTTTGAAGGGTACCTTGATAGTTCATTTGGGGTACACCTTGTTGTTGTGCATTGTATTGAAGGGTACCTTGATAGTTTGTTTATGGTACTCTATTTTGTGGTAAAACTTGAGGATTACCTTGGTAGTTCATTTGGGGTACACCTTGTTGTTGTGGATTTTGTTGAACGTTACCTTGGTAGTTTTTTTCAAGGGGTGTACCTTGTTGTTGTGGATTTTTTTGAAGGGTACCTTGGTAGTTCATTTGTGGTAAACCTTGTTGTTGTGGATTTTGAAGGGTAGCTTGATAGTTCATTTGGGGCACACATTGTTGTTGTGAAACTTGAGGAGTACCTTGGTAGTTCATTTGGGGTACACCTTGTTGTTGTGGAACTTGTGATTTCCCTTGTTGATATTGTACATTTTTGGAAGGGTCATAATAGGATGTTTGTTGTGGCATGATTTGAGCTGTATTTCCTTGATATTGTTGTGCTAACACTGCTTGCTCAATTTGGGATAGTTTTCTAAACAATGGATTATCCATAGGTTGTGGCTTAGATTGATCATTGTTTTGTGAAAACAAGGGTGGTATCTTGGGTTCCACCATTGATTTTGGTATCTATCTAACCAATTTTTGATCTCCTAGTGGAATGAGATTTGGATAATTAAGAATTTCCACAATAAATTCTATGAGTAGTTTAACACCACTTTGTGCTAATGTGAGGAAATATGAGTTTGCAATCTTCCCAAGAATTTTTTCCATAAGCTTCTACATCTTAGGATCTTGGGAGTACTCTAAGAGTTTCTTGTCAGTATGTTCCTCGTCACTATCATAGTCTTCTATGATTATTTCCTTGGGAATTGGAAGTTGATTTTCACTATCAATCATGTTTTAATGTCTGAGGAGTACTTTATCATTACTAGGTGGTTGATTTTGTCTTGCTTTAAACGTGGGTTCTCTTTTAGGATTTGTAAGGTCATTTGGGTTATAAACCCATGGTTGGGTTTCCTCATTAGTGGCATTTGTCATGTGTGCACTAGAACCACTCTTGTTGGCTTCCATCTTTTTCATGTGTTGAGATCTTGTGGTTGTCATAAACAAGCTCAAGACCTTTGGGATTTTTTTTATCACTAATTATGAAATGGAATAGTGTTTTTTTGGTGGGTTTTTTTTTTAAGGTGATGTATGGAGATGATGTATGAAAACCTTTTGGTAAAAGGTGTTGATGGTTTTCTATGGATTGTATGTTTTGATGCTCAAGACTTCAAAGTATGAGTGATTTTGGTGGATTTTTTGATAAGATGCTAATTTTTGGGACACAAAGTGTAGAAGATTTGGATTGATATTTTGCTCCATTTCTAGAGGATATATTGATACTCTACTTGAACTATCCTTGAGGTTACAAGCAAAGGTTGATGTTAATATTTTAGAAAATGAGAGTAAGAGGATAATCCAAGTTTGTTGTGTTGACTTGTGTCCCAAAACTAGGTTGATGTTTTGATTTGCTAATGGATATGGAAAGATGGATGATATGAATTATTGTAGGTCTGATTGTTTGTGTGCCAAATGATGATAGTTTAACTAGTTTTGGATCAATTTCTAATTTGCAGCAAAAATTAGGACAATATCAATCTCTATTAGGATAGTAGTGGTTGGAACATAGGATGAAAGCGGTCAAAATTTGAGCAACAATAGCCTTTGTTTTAGTTTGTGACTAGTAAACATAGAAGACAATAGTGGAAATTTTGATAGAAGCGGCAATTTCTAGGGCAATAGAGGTTAACTTTTTAGAACAAAAGTGATAGGTTTATCAAGAGCGGTCTCTATTTCAATTTTTCTGATTGGTGAACCAGTGAGCACAATAACGGCTATTTTGACAAAAGTAGTAATGTTTAGGACATCAACGGTCAAATCTTAGGATGATAGTGGTCCAAATTTAGTACAATAGTAGAAATGTTTAGTATAAAAGTGGTAGGAATTCCAATAGTGGCCTTGTTTCCATTTTTTTCAGTTTTGTTCAATAGTAGTTTGTTGGATACTTGTTTGCAATTTTTTTGATTTATTTTTCTAATTTTTGGTTTATTTGATGTTTTGAGAATTATGTCTAAGATTTGGAAAGTGATAAAGCACATTGATGAAACTATATAAAATTGACTATAGTGTCTTGATGATAAGAGGCCAAAATCAGCCCATGTTTAAACTGGTAGCAACATCAAAAATATATCAAGCATTTTATCCCTAAGGTCAAATTGGCCAATGGCGACACTTTCAAGCCCACAACTTGGAAGCTCCTTCGAAGTAAGGTAGGGACACCCTTTTGGGATGTATACACTGAAGTATTTCAAGAGTGGGAAAATAGGGGCCTCCTAGAATGGAAGGATGACCCAATTACCCTCTCCCTAGAAAGCTACAACTAGCAAGATACAAGTAGCTTATACTAAGCCAAATATTTCTATCTCAACTCAAGGGAGTACATATGGTGAGTAAAGTATCTTCAGGGTGTAGTGCACATCCCTTACACTCAACCACTTTTCTGAGTAGAATATCTCAATCAAAAAGGTTGGTAAAACTACTTTAAAGCTCTTAGTCATTGATCAAGGGACCGATACCTAGTGAGCGCATAGTAAGCCACCTAAGACTTTAACCACTCCTAATAGGGGCACTTATATGCAAAGGTACCTCCCCATTCTGAATGGCACACATGGATAAAGCTAATACCAGTTAAATCTTGGCTTTCACTAAAATCATTTATATAGCGCCTTGAGGGAAATTCCACTTTAGCTCGCCTTCAATTTCTCATTTTGGGATGTGTCTCTTAGGCAAGTCTGATTTAAAGGTAATGATGAAAATAAATAATTGTGAAACCCAAAGTTCTTTTTGTAACCCAAGATAGTCAAAACACACGAGGGGAGAGGATACACACTTGGTTTTCCAAACATGGTGAACACAATAAAAAATTCATAGTAGTTTCTTTTTAAGTCCGAAAATTTGAAGTGTGTAAAGATACAAATTTATTTTTTAGGTACACCAAATTCAAAACATTTGAGACTTCAAGCAAGATATATAAATTTGAAAATTAGAAAAAGATTTGTTCAATTTTATAACACCAAGTTGAATATTTCTAGTCACATTGTTCATCTTAATAGCATCGACAAATGAAACTACGTTTGTTTTAATAGTGCCAAAAATGAAAACATTTGATTTTAGGAGCACTAAAATAAAACGTGAGATTTACTTGTTCAGTTTTAGGAGCACCAAAACAAAAACGTGAGATTTTCTATGTTTAGTTTTAAGAGCACCAAATGAAATGTGAGATTTTCATTTTTAGTTTTAAGAGCACCAAACAAAATGTGAAAGTTGTAGGTTCAATTTTATGAGCACCAAATAAAATTTGAGATTTAGTTTTAGGAGCACCAAAACAAAATGTGTTTTAAATACATAAATCTTTAAAACTAAAATGGCCTTGGACCATTCACCAACTCTATAATCAAAGTTTTAATTTTTCTCATGGAAAGTGTGCCATTTAATCCTACAAGGACTGCACCAACAAAGTTAGAAAACCTCCCAAACACAACAAACAATTAATCATTACTGTTAGGAAAATAAAAAAATCAAATAACCTTTACAAATTGAAATAGAACAATAGCAGATCTATTTAGGACAATAGTGGTCTTTTCTCTTGGAACAACAATAGCCAAGTAAGACAATAGCAGTCAAGATAAGTACAATTGTGGACCTGTTTAAGACAATAGTAGCCCTACAAAATTCAAATTTGTTAGAAACCTACAATACCAAACAGACAATAGCAAGCCTGTTTAGTACGATAGTGATCGTATTTAGTATGGTTACAGTAAAACCATGAAAATGACTGTGTGGAAATTTTGGGACTTCTACGTTTCAATTATCAATAGCATTTCTTGCATAACACATTAGTATTTTGAAACCTATAATTGCTCACAAAACTTTCCAAAACATTAGTGTTAAGGACCTAGGTCCCACCGAGTGTGCCAAAAGATGTAAGGGGGGAAATAAGCATAGGAAAATGATAATGAATTGAACCAAATCAATTTAAACAACATCAAATTCTAAACCCATACTTATGAAATGCAAAATGTAAAGCCATTACTCCAAACAAATAAGCAACTAAGAAACTTAAATGAATCCAAAATAAAACAAGTCTTACCATACCATGCTGGAGTTATATTCGTATTGATGTTGGATTGCATTTGAATCAGTACAAAGCCTCCATTTGATGTTTGCAAAAGATTTAAAGTGTGTTAATGGTGATCGCATATTTTTATGTATTTTCTCTCAAGAATTCAAGTGTCAATTTAACATGACCTCTTTGCATAAATTTTTTAGATTCTCTGATTGTTTTTGAGAATGAAGAGGGTTGTTATATAGATTTTTAGTTTCAGGATGAACTATCGAGATTCAATGTTAAAAGATCATGATCAATGGTTTAGAACCATTGAGAGGAAATAGATTGGAATGATTAGTGGAATTAGCTTGGAATGATTGAGGGGATTGAAGAAACTGGGTTGAGTGGTTAGTGGGATTGAGGAATAAATTGAGTTGTTAGTGGTATTGAGGAATAGATGAGTTAGTTAACCATTTAGAATGAGAACCTAGTGATCATGATTTTCTCAATCATAAAAGGGGATGATGATGATTAATTAATTAGATAACTGATTAATATTTAGAGATGAACGTGCAAGTCATGTTTGACTTTAACAAATAGAGTTGTATTTGTTTGTTTGACTATAGTTGTACTTGATGGAAAAATTAATGGCTCAAACGGTAGACCAAACAAAAATAAAAATCTATCTAAGATGTAAAAATGGGGGCACTATTGTAAAAGAAGTAAGTGGATCAAAATCATCAAAGCTACCAGAGGGAATGCTCATAGAACCTTCAACATTCTATGCAATGGCTAGATCATCTTGACCTTGAATTTTAGTAGCTTGTTAGGTAGTTTCTTTCGCTACACTAGCTATCAAACTCGCTCCATCCTTTACATTTTTGTGATGGATAGGGTCATTAACTAATTCTTTCAAACTTGGAGGAGCTCTCATTCCTTCAAGGATGCCATTCATTATCTTCATATGTATGATCTTTCTCTTTTCCAAAAATTCTATCACCTTTTCTTGAGCCATAATGGTCTTCTTTATTATCCTTACCTATAATATACTCATCATCTATCTACCTATCCCATTCCCATATCCATTTTGATCATCATCTCTTCCTTCAGCATGACTTCCATATTGATCTTCCTTGTATAGATCACCACGATAACTACCTTCATTACTTGAATATGAACTTGGCATGTACATACCTCCAATTGTTGAGGTTCCTCAATATATTTATCTATCAGAAATAATATTCTCTCACTTCTCATATCCTCTCTTTATCACTTATAATATCAATAATGGTTAGGGATTTCCTTCGAAAAAATTCATTGGTTTTTCCAATGGAGATGAATAGACTAGAAATCGAAGAGAGTCAAAATTTGGTAAACATGCTCTAGAAAAATATTTATAACACATTTTGAGCCATTTCCCACTAAATGGTCAAGAATTTCAAAGACTTATAAACATGGCACTAGTTTCCATCGGTATCATTTAGTATTTTTCCTTAGCACAAACATGCTTATCTAATATTTATGATAATTTCTAATGGATTGTGTGATATTAGCTATTAAAAATCCATAACAGCCCCATGGACCATTGGTTATAATATTAAGTACCTTTTTCTCAACCCAAGCACCTTTAAAAAAAATTATTCACCTCCCTCCATATTTCTCTATAAATCTAATAAAAAACATTCTTCATCTAGCCCCAATGACTTTAAGGATATCATCTAGGATTTCTAGATTTACACTTCATCTATGCATGATCTAGTCCCTACAAACCCATGCCACCTATTACTTGTAGGTATGTGAGTCTAGATAACCTTTAATAAGCTATTTTTTGACACTGGATTATATATTATCATCATGATAACAATACTTTAATTGGACTATCCTAACACTTTAACACCGCTGTGATAAAATGAAACCTAATTGACTGTCATGTAACTATGGATGTTGATTTTTTCTTCACTATCATACAATTTTTTTATTCTCTAAAGAATTTAATGCTCTCAAATAAATTCCCATGATGACCGTGGTAGACTATGCATTTTTTGTGAGAAATAGAACTTATCAGATTTCATGATATTTACTCATTATAATGTGCATGTTTTTCATAAGAATATATGGTGCAGAACCATCTGTATGTAACCAACCTCATGCATTCATAATAAATAAAACTCAAAAAATCATGACATCAAATCTATAGTAAGGAGGAGTACCATTGAGTGAGAGAGGACATAAAGAAGAAAATTTGGTGTTATGAATGAGGGTTTTTTCTCTTACAGAGTTATTTGATCCACATGATGACTATCATATTGATTATTCTCTCCTAA
The DNA here is from genome assembly GCA_007258455.2 of Sequoia sempervirens. Lineage (NCBI taxonomy): Eukaryota > Viridiplantae > Streptophyta > Pinopsida > Cupressales > Cupressaceae > Sequoia > Sequoia sempervirens. Next base: position 218,101,475 of record VDFB02000003.1, on the reverse strand, counting down.
GGTGTCCCTTTATTACAATCATATCTTATACCTTATTCTAAGCTACATCGGGAACCTTTTAAACTCAAATATTTTTTAATAAATATACAAATTTTAGACTTCACACAACTTGAATACTTTAGAAATTTCTAAATCTTCAACAATATAGGACACATTTCAAGACATTCCTAAGAAAATGTGCAAGTAAAAGCATAATTTTTGCAACATGAAGGCTTTGAACTCCTCCAACCTCTTAGTGTGTCCCTATCTCCTCTACTTCTCTACAACATGCCCTCATCTTTATCCTTCATCACTTTCGACATGGTCTTCAAGGCATTTGGAAAGCTTATTATAAACTAAAACTCCCTTTTTGAAATCCTAAGATAAAACTAAGACCACTTAAAATGACATGAACAACTTTTTAGTGACTATTTAGACCTAGATGAGAAAATATGATGCAGGAGCATCATGGCAGGCTAGCAATCAACATCAACCAAAAAAAAAAAGATTCTAGTTTGTATTTCCATTTTGGTGTGTTTTGGGGTTCATTTGGCATCTCTTAGCATTGGAAAACATCTCACATGATTTAATTTTCAAATTTTGATTTCTTGCTTTGTCACAGTTTTAAGGCTCCCACTGGCAGTTTTACATAAACAATTAATTTTCAATATTTTTAAATGTTGGAGAAAAATACTTTGGAGGGAATCATATTAATCCTATTATTAATATCTTGACAAATTTTCATGTCAATATGAGCTTTTGGGTAAGAGTTATGCAAAAAGTTAGTTTTTAGCACCAATTGTGTAGCGTCGAAGTCACATGTTTGAATTTTTTTCCAAATTATCTATGCACTCTCAAAAGGTAATGTTTAATGGAATTTATTTATCTCATATTCATATTTTGAAGTAAATTAAAAAGTCAAAATGGGCAATGGTGGGGGATTTTAAATTATTGGCGTAATTTCACTTTTTGTCCATGTAATCACTTCCGGTAAAACAAGAAATGATAATTATTTCTTTCAGCTATTACAAAGACAAATTTAGAGCTATAGGTGTGGATATCATCATTAATTTGAAGACCCAAGGGTATGGATTGGTAAGAGGCAAGTATTTTTTACCTTATTGATTAAAAAAATCTATGTTTAGACCTCCATTTTGGATGACATCTTCATAATAACGTGAGAGAAAATTTGAATGCCAAACATAGAAGATTCCAATGGAGATTTAAATTGTTAAATCGTATATTTTAATTAAGGGATTGGGATGCCACTTTGGGAGAGCATTTAATTGTTTTTAATTTAGATTTTGATTGAAATTTTTTAAGAAAGAAAAGGAGATAAGGAGAGTTGGAAGGCTGCATGGAAGTAAGGTGGAGATGAGGGCAGCAACATGGGAGCTTTGAGAGTAGGTTGTCAAATCTTGTATGAAGAAAAGATGAAGACTAAGTTTGAGGAAAAGTGTAAGACAATGACCATGGAGAGCCAAACTTTGAAAAAAAAAATTATGATCATATTATTGAATAAATAATATAATTGTTTCAACATGGTTGCACATCATTTTCAAATTTGAATGTAGTTGATTTTCTTTGTTCAAATTTTGTGTTTTGTGAGTGTTGTGGATGGGCATATGTTTATGTTTGCATAAGTGGTATCAGAGCTAGAGGTTTTGAGTGCATAGGCAGAGCGCCAAACGTGAGGCAGTCTATGCTAGGACCTGCGGGTGGAGAATGAACCTAGAGTGTTAGAGTGTGTAGATAGATTGTCAAGAATGAGGTAGTCTATACTTGAGAGGATGGATGGGTCATGAGAAGGCTCATATGAATTTTTTTTTGGGAACAATATTGGGAAGAAGTGGAAAATAGGAAGCACCGTGAAGAGTTTGAAAAGCTCCAAGCTGAAGTGAATATATTAGAAAATAAGTTTAAAGAAGAAATGAGAATGTGGGAAGAGAGATATAAGAAGAAGAATGTTCTCTTAGAAGAGGACAGTGAAAAGAAGAGAAAAAAGAAAGAGTGTTGGTAGGAGTTGAATGTAAGAAAGAATATGTGGGGGTAGCCCACACAAGTGAAGAAGATGATAAGGTTCCAGTTGTAGAGATAACATGTGAATGGAGTGCATTGTGTGAAGTGGATGAAGAGGGTTTGCAATCAGAAATTGTGAACATGGATGGTCCTAAATTTGACAAGTGGATTGGTGAGGAAGTGGATGATTTTTTGTTGAAAGAAGAAATGAGGATGATAGATAGGTTATTTGAGAGGAAAATGTTAGATGAAGTTATCTTTAGTGCAAACAATAAAGAAGGATATGCAACAAACAATGGTCCTTTGGAGGACATGACTACATGGGAGAAATTTGAACAACCTTATGAAGATGCATACATGAAAGGTTTTGAGGATGAAGAAAATGATGTTGGGGTAGCGACGAAGGTAATTTCTGGTTTTAAATTTAAAAATGTTGATTGTTTACCCTCTAAGGAAGAGATTGTAGTAGATAAAGTTGTAGTTGAAAATGGGTATGTGAATTTTGCATATTTGTGTATAGAGGTTGTAGATGATGGTGTAGGAGGAACTTGGTGGAGGTGGTCAATTTTTGGCGGGTTGGATCCCATGAAGAACAATAGAAAGGAAGAAGAGATATGGCAAAGAACGATGGTCTATGGTGGATGTGAGTCCACGAGAAGGGTGAATAATGTGCACACTTGGTGGAGTAGAATGGAAGGTGTCTTGGCTAAGTGTTGGAAGAGGTGAAGGAAGAAATTCCTTGTCTAAACCAGTGATGGAGTTTGTTGCAGGTGGTTTACAACCTAAAAGGGTAGTTCTATTCCCCAACTCCATTTTGTGAGTTCTACTCACAAAATTTTTCCTACCTAGCATGTCTAATGCAGGAGCATCCAACAAACTAGCAATCAACATCAAATAGAGAAAAAAGATTCTAGTTTGGATTTCCATTTTGGTGTGTTTTGGGGTTCATTTGGCATCTCTTAGCATTGGAAAACCTTTCACATGATTTAATTTTCAAAATTTGAGTTTTTGTTTTGTCGCAGTTTTAAGGCTCCCACAGGCAGTTTTATAGAAACAATTAATTTTCAATATTTTTAAATTTTGGTAAAAATTCCTTTGGATGGAATCATCTTAATGATATTATTCATATCTTGACAAATTTTCATGTGAATATGAGCTTCTGGATAAGAGTTATACAAAAAGTCAATTTTCAACACCAGTTGTGCAGCATCGAAGTCACATGTTTAAATTTTTTTTCCAAATTATCTATGCAGTCTCAAAAGGTAATGTTTGATGGAATTTATTTATCTCATATTCATATTTTGAAGTAAATTCAAAATTCAAAATGGGTAGTGGTGGAGGATTTTAAATTATTGGCACAATTTCACTTTTTGTCCATGTAATTGCTTCCGGTAAAACAAGAAATGATAATTATTTCTTTCAGCTATTACAAAGAAAAATTTAGAGCTGTAGGTGTTTATATCATCATTAATTTGAAGAATCAGGGGTATGGATTGGTAAGAGGTAAGTATTTTTGACCTATTGATTAAAAAAAAACTATTTTTAGACCTCCATTTTGGAGGGCATCTTTAGAAAAAATTGAGAGCAGATTTGAATGTCAAACATAGAAGATTCCAATAGAGACTTAAATTGTTAAATTGTATATTTTAATTAATGGAGTGGGATGCCACTTTGGAAGATCATTTACTTGTTTTTAATTCAGATTTTATTGAATTTTTTTAAGAAAAAAAGGGAGAGAGGGAGAGTCGAAAGGTTGCATGGAAGTAAGGTGGAGATGAGGGCATCAACATGGGAGTCTTGAGAGCAGGTTGTCAAATCTTGCAGGAAGAAAATATGAAGACTAAGTTTGAGGAAAAGTGAGAGAGAATGGCTATGGAGAGCCAAACTTTGAAAAAAAAATATTTTGTTGATCATATTATTGAATAAATATTGTAATTGTTTCAACATGGTTACACATCATTTTCAAATTTGAATGCAGTTGATTTTCTTTGTTCAATTTTTGTGTTTTGTGAGTTTGTGGATAGGTATGTGTTTTTGTTTACATCAAAATAGGCTCATTTTCAGCAACCTTTCAGGGATGTTTCCTTGTTGAAAATAAAGAACCAATAGCCTTGTCTATCCATTGGGAATAAGAGTCAAAAAACCTTAAAAAAATCAAAACCAAACTTGGTTACCAACCATCAACACCATCATGAACAACAAGAAACTAAACTAGGATTGCTACAACATCTCACCAAAAGACAAACTATGCATCAGTACTTGAAGGAAAAAATAAAGATAAAAGCATAAGCTACATCACTTATTAGACATCTAAAACTTATCCTAATATGTACAAAGAACTAATCCCACCTCAAAAACAATGTTTGAGGTGAATCCTACTAATTGGGATTGGTATTTCTTCTCCATCTAACTTGGATAGCTAGAAAGCATTATGTTGTTTACACTTGGAAATTATTTAAGGCCCACTCCAAAATGCATCAAACTTAGAATGTTTCCCAAGCTTTCTCTTCAATTCATCCCACTTGAGGACCACCTCACCTTGTTTGAAGACACTAGGAGTTATGTAATACCCCTCCTCTTACTGTTCGGATTTATTATTTTCTATGCTTTAACTTGATACGTTGATACTATGATGATACTATTATTGTTTGATTTGGTTGGTTTGTTGTTTGATGATGTTGTTATTCCTTTAGTGGACACGATTATTTTATGACATTGTGGTTGGTGATGTTAGTTGATTTTCAGAATTATATTATGATGCAATGATTTAATAAATTATGTCATGAGATGAATTGTTAGTTTAGAAATGTTATTTTATCAGTTATATTATAATTGTTAGGATAGATGTGATGAAGGACAGTGTAGCATCACTCGTTCGCGAGTGCTCTGTTACGCTGCGATTCCTTCTCACAATGCAATGCTTTGATTTAATACTTTGATTTTATATATATGTATGCACATGTACACGACTTCGTTTGTATGCAAGATTTGTAGGTACAAGTCTCGATTCCACCTGTTTCGGCAGGACAGGGCGAGCACCAATAGCCCAACGGTTAAATGTTGAAACAAAGGTGACGATGAAGTCATCCCGTCCCATGATGTCAGACCATCTTGTTTGATTGGTTTTGTTCATTTTTGTAATTGTCGTTAATTGTTGTTTGTGTTTTGTGTTTTGTCATATTTTAATTAATGTTGGTACTTTATATGTTGTGGTGTATTCGATTTAAATGATGGAAATAATTGTTTATTTTAATGTTAGATTAAATTGTATTTAAATATTTAAATGATTTATTTATTTTTAAAAGTCATGAGTTTTATTGTGTGATAATTATAATATTAAATTGTGTGTTATTTATTTTAATTAATTATCTTGTTGAGGATAATTGTTAGAATAAATTTTTAAATTAAATAGATAATGTGATGTGCAAGTAAAGTTGTAAAAATAGAAATTAAAACAAAAAAGAATGAAAAAGTTGTGAGAACGAATAAGAATACAGATCTGATTAAAAAGCTTGCTTTTAAAGAATTATTTTCTTTTATTTTTTATTTTTAGAGTTTTTGGAAGAAATGGACAATATCTTTTATTTAATTAGGAATTTTGTGAGTTTTCTTACACACAGAAGATTAGGGATACAGAAGTTGCAGAAGTTATTGATTATGGATTTTTGAATCTGGAAAAGAATATTTTTCAATCTTTTGCTATATTTTGAGGAGAGTTTTAGAAAGGGATTTGGGAATCTGTTACTGGTGTTGCTTTGGAGAAGTCTTCTGAACAAAGGATCAGTTCGAGTTCGAGCACGAAATTCTGTAGAGGAGATTTTGAAGCACAAACAAGGAGCTCTTCGAGGCTGTCAGAAATCAGCTTCATCAGATTCTCGAGAGTGCAGGACTCCAGGTTCCACTCTTTTCTCTTAATAGTTTTAAATCTGTAAATGGAATAAAGAGGTGTGTTAAAATCAATCTCTAGTTGAAAAAGAAAATCTTTTGTGATTTAGATTAAAATGATTTCCTTGAAATTAGAAAATGTATAAACCAATAGGCCTTCTTTGAAAAGAACATTCTTGTTAAAATTGGAAATAATGCTTTGCAAACAAACTGAAAAGAAACTCTGTCGAATTCCGTATATGAATACGCTCAATTTCTCTCTATTATTTTACTGTGGAAAAGATCAATCTTTGTATTTTAATAATTTTGAAATATTATTTTTGATAATCATTAGTATGTATTTTTTTAAACATGTGATTATTTTGTATTTTACACAGAAAATTGAGTTCTCTGTGTTTATGTAACTTTATATATATAATTATGTATATTCATTGAAATATATATATATATTAAATATATATATATATACATTGTGGGATTTCATATATATATATATTAATATATATATATATATCTTTATATTTTTTTTATTGAAATCTTTTGTTTCGAAGCATTTATACTTTTTTTTTGATAAATCAAAAATTGGAATTTTTTGAAATTCGTCACGGGTACTGAGCGAATGAATTTGTTTTATAAAAACAATAAAATAAAATAAAATAAAAATTTATTTGGGGTTTGGGGGAAGGACGGCCGAAGCCGTACCCTTCCCCGTCACCTTACTGCCATGGCAGTACTGCCGCAGCAGTCTCAATGACTGCTGCGCAACAATCATTAAGACTGTTGCGGGCAGTATGGCCATCGGCCAATCCAAAGGTCGGCGTGGGTTTATTTTAATTTTGTTTTTTTTTTAAATATATAAATATATATATATAGGTATATATTTATTTATTTATTATTATGTGGTGAATATTTAACTTTTCAAATATAATAATTATAATTATTTTATTTAATTTATTAAATATAATAATTATAATTTGGTTTATAAAAAATATATATATAATTATAATTATTTTATTTAATATTATTTTATTATGTTTAAAAAAAATGTAATTTGTGTATTCTATTTAAAATGATTAATAATGCTTATGTCTAGGTTTTTTTTTTTTTTTTGGTATTAATTTATTATTCGATTTGGTTGAACAAATATTTTAAACAGAAAATAAGCTTTAATTCGTTGTTACGAATTACATCGAGACAAATGTATTGGTTATGATTAAGACTTTGAACCTTTTAATGATCAGTTTTGGGTGTTTTAATTTAAATATCTGTTTGGGAATGAACGTTAATGGTGCAATCTTGCAAATGTAGTTTGAGTTTTCTTTTATGTTATGGTTTTCTTTGTTAGTGTTGTGGATGTGGGAACCGTTGTGGTTTGTAAAACCTTGTTCCACAGGCTTGATATTTTAGAATGTTTTAGAATGTTAATTCTTGTCTTGGATTATGCTTTTGGAGTTATTGGTTTTGTGTTTGGAAGGGTTGAACGGTTTTGTAAGACTTTTGGTTATGAGTAATCACGAGAGGGTTAATGCCTCGTGTGTTTAGTTTTGGTTTTATATGTTTTAGTTCAACCCTTGCCTAGTTTTGATTTATGTTAGGGGTCATAGGGAGAGTGGCTCTTCGTGGGCACCGGCGCCTTGGAAGGAGGAAGAGCTCAGGGGAACCCACATAAGAGTAGTTAAACAAGTGATAATCTAAAAATAGAATTTAGGGGGATGTGTAGTAAAACACACAAGATAATAAACATTGGAATCCTCGTCTATGCATTAGGGCTATCATAGATTAATGATAGATTGAGAAGGTCGTGGTCGGCAAAGTCGTAATCTCGTCTTCATGAGAGGTTATCGACTCCGCATGAGCTACCCTATGGTGCCGGCACCTCAAGTAGGAGGAAGGGCTAAGGGATCCATAGATGGGTGTCGGCGCCTCAGTTGGAGGAAGTTCCAGGGGATCCCATGAGAGCTATGCGATGACACTCTCCACTTGACACCCATTTGCGTTGTTCCTTGTTGCCTCTGGAATTGTGTACTGAATTGTTGTTTTAGATTTATATGGAATCATGTTCTTTTTATTGTTTCAGATTTATTTGGAAATGTATTTTGGATGTTGTTTCGGTTCTACTAGTTTTGTACTTTTATTGTTGATTCAGATTCTTGTGAAAATGATTTAGGAATGTTCTTTGTTGTCTTGTTATATTGTTAATGCCTTGTTTAATTGTGGTGAGTTTCATAGCTTGTTCTTGTTATGGGGATTCGTGAACGTGGTTGTTTATGTCATTATATACCTTGAGTTGTATTTGTACTATGTTGTTGTTGAGTCGGTTTGGCATTCATGGTCGGGTTCTCTTCCTTGTCACCTCTGAGCATGGGGGGTGAGTTACTTGTAATTCACATGGTTGGGTGGAACGTGCTCCGCACCCGTTGGGTTCCCCATCAGCATCCTTTGTTCGCAGCTTTTCTGCAGTTGGCGTTGTACCAGTATTCCCGTGTTATTCAGATGTTGGTGTAATTTGTATCATCCCACATGGTTGGGAAATTCATTGTAATTCTTATATCAAAAGTTTGTAATGTAATATTAAAATGATGATGTAATAGTTAGGATCATTTGTATCTTTATTAAGAGATTTATTATGGTGGTATTATGTGATGTTTATTATTCTCGCATCATGGTTATTGGATGTATCCTTATTCATGGTTATTATAATATAAATGGTTATGTTGTAATCTTTATTTTTATTTCCGTTTAGTTGTTGCGAAGTAACCTCGCGTGCCCCAGAGAACTAATTGTGTTAATGTTATGTAATATGCTATGTGGTTATGGTTAATGTTATTGTATGTTTAATTGTTAATTGGTTTTTTTTTTTAAAAATTATTTGCATTGTGTGTGTTCTCTAGGGTTTGCACGACGGGCGTTACAAGTTATCCTCTTATCAAAAGATATTTTTACTTGTACTTGGTGCATCCATTGCTTTCATGGCTTGATCTCTAACATCTTCCAACTCAACAAGATGTACTATCCTTATTACCATTGTCTCCTCTTCTAACATTTCAAATTATTTGACCAAATAAAGAGCTAGAAATTTAAGAGATAGGTAATCTTTCCTCTTTATCATGAACTAGCACATATGGGGAGTTTTCAATTGATATTTTAGGGGTAATCCTATCAGCCCATAGAGCTGATTTCAATTTCGTAGGTCATGCCCTCTAACTATCCTCAATGGTTCTCTTGGTAATCTTAATAAATTTTTTGTTTATGGACTCAGCTAGTCCATTTCCTTGAGGGTAATATTTTGAAGATGTGTTCAAGAAGATACTATTCTTCACAACCCATTCACTTATCCTTGTACCCATAAAAGAAAGGCATTATAAAAACTAATGGAATTAGGAACACCAAACATTGTCAATAAATCTTCATAAAATTTTAGAACACTCTCATTAGCTTCTTTCAATATTATAGCTTCAATCCACCTAGTAAAATGGTCAATAGCAATGAGAACCCACTTGTGACCTACACTATAATATGGATTAATGGTTCCAATAAAGTCAATATCCCACTTCATGAAAGGTTGTTCAACTTGAATAGGCTGCAAGGGAAAAGTTGTTAACTTTTCTTTACTTGAGAAAAAGGAAAAAAATTGCATTTCATTGCCCATGCATGTACATCCTTAAATAAACTAGGCCAATAATATCTTTCCCTCATTATCTTCAACATTGTTGCTCTAGGTGCAAAGTTTCCAATAGTAGCTCCATCATGAAATTCTTGTAAAACTTTGTTAATTTGGTCAACATCCATACATCTAAGTAACATTCCATTGAAATCCTTCTTGAAATTTATGTCATTCAAGAGTACATATGAAATAGATTTCAGCCTATAGTACCTTCTTTTATCCCTATCCATTCTCAGTGGACATTCACTTGTTTGAAGGAAATGAGTCATGTGTTGCACTCAACTTAGAGGAGGAGTGTGTGTAATTGTTTGGGAGTCTTCTTGAATGACTAAGATAGCCTCTTTAACCTCTTCTTCCTTTGCATCATCAGCTAGTTGTTCACACAAGAATTTCCCTCTTACCATATTTGATACCTTGATTTCTACATCATACTCCATAGCCTTGGTAATCCAACCTACCTTTTTTATTCAAATGTTTTCCCAAAAAAAAATCCTTGATACTAGGATGAGCAACCATCAAGTAAACTTTGTTGTTTCAGATCAAATGTCTAGATTTATTTAGGCTGTTAATAACAACAAGAACATTCTTTTAAAAAAAAGTATACCTTTCCTCATACTCTTCCAAGCCTTTGTGAAAGAAGGTTATTGGCTGCTCCATACCTTCATCATTTTTCTACACTAACATAGCTAAGATGGTGTCAATATGTCTATAAGCATACCAGGTAAAATTTTAAAAAAGTAGGGTTTAAGAGGGTAGGTGTTGCTGCTAAAGCTTCTTTTATTCTTTCAAAACTTGTTTTTCCTTCCTTTGTCCATTTGAAAAACACATTTTTCTCTAACATGGATGTTAGTGGCTTTAAAAGATCAACAATATAAGGTATAAACCTTCTAATAAAATTGATTCTTCATATAAGACTTTTCAAACCCTTTTTGTGAGCTTGTAAAGGCAAAGCTAAGATAGTTTAACGAAAATGATGATTTTCTAATGGACTAAAAAATTATGAGTGCTTGAAATATAAAAAGAGCTCGGGTAACTTAGAATAAATGTACTCGATTTATAATGTCAAATGTGAAAACCCTTGATCCATCATAAAGAGCTCCAAGATAGATATTTTTAACACTCTTGAATTGTCAATCTCTACACACAAAGACCAACAAACAAGCCTAGGAAATAAAAAATATATCACTTATTTCCAATCCTCAAGACCACTTTAAGGAGTAAGAGAAGAGCATACATAAGTAGATCTAGATCTTGGGGATTAAAATATAATTTTTTTGTTTTAGTTCCCAAATCAAAATGTGAATGGTAAATTTCAAGCTCAATTTTAAATGTGTGAAAATATGACAAACAAGATAGTCTAAAGAAAAAATTGATACAACTAATGGATTCCATATGATTTTAGAAATGATAATAGAACTCTTGCAAAGATTAAAAAAATTAATGTTATGATGCAGCAAAAAAATTTAAAGAAAAAATAGGCTTATCACAAGATTACAATTTCATTTTTTTTGTTTTTGACATAGTCAACTAGATCCAATCATTTTGCAATATTTTTGGACGTAAAATTAAAAATTGCAAGAATAAAACCCTTATAAAATTCTGAGATATTTTTAAAAACATAAAAAATATCTGTAAAATTCCTTAATTTGTGCCCTAAAAAGAAAATTTATGAAAAAAACCTAGTCGACATAGAGTTGATAACTTCATCAGTTTTTTAATCTAATAAAAAGAAATTCAAGGAATAAACCCCTATTTAATTTTTGAGAGATTTCCAAAATTGTAAAAAAAATTAAAAGATTGTCGATTTACCTAAAAAAATAGATTTATGAAAAACACTAAAATGACCATAACTCACCGAATATTGATAGTAAACTAAAAGAGGGGTAAAAATTTATTCAAACCAAAATAAAGTAGTACAAAGCAAGGGCATTACACACCCCTGTCAAGCTCCACTAAGTGGTCCAACTTTTGTGACAAATCCAGGGATAATTGATCTCTATCCACAATGTTCCAATTAGGCAAATGATTGGAAGCCCATTTGGCCAAACAATCTACAACCCCGTTCCATTCTCTAGGAATGTGACAGAAAGTAACAGATTCCAAGGAAGCACACAGATTAAGAATATGTTTTATAATTACAGCCAAATGCCAACTGCCATCTTCTAACTGTTTCATCTTCAACAAAGTTGCCACCACCTAAGAATCAGATTCACAAATGATTTGTCTCCATCCAAGAGCGCAACCATGCTCCATAGCATATAAAATGGCAAAAGCCTCCATCACATTGTTAGTATGCAGACCCTTATGCACAGAAAGAGAAACTCAACAGTCCCACAACTATTCCACCCAACACCCCCAATACCAGCATGACCAAGATTTCCCTAAGAAGAACCATCTGTATTGATTTTCAATACACCCTGAGGAGGAGGACACCAATGTCCCTCCCTAATTATCTTCTGAAGAGGATGTTGACATTTGTTTCTCATGATCTGGCCAGCACCCTATTCAACACTATTCTAAAGAGGAAGATTGAGACGATTGCAACAAGCAACATCTCCTAGATCCACACCATCAACCAAGTCACACTTAGCTGAAATAGTTTCTCCCAAAGAATGGAGAATTTTCCACCACATATGTTGGACAACCAACTTCACATTTTGAAAAATCCTACAATTCTTCTCCAACCAAAATATGCTAGATAATAAAGGTTGGTCCAAGAGCCCAAGTAACTTGAAGAAAAGAAGTCTTAATAGGGGCCTTCCCCCACCGGGCAAAGAACTCAGCCAAAGAAGAGACATGCCAACAAGTCTGGTTCCACACACCCCACCATAAGTTCCATAGCTCCCTAGAGAAGGAACAATGGAAGAAGAGATGAGAGACACTCTCCTCACTATTACAACACAAAACACACATTGAGGAACCCTAGAACCCTCGCATGCACAAGTTATCCCAAGTAAGACATCAGTTCTAGACCACTAGCCACATAAAAAAATTGCACTTGGGCCAAGACAATTTGTTCCACACGTGCTTCCACCAAGGAACCTTAGTTTCCCAAAACATCTACCTAACTAACTCTCTATAACCTACTGAAACAAAGTTTTTACTAGATAAATCACTGTTACTCCAAGCCAAGATGTCCTACCCCTCCAAGGTATTGCATTCATGTGGCAAGAATTTGAGCTAGCTCTTGCCTATCCTCCTTTGACCCTCCTGGTGGTCAATCCAAGGAGTGCTTCCATCTAAGAATAGCAGCCATCCCAAGATTCTGAACAGTCTTATAATGCTCAATCATATTCCAACCTACACCAATAAAATTTTCACAAAGAGGCTGGAGGTAAGGGTAAGCAGAAACAATAAGAGAGTGAGAATACAGGCCCAAAGTTGATGATGACTAGTACACCAATGCTAATATAACTTGGCTCCAAGAGCTTTCACATTCAAAACACTAGAACGTAAGCCAAGGCCCCCCTCTTTTTGTGGCCTGCATATAGTTTCCCACTTAACAAGACTAAAATTAGCCATCTGCAAGTTACCACTCCAAATAAATTGTTGTGAGAGACCATCAAATTCCCTCAGGAAATAAAAAGGAGCCGCCTGAACAAAACACCTATAAATAGGGAGAGCCTAGATAACATACTTCATAAGAGTCACTCTTGCAGCAGTAGATAGCCAACGATGAGTCCAATGAGTGACCTTATTGTGCAGCTTATCAAGAAAACTCTACCAAGAAGACCTGGGCTTCCTACCAACAACAAGAGGAATTCCTAGATAAACAAAGGGAAGGGACCCAATCTGAAACCTCCAAATATTAGCAATCCATCATTGAATAGCTTGAGGAGTATTAAAATTTATATAAACGACTTATGCTCATTGATTTTTGACTTGAAGCAGCAAGGTAAATATCCAAAGCCTGCCTAAAAGAAACAGCCTCCTGAAGATAATCCCTCCCCATAAGAGTAATGTCATCCAAAAATTGAATATGAGAGAGTTTTGGTAGCCCATTTCCCCAACACCAACCTTGGATCATGCCCTGGGAAACCCAAGATTTAAGAAATCAGCACAGACCCTCAGCCACAATAATAAATAGATAAGGGGAGAGAGGATCTCCTTGAAAAAGGCCCTTGGAAGGCCCAAAAAGCTCATAAGGTTCCCCATTCATAATAACCAAAAAATATGAAGAGGTAACACAACTCATAGTCCAACTGACCCATTCTGGACTAAAACCAAAGCCTAAAATATTTTTTTGCAAAAAATGCCACTTAACTCTATCATATTCTTTGGCCATGTCCAACTTGATGAACATAGATTTCTCCTTAGAAGTAGCCATAGAGTGAATGAATTCAATGACAACCACCACCCCATCTAGGATCTGTCTACCAACCACAAAACCCCCTTGCTCCTTAGACATCACAAAAAGAAGAAAAAATTTGAGCCTCTCTGCAATCATTTAGTAATAATTTTGTACACCACATTACAAAGAGCAATAGGTCTAAAGATTTCAAGCTAATCTGCACCTTCATTTTTAGGAATGAGAACCAGTCAAGTAGAGTTCAAGGCTCGAATCATTTTCTTACTATGAAGAGATTCCCAGACAACCTCTAACAAATCCAAACTTATAATATCCCAAAATTCCTAAAAAATTCAGGAAATCCATCTGGACCTAGAGCTTTACCTTTATTCATCCCAAAAACAACCTCTTCCAAATCAGACAAAGAAATTGGGCGGATGAGGAAATCATTCATCTCATTAGAGATCAGGGAGGGAATGCAAGAAAGGATCAAATTATCCTCATCTTTTGTAGGAGGTGAATCCTTAGAAAAAAGAGCAAAATAAAATTGTCTAGCCTCACGAGACAAAGCTTGTAGAGAAGATATGTGGATCCCTTCTGAATTAACCAAAGAGGAAATAAAACTCCTATTACGATGAACCTGCATAGAATGATGGAACAAAGTAGTATTCCTATCCCCTTCCTGAAGCCAATCAATCTGAGCCTTTTTCTTCCAAAAAATCTCCTCTTGGAGCTCCCACTCCACTACTCTTACAGCTTGTGATTCTACTTTACCTAAAGCATTTGAGAAACCATAATCCCAAACTTGGTGAGTAATCACATCAAGTCACACTTGAGCATTCCTCTTGCCTTTAGGTTGCCAAAACACAACCTATTCCATCTCTTAAAGTGAAATTTGGCATACTGAAGTTTCTTAACAAAGGTGTACATAGATGTACCATGAGCAGGGCCTCCATCACACCACCACTGGGCCATAAGATCATGCAAAGAAGACTCTCAAAGCCACATAAGCTGAAACTTAAAAGGAGGATTCTTGGGAACTGTAAAAGAAGTTACTAAAAGTTTAATTAGCCAATGATCTGAACCTGTCCAATCAAGAATCTCAGAACCAGTAACCAATCTACCTCCCACCCAAAAATAGGAGACAAGAAATCAATCCACCCTTTCAAAGATCACTTCCTCTCCACTCCATCTATTATTCCAAGTGAAAACCCCATTGGAATACTTAACATCAATAGCATTCCCAAGCCAAGGAAACCCACCTCTTTTCTCCTCCAAACTCAACATTGAATTAAAATCACCAGCTAAGACCCAAGGAAGATATGGTGCACATGATCTAACATACCTTATATGATCCTAAAATTGAATTTTTCCATGAATATTAGTCGGGGCATAAACATTAGTAACCAAAATAGTCTCACCTGTTTCCAGAGTAGAGGCAACCATGGAGATAGTAGAATGACTAGAAACCAACCATAGAGGAGCAACTTTTCTTGGGTCCCAAAAAAGTGCCAAAACCCCAGAGCTCCCTTGAGAACCAATGCACTAACTTTGACCAAAATACTAGATATGAGAAGCACACTGAAGCATGAGATCAACTGAAAGTTTAGTCTCTTAAACACAAAATATTTCTGAAGAATGGAAAACAACCAAATCAAGAATAGCCTTTTGATGGGAGGTTCTATTCAGCCCCATTACATTCCATGAGAGAAAAATCATAGAGGAGATGGAGAAAAGTGAGCATCAATGGGTTTAATAGACCCATATTCCACGAATAAATCTCCAGTATGTTTAATCTTCTCAAGATCCTTCTTACGACCACTTTTAGAAGAGTGCTTAAATGATCCCTTCATAAGGGTATGTTGTTGCACCCCCAAGGCTAGAGAAGACCCCTTGCTCTTGTCAGAATCCAGCCCCTCCTTTTCCAAATCTGCCAAAATGGTATCAGCATCATCCTGTGTAGGACCATTCAGAGACACCAGATGATCTTGCACCCCCTATGAGAAATGGAGATCATGATTAGAGCCTTTTCCCTATGCCTCATCACAACCCATACCAACAGCACCAGAAAGCACATCCATCAGGATTCATGCCTCCAAGATTGAAGTGTTCAACATCTCAAACCGATTAAAGTCCTCTTCAGTCGGTTTGTCCTTCAAAGATATCTTCTAACCACAACCCTTAGCCTGAGGCTTAACTAGCACAAATCCATCCTTATCTGATTCACCCTCCATCATGGAAGACTTCCCTTTATCCTCCTTAACAACTTTTGGTACCAAAGATGAAGGGGAGGTATTAGAAGGAGGAGCTTCATTAATCCTAGGACATTGCTTCTAAAGATATCCATACTCATGAAAAATATGACAACAAAAAGGAAGGGATTTGAATAATCAAGCTACTAAACCCAAGACAAATTTCTATAGAATTTGGCAAGGGATTATTCAAATAATCTCCACAAATATCCGAGCAAAATAAATAACCTTTTTTCTAGGGTTTGTTGAGCAACTGTAATAGGCTTTCCAAGAAGAGCAGTTATCCGTTGTAGAATATCTTCTCTCCAAAACTCTAAGGGAAGCCACGACAGATAGACCCAAACAGGAACCCTCGATGGAAAATCTTTAGTTGAATTAAAACCCATATGCTAGGGTTTGATAAGTAAACCAACATGATTATAAAATTAGGGGCCTCCATCAAAAACTTGATTCCTATCAGCCATATTGGAAAAAACCACCACAAAGTAACTGTTTGTAGCCACCATAAGCTCCATGTCTCCCTCAACCTACCATGAACACCTAATCCAAGCATCCAAAGTTGATAAAGGTATATGGATCCCAAGAAATTTGTAGATAAGAGCATGTTCACTCAAATCAGAGACATCATCGACAATAGATTCAGGAGAAATGACCAATATTGGCCTATCTTGGCTTCTTGGCAAACAAAAATTCACTTTCTTCAATTTAGGGCCCTCTCCCACATAAAACGACTCTAACTATTGAGCTTTCAAAGCCGATGAAGAACCATTGTGAGACAGACCACCTCCATCCACCACCAAACTGGAAGAAACCTAATGTTCTGCCATAATCCCAAAAAAATATGCCTTGGAACCCAAGTAGATAGAACCCAAGCACCTTCACTAATGAATGCAAACAAAGCACCACATAGTAGGAGAACACAAGATTTTTAGAAAAAGAAAAAGGATCCCCCCCAACACTAAAAACACCCCCCACCATAGAATAAACCCAAACACCACCAAGGAGAAGTGAAACACGCACATGGAAAAGGAGACAAAGGCATGCACACGACCTCACAAGTCACGCACAGCCTCACCCTCGCTGCAGAGTTTCGACACCATATACTAGTCAAGTCATCATCAAATATTGATGATCTAGACTTGATTGTTTTATTGTAACCTCCTAATATCATCCAAAAAAATATTAGAAAATTTGCAAAAAAAATCCAAGTTTTTTGAAAGATATAATGAAATATTTAAAAACTAGGGTTTTTCCTTCAACCACCAAAAGTTAGCTTCAATAGTTTTTTGCATAAAATAACTAAAATCCAACAAGATGGGGTTAGAAAAATATTCAAAAATAAATATCAAATAGGGGTGTGGTTCCCACTAGGTGTGCCTGAATATGGATGATAAAAATGTGAATCATGAAAAATAGGAACAATGCAATGAAAGTACAAAATTCACACTCAATAATCACTTAATAAATCTCAATATCTATGCACAAGATTAAATAATAAACAATCATACCATAGTAAAGACCTTGATTTGCTGCATTTTTTATTTGATAGTCAATTGAATGCTTTATATGTGGGTTTCTCTTCAAAATAAAATAACTATGATAACACAATGATAGTATGATAGCAATGATATTTTCTCAAAGATAGTAGATAAGAGATATGAGATCTTGATAGTTATTTCTTGATAATGATAGTTGCTCTTGTTTGATAATGATAGGTTTCTTGATAATTATCTAGTGCTTTAGATCTAATGATGAAATTATGCTCTAGGGGATATGAATAAATAAATGATTTACTTATATTCATCAATTGATATTTGTCAATGGTGGAGATTAATTATTATGCCCCTACCCCTATAGTGTGTATAGTGTTATGAGTAGTCGGCTTGTGGATACCTTAACTTTTAATTAAGTCATCTTATCATTATTATACTGTTATTTAGTTATTTAGGTTGGCCTAAGACTTATATAGGGTTATCTAAGTTAGCATGGTTGATATCCTAGGCATAAGTGTGCTATATATAGGAGGTATAGGTAGGTTATTATTGTGATGTTGAGTATTGAATTCTTATTGAATACTATTGGAGGTATCCCCCCCCCCTTGAAGTTGATTAGGAGGCTTCCCCCTTGAAGTGACATATTATTATCAAGTATTTGCAGCATAATACTATTAAATTATTCTATTGTACAGTTATTTCATAACAAGTGGTATCAAAGCATGATCTTGGCACTATGATGACAAGGCATTTTTTTTCAATTTTAGAGGTCATTTTGTGAAACACGTATCTCCTAGATTTTGGCTAATTTTTTTTATTTTTAATTGTTTTTAATAACATTTAAAAAAAACTATAGTAAAAATTTAAAAGGAATTTGAGCATAATTGAGTAGTTTATTGCAAAATTAGGGTTTCTACCCAATTTATTTTGAAAGTGCATATCTCTCAAATCCTATGAAATTTGTTATTCATTTTTAATGGGTTTTGAAAAAGTAATAGAGGATCCTAAAATATAAATTTTAAATAGTTTTAAGTAGAAAAAAATGATTTATTGTAGAATTAGGTTTTTTAATAAATTTGATCTCAAGGCTGCAAAAAACCTAATTTTTGGGAGACTTTTTGGGAAAAAGTAACATAGGCCTTGGTAAGTTACAAGAAAAAATTTAGAGTATTTTGACTTCATTTGTGTGATTTATTGCAAAATAATATTTCTAGAACTTCTTCAGAACAAAAATGTAGCCACAAAAAAGAAGAAAAAGAAAAAGAGCAATAGAAAGAGAAAGAGAAAAAACAATATAAAGAACAAGAGAAAGAGAAAGAGAAAGAGAAAGAGAAAGAGAAAGAGAAAGAGAAAGAGAAAGAGAAAGAGAAAGAGAAAGAGAAAGAGAAAGAGAAAGAGAAAGAGAAAGAGAAAGAGAAAGAGCAAGAGCAAGAGCAAGAGAAATAGTATGAACAAGAAAAAGAACAATAAGAAGCAATAGAAGGAGAAGAAAAATTAGAAAAGGAGAATAAGAAGAAAAAAAAAATTAGCATTGAGCACAATGCTTTTGTAAAGAGGAGTGAAATGTTATGCCCCTACCCCTATAGTGTGCATAATGTTATGAGTAGTTTTATTGTGGCTACCTTAACTCTTAATTAATTTATATTATCATTATTATATTATTACTTGGTTATTTAGGTTGATCTAAGGCTTATATAGGGTTAGCTAGGTCAGTATGGGTGATATCCTAGGCATAAGTATGTGTTATATATGAGGTATAGGTAGTTTATTATCATGATGTTGAGTATTATGTTCTTATTGAATACTATTGGAGGTATCCCTCCTCGAAGTGGATTAGGAGGTATCCCCCTCAAGTGGCATATTATTATCAAGTATTTACAACATATTTCTATTAAATTATTCTATTGTACAATTAGTTCATAACATTAATTGGAAGTATCAATGGATTTTATTTATATTCTTCATATAAAGGATGAGGGTGATCTCATGATGATGTGGTGTATGGATCACTAGGACTATAAGAAATAAACAAACACAAACACATAAGAAAATAAATACCCATAAAATACATGATGTAGTACCTTATGAAATATTGAATCCAAGGTGGTGGATGAGGGGATGAGATCTTGATGAAAGCTAGTCACAACAGGAAATAAATATTGATAGAAAACTTCAAGAAACACCTTGAGCTAGGAATGTGTATTCTCATTCAATTAAATTAATCATATTAAAAACTACAAAACCACAAGTTTCCAAGAAATAGATACTCAATCTACCAAGTTTCACAATGGGGGAAATGATCAAATTGGTTTTTTAATTCAATTGATCAGACTACAAACTACAACACAACACGTTGCATTCTTCATTGATTAAATTGTTGAAAATTTACAAATTAAAGACTCCACACGTTGCCTCCATCAAAATACACATTTTCAATCAAACTAGACAATGGAAATATCAACTTTCAATCTCAACCCCAAATTGCATGATCGGCCCAGTCATCTGTTTGTTTCCAAGTTTCAACACAAACAAGATTGGTAGTTTTTCCTTCCAAGAAATAGTTCCTCTCCAACCAACCATCTCAAAACCATCCCCAACCACATAGAATTATGATCATTATTAAAAACAAAGACATTAACAAACAAACACAAAACAAACAAGAAAACACAAAGGAAACAAAAATGTAAAATGCAAAGGCAATAGGAATGTAAAAATGTAAAATGCCCCTACATTAGATCGAGGAGATGATAGATTAGGGTGGTTTAGGATCAAATTTTGATGTGGGAAAAGGGATCTAGGGTCTAAATCACACGCTTCCCAATAGTATATTAGTGAGGAACCAAAATTGATCACACAAGATCACTTGTGTACTATCCTCAATAGAAGAGCTATAAAGATTGATTAAGGTCTTGGTCCTTTTTTGTGTTTGTGGGGTTAATTTTATTGATTAGAAATTTGATTTGTTTGATTATGTAAATGTACACCTAGGTTAACTATGAATATATAATAAATTTATGTGATTTTAGGAAAGTACATAACTACAACACAAAAATTAAAGGAAGAAATACAAAGTGCAGAGGTAGAGGAACCTGACATGCAAATTAGAAACGAAGTTGCTTGGTCAAGGGTGGAGACACCCTATACTAGAAGATGCTATTTTTTAGAATATGTGAATAGGTCTTAGTATGTTATAATATTTAATTTCTTTCCTCCTAGATTTAGCTTTAGAACTTTTTCTTTTGATGAATAATTATTCTTGCCCTAACTTGTTGATATAGGATACTTGAATGCTTGATATTTCTATTATGTCTTCAATCTTCTCCCAAATCCACTTTATATTTTCCACATGTAAACAAGAGGGGGGAGAAATGGTTGTGACATATAGGGGCTTGTGTAATTCAAACCCCATTTTGGTGTTTCCACCTCCAAAATGACTATGATGATATAAAGAGTGCTTACCCTCGGTTGGGCAAAGGAAAAAGAATAAAAATATGAGATAAATGACAAGTTTTGCAACTTACCACTCAGGTCTAATCTCCTTTATGAACTTAATTAATGATGCACATCTCATGCAAGGAATATTTTCTTGTTGATAACAAGTCCTACAAGTCTTAGTACTCAAAACATGAACAATATTACTTATGAACATGATGCATTGCTAACATGAATCTTGAATGATGAAAAATGTTGCTAATTCTGCTCTTGACTACTTTTATGATGCACAATTGGAATTCATTTTTCCTGGTTGATTGCTTGTAGTTTCAAATGGTGAAAAATATATATTTATATGCATTTATTCATTTATTGTGAAATTAATTGTGAAAATCCAACAAATGAATTTGAATTTGTAAAAAAAATCCAAAAATGACATATTCAAAATGGGGCCAAAATAGGTTGGTCAAGGGAAATGGTGCCCTAGAATAGACCTATTTTGGATCTTTTATTACCATTAAATATATAATTACTATCAATTTCCAATTATATCTTGATTTTTTAAAAATGATAATAAAACAGGTAAATTATTAGTGTAATTAGGTTCATGCACATAAGGGGGGGCTAAACATAGTGTGAAATTTTCAAGGTCGACAATTTATGATGCTACATAAGGATAAAAGGTTAGGATGAGCTTAGACTTTTCCTTTATTCAAGTTATGAGCCATAGATTGATTTGACGATGATGATATCATTTTTTTTATTATATAAGCAACATTTACAGGGTGTTGTACCCTTTACATGGAGAGCCTAGAGGGCCAAAAAGGAACTAGTTCAAAACATTATCAAAAATTCTATAACCAAAAACAATGGAAATAGGACACAGACACAACACATTAACAACAAAATACCAGGACCACCCAAACCCTAACACTAATTGTCTACATTTTCCCAATTCTGGACTAGGAGATTCAACACATCATCCCCAATCCAATTGGGTCCTTCTCCCTCAAAATTTTTATCCGCTTCCTCCTTAATGACATCAAACAGAGTGATAGCAGATCCGTAGATCATCTTAACCATGAACCGGGCCAGACAAATGAATTTATGCTCCTTGGATCATTGTTGATGATGTGAATGATGTGAATATGGTGTTGGGGTGTGTGCAAAAAGTTGGGGGGACAAAAAGTGTCAGAATTTTTTAAAAATTTTGAAAGGCTATAATGCGAGAGTGTTATAATATGAGTGTGTTATAACACGCTTGTGTTATAGCTTGGTGTGACCGATTCTAATGTTCAGTCACATCGAGACTATAATGTGCTTGCATTATAACGTGAGTGCATTATAGCTTATTAAAAATTTTAAAAAAAGGAAATCCATTTCATTTCATTTTCACTATCATATTTCCTTGCATGTGGCCAGCAAACCCTACTATTGCACACTCATTTTTTGGAAGCATCAAAACTTGCAATTTCATCACCAAGATGTTTCCACATCGATGGGGAGGTCAAATAAGTAAGCATTGTTTTCTTTTTTTGTGAATTTGTTGTTAAATAGGTAAATTTAGGTTGTTTTGATGTTCATTTCTTTAATTTGTAGGAGATAATAATCAACTTGAAAATCCTCCTCAAAATCCTTCTCCTCCTAGTGACCAAGCACATGAAATTAATCCTCAACAACCATAGCAACAAACTCCTCCAACAATTCCTCAACATCCTCTTGGTACTAAGCAAAATTTAGTGGGGGAAATTGAAAACAACAAAAAATAGATTGAGGAGTTAATCACGAGGTTGAATGATCTTGTAAGTTCAACCATGGAAAGAAGCACACATGTGAATTCACTTCAAGCCATGTTAACACATGTAGATGCAATCAACAAACAATTAAGTGGTTCAACAGATAGGAGGAAAGTGTAGGAATTTTTATGCAGATAAATTATAATATAAAGAAGTAAATAATGAAAAAATTACAAAATATGATTTGTGCTCACCTTTCACTGACCCACACACAAATCAAACTCTTGAACTTAATAAAAATAGGTTTCTTATCTATTTTTTCCACTACCAAGGGATTAGGAACAATTTTTGTGATAGGTGGTGGATGGTTTTTGACTATCTTCCATGCAACAATAACGAGGTCCCCCAATATTTCTTGAGGAAACTCTACTAAAATTTCATCCTCAACAAAATCCCCAACTATTTTGATATGAGGACTCTTAGGGGAGAGGTGGAGAGTTGGCATAGGATAGACTAGGTGCACATCAAGATCCTCGGCGGCAAGGGAGATGAGCACTTGCTAGGCCGACTTATGAGCACATTATTATCCCTTTCATCACAAAGGAGAGTGTTGAGGTGGACACTTTGCAGTCTATCATCTCTTTGACCTAGATTATTATCTAGTGTGCCAGTCCTATAGTACAATGCCATCTAGGGGAGATTTTAAGGGGTAGGCTCCCACCCCATTCTTGCTAGGTTTGTGGGTTGGCTTGTACATATGAACCCACAGATAGTCAGGAGGTTGGTGTGCAGGATATGTCTACAACTCCAGAGTTGGAAATGACAAATGACATTTTGAATGAGGCTTTTGGCGTTGATGCTCAGGTAAATGTTAGCATTTTCATTTAATTTAATTTCTTAAATTTTATTGTTCATTGAATTTAATTTCTTAAATTTCATTTTTGAAATGCAAGATTAACTAATTTAGTTTAATGATTGTAATAAAATTTCAGGGTCACAGTGTTGATACTAGATACACCGACCCTCCCCCTTTTTATTACTCCACTGCATCTACCATTGAGGTATGTAACTAGTAAACAATTGTAAATATTACATGTGAATAGCATTTTTATATGAATGGTATTCTAATATCAGATTTTTGATGTTGAATAGGTTAATATTGGAGGTTTCATGGGAACACCTCCCAATGCTAGTGGATTTGTACAAACATTCAGACAAGTAATAGAATAAAGAGTTTAACTAATGAATTGCACTTAATAGATTTTTGTAGTTTATATTCATATTGTTGATTACATTGCATTGCACATCTTTCAAACTCAAAGCATTACTTCACATTGCATAACTAATAACTAGATGTTGTACGATGATAAATTTTCAATTACAATATAGTTGTGTAGAAAGTCAACATAAGAAGTGATGCAATTACTTTGCATAGCATAAGTAATAACTAGAAGCAGCTGCTAATTGCATTTTCTTGTCATGGCATTCCATGAGACCAATTTTTATTGAGGCATTTTTTCAAACAATTCACTACCTTATCTATGCTATGGATGCTTGGAAAAAATCTATGAAAGAATAATAGTAAGCAATAGCATAGACAAGGCAATGAGTTGTTGGAAAAAATGCCTTAAAGAAATGTGGTCTCATGGTGATGTCCATCATGATGAGATCCAATTTCTTTGAAAAAAAATTTCAAATAGCTCACCAGCTTTTCTATGCTACCACATTTTCCATACATGTCTACCAAAGCATTTTATCAAACAATTCACTTCCTTGCTGGTATGGCTAAAATCCTAAAAAGTTTCTTTCCAAAAAACTATGGATGCTTGGAAAAACCTATAAAATCATAATAGTAAGCAATATCATAGACAAGGCAGTGAGTAGTTTGAAAAAATGCCTCAAAGAGATGTGGTCTCATGGTGATGGAATGCCTTCCATCACCATGAGACCACATCTCTTTGAGGCATTTTTTCAAACTACTCACTGCCTTAAGAATAGAAACCAAGCCTTTAGCCAAAATTCCCCTTCAAATTCTTTTCAAGGTCCTCATCCTCATCCTCAATTTACCAATCCATGGAACCTTCCACCTCATATTCCTCTTGTTCATATCCCCACCCCTCCCTCTTCATGTCATGATCACCCTCTATCTCATAACCAAGACCACATTATACCATCCACCCCATCCCAACATAATGGCATAGAGAAGGAAATGAATTGTTTGAAAAAATGCCTCAAAGAAATGTGGTCTCATGGTGATGGAATGCCATGACACATGGCATTCCATCACCATGAGACTGCATTTCTTTGAGGCAGTTTTTTCAAATAGTTCACTACCTTCTCTATGCTACCACATTTTTTGTACATGTTTACCAAAGCATTTTATCAAACGGTTCACTGTCTTGCTACTATGGATAAAAGCCTAAAATAGATGCTTTCAAACAAGATATGGATAGGGAAAATAGTAAGCATGATAGTAAGAAATATGTAGTTTAATAAGTACTCAAAATTTTGTTCATTATCTCATACATTATAAGCCATGACATGCATCACTATTGTAGTTTTCATGATTGAATAATTTGTTTTATTTTCAAATGTTGCAAGAAAAAACACTTCCATATGTTCATAAGGAAATGGAGCTTTGTGTTTCTTTTGCTATAGACTCCTCGATGCCTTTCACGAGGGTATGAGGCAGATTACTAAATTTTAATTTACATTCCTTGTTATAGTTGTTAGTGAAAAATAAAACCATTATTGATTTGTAGTTTAATTTCTCTTTGGATGGTTTCTATAGGGCTTCAGTACACCACGACGTGGGCATGTGAATATTTCCCTCGAGGAGAGTGATCATCTAGTAGAGGTAAGTGATTATTTTGTTAAATATATCATTTTTTATAATGTAATTTCTATATATTAATGTCTTTACTTGTTATTGTAATAGGTAAGGCTTGATTAGGAGCTAAACCTTAGGAGGAGCACTCCTCGACCTCAAAGTAAATGAGTGATAGACTTATCGACATTTGGCTAACCAACAAAGGGAAATATTTTGTTTCAAGAACCTAGAGGGAAATGACTTTTGATTCCAAGGCCCTTTGTTGTATGCCTATATGGCATTTTTGGGCATATTTTGTATTGCATATATTTGACATTGTATTCCTACATTGTTGGAAACACAAGGGCAGACAACTGAGGGGGGGTGAATCAATTGTCACAGAATTTCAAACTTATTCAACTTATTAACCTTATTCTCATATCTAATCAATAACCATGAAATAATAAATGAACAACACATCAAAAATACACATAACACCAAGATTTTTTTATGTGGAAATCCTATTAGGGGAAAAACCATGGTGGAGGTCAATCCACAAGATTATACCCTATTAAAAGTATAAAGAAATGTGAATGGGGAATGCACATGCATTTAGGCACACTGCTTAGAGCTCACTGCTCTATTACAAAAGGAAGACACACTGTCTTATAGAAAGATTCTGATTACATCCATCAGATTTGAACTAATAAAAATAGCATTTGTTAATGCCTGATTACAGTTCTGATTAAGCTCATGAACATTTCTTCCCTCTTCTTTACTCTTCTTCACACTTTGCTTTTCCTTCGTATGATCTAAACAATATTCACACATAGGACTCACACACTTCAGACTCTCTACTTCTTCAAATGACAAAAAAATGGCTTATATATATCTGCAACAAGGAATTGCATTGCTACAAGATAGCTTCAAAAAAATAATATAAAAGAATATACACAATCGGCCCAAAACAATAAATATTATTCATAAAAATCAACCAAGGTCGGCCATAACATAGTGAAGACCCAAAATAACATCCTCAAACATGAACCACTTCAATTAATTACTCCTAAAAGATCCACAACACACTACAAACACCTTGTCGCCCAAGAACATGAAAAACATGAACACGCAAAAGAAAACCTCATATCACGAGCACAATAATCAATGCAAACATGCAACATAGATAGAGTATGATCTAGAAACATCCACAAAAATCATGAATCACAAGAGAAGCATCCACAGTAGCTAAACTTACTGAAATCACATAATCTTCATTTAGGAACACAAACTGAAGTAACAGAAAAAATATCAGAATATAAATCTTCATAACTTGATCAAATCTTCATGCAAATCTCTAAAAATTGATGTGGATAAACTAGATATACTCAAGAAGAAACCATTTAGTCCAAAACCTCTGAATATCAACGTACTAAACTCACTGATAGACTAAACTTCACTTCACCACTAACAAATTGCAACTCTTTTGATTACAATTTTCTCAGTATCCTCGACATATACAACTTCTAATGCATTAATGCTAATAGTGTTGACATCAATGACAACCACATATCAGCAACACAACCACAACATCCAACAATCTCCCCCTTCGGCATTGATGGCAACACATGTTGTGAAAAACACCATCAACACAACAACACTTACTCCCCCTTAGATTGTGACTCTTCTCCTCAACTCATCCACACAACTCTTCTCCTCACAAGGTTCTTCTCTCCCAGAAAGTTTTTCACATTACTCTTCTCCCCCTTTGACATCAATGGAAAAGATGTACATTAAAAGCTCTGAACCACATATCTAAACATCTGAATATCTGACTACTCCCTCTGAGTAGTAGCCACCACAACATCAATCTAGATCAAGGTATGATCATGAAATGCATGGATTGATGCAAGTCAATTCATCTTAGTTTTGATTAGGAGGGGTAATCACCCCTAACTTCCCTTTGAGATACTCAAAAATATCCTTAGGCAACGGCTTCGTATATATGTCTGCAATCTACTCCTTAGTAGGCATGTACTCCAATCTTACTTCCTTTTCACTCACTTTCTCCCTCAAAAAGTGAAACTTGATAGATATATGCTTGGTCTTTGAATGCAGTACCAGATTTTTAGAAATGTTAATAACACTTGAGTTATCAAAAAATATAACAATAGGATCATCATACACAACTTTGATATCCTTCAACATATGATTCATCCACAATACTTGAGTATAATTATTAGCAGCAACAATGTATTCTACCTCTGCAGTAGATAAAGAAATAGCATTTTGCTTCTTACTTAACCATGAAATCAGCTTCTTTCCCAAGAAAAATGCTCCACCACTAGTACTTTTCCTATCATTCACATCTCCTAACCAATTGGCATCAGTAAAGGTACGCAAAGTAAGATCGTCATCTTTAGAATACCACAAGCCAAAATCAACTGTCCCCTTCAAGTATCTAAAAATCCTCTTCACAGGAGTCACATGAGATCCTTTATGATCAACTTGAAATCTTGCAACAATACATACAACATTCATGATATCAAGCCTAGTTTGAGTCAAGTAAAGCAATCCACCAATCATTGATCTATATCTCTTCTAATTTTCCTTTGAAGAATCATCATCTGTTGTCAACTTGCATCTAATCACCATGGGTGTACCAACTGGCTTTGATTCTTCCATACCAAATTTCTTTAGAAATTCTTTCACATACTTGGAATGGGATATAAAGATCCCTTTGTATAACTAAGTAATTTACAATCCCAAAAATAATTTCATCTCTCTAATCATTGACATCTCAAACTCACTTTGTATCTCATCAGCAAACTTCATGCACAAGCTATCATCTCCTCCAAAAATGGTATCATCAACAAAAAATTCCACAATCAAATCTTTATTATGATCAATCTTGAAATATAGATTACTATCAGTAGTACCTTTGTTAAATCCAAGCTTCAAAAAGTACTTATCCAATTTGGCATACCATTCTCTAGGGGCTTGCTTGAGTCCATACAATGCTTTCTTCAATTGACAAACCATATCTCCCTGATCAGTCAACTGAAAACCATCTGGTTGCTCAACATACACCTCTTCTTCCAACTCGCCATTTAGAAAAGTTGACTTGATATCCATCTAATAAACCTTGTAGTCTTTTTAAGCAGCATAAGTAAGAAACAATCTCACACCTTCAATTCTAGCAACAGGGACAAATATTTCTTCAAAATCAATACCTTCCATCTATGAATATCCCTTACACACTGATCTCACTTTGTTTCTAACTACCTCACCTCACTCATTCAGCTTGTTTCCAAAGATTTGTTTAGTTCCAATTAAACTCTTATCCTTAGGTCTAGGAACAAGAGTCCATGTATCATTCTTTTCAATTTGTTGTAGTTCATCTTTCATTGCTTCAATCCAATGTTCATCTTTGCATGCCTCATTCACATTGTTAGGCTCAATCTTTGAAATTAAACAGTATTCTTCTGTAATCCTTCTCCTAGTCTGAACACCTTTGTTCTTATCACCTATGATCTAATCTTCTAAATGATTCAATCTTACATACCTCATAGTCTTAGGGCGTTCTTGAATTTCAAGCTCTTCTAATCTCTCTTTTGTACTTTCACCAGTTACACCTTCCTCTTGATCTTCTTGATTCACCGAAATGATTTAAACTTGATTTGAAGTTTGAACTTTCTTTCCTTTGTTTGTACTATCATTTTGATCATCAAAATCATATCCATAGGTTTTGGATGGTGTAGCTATGTCTTCATCAACCTTGACATTGGCACTTTCAACCATTTTCCTCAATCTCTTATTGTAACACTGGTAGGCCTTGCTATTAGTAGAATATCCCAAAAAGATACTGTCATCACTCCTAGCATCAAACTTCCCTACATCTTCATTTGCTTTGATATAACATTTGCTTCCAAAGATCTTGAAATATCTAAAAGTAGGCTTATGACCAGTCCATAGCTCAAAAGAGGTCTTACTAGTATCACCTTTTATTTACACCTGGTTAAGTGTGTACACAGAAGTACTCACAGCTTCTCTTTAGTAGATATGAGGTACATTTCCTTCCAACATCATAGTTCTGGCAACATCTAGAACTGTTATGTTCTTCCTTTCCACAACTCCATTTTGTTGAGAGGTCCACAGTGCAGATAACTATCTCTTTATCCCATGTTCTTCACCAAAAGAATTAAACTCACTGGAAGTGAATTCACCACCTCTATCTAATCTCGTACATTTAATCTTCAGACTTGTCTTTGTCTCAACTCTAGCCTTAAACATCTTGAACTTTTCTAGAGCTTTAGATTTCTCCCTTAAGAAAGTAACCCACATCATTCTTGAATAATCATCAATAAGCAACATGAAGTACCTATAACCTTGTAAACTTCTAACTCTAGAAGGACCACACAAATCAGTTTGCACAAGCTCCAACAATCCATTTGAATTATGCTATTTGCTCCTAAATGAAATTCTAGTTTTCTTTCCTAACTGACATTCCTTGCATATGGCATTAGTAGGTTTCATCAACTTAGGAAGATCTCTCACAGCCTTAGTAGAGCTTATCTTGACAATATTATCAAAGTTAACATGACACATTATCCTATGCCACAACTAGCTTTCATCAACTTGAGCAATCAACAAATTTTACTAGCAGCACTTAGGTGAAAGATATTACCTTTTTTTTTGTACCTGATGCAATCACATTTCTAGAATTTCCCAATATTTTTCACTTTCCATACTTGAACTAAAGATTACATCCCTTATCAACCATCTTTCCAACACTTAAAATACTATGATTCAAACCTTCAACATACAGGACATCATCAGTATTAATTTCTTACCATCAAGAGAAATGCATGCTCTTCCATGGATCACACCAGCTTTGTCATCACCAAATCTCACAACACCACCATCATACTTTTCCAAGCTCACTGTTGATGTGTTTTTAATGCACTTCTCAACACATGCAGTGCATAGGTGCACTACCTCTCTTGAAAGACAATCTTCTACAATCAGACTGTAGAACACTATCCCAAGGTCTCTAATGTCAAGTATTGACAGTGCTTGGAATATCTTAGTTGATTTATGTGATTTGCTAGAATCACAAGGAAGACTTATGGATGAGTTACAAAGCATGGGAAGTTGGGTTTGCAAATACAGTTTCAAAGTGCTGGAAGTGAATGAACAGTGGTTGTCCACTCAAAATAGCAAGTTGAAACTCATCAAGTTAATCTGATTTAGCTTCATGGTGATGCTTGAGATCCTACTCTAACCAAGCACTAAAAGAAATAGAAAAAGGAGAAGGGTTAAGAAAGTTGTTCTAATCCTAAGCTATGAATGAACAGTAACAATGGTGGCTGCTAAAGTAGACAGGCTTCCTAAACTGAGTTTTGCTTGACCAAGAGAAACCTACAGCTACACAAAACAAGTGTAATCTTCTAAGGTCTGCTAATTTTAAAATTACACATACACATCATGAACATGCAATTGAACTAGGTTGCAGCAATGACAGAAAGAAGCCCAGGCTAACTTTGCACAACATCTTGTCATCAACAAGTGCTAAAAGTATGGGTTGGAAGCTCATCAAATACTATAACAGCAACACCATCACGACAACCATTCAAGAAAATAATACTAAAACTAAATGGAAGGTAGAACCATGCATGCAAGATAAGCAAAATCAAAGAGAACGTCAATAAAATCATGCAATGTTGTCTTCTATTGCTGCAAATGCTTTTTACAACAGCTCTCCAACCCCTACAAATGAGGGGCAAGCCCTTATTTATAGTTTTCAAAAGCCTAAATGAATGGCTAGGATTAATTCACAATGAGTGGCCCAAATTTGATTACATTATGGTTTCACCTACCCCACAATATTCAACAATTAAAAAAAACATTCCTTGTCTTTTTCCTATTTTGTCATCTATTGTCGTAAATGCTTTCATACAAAAATCAAGGAAAACGTTAGTCAAATCTTGCAAAATCCTTGTTAGATCCATCAATGCATCATCAAAAGATCATAATATTCATATTTGGAGCTCATTTGGACCATAAACATTAATGTGGGCCCAAGGGGGCAGGCAATGAATGAGGGACAACAAACCAGAAGGGAAGTTCCCAGACCCCACAAAACATAGCAAAACCAAGATTTTTCAATTATAGCGCATGGGAAAAGGGGAACGAAGAGTGCCCAAAAAAACTTCCTCAAGATTGGACTCATTTGAAAAACTTGAAAGCTTGGAAGGGGAAAGCCAGAGGGTCACCACCCTTTTGAAAAGGCAATGAGCACATGGCGGCCTGGAAGGAAAGACCCAAACAGCGATGGAGGGATGGAGTCCTAGAAACAGCCATGGAGGGGCCAGGTTTTGGAAGCCAGGTTGTCGGGGCTCCACGGATGTTCAAAACAGCCATGGAGGGGCTAAGTCCTGGAGGCCGGGTCGTCGGGGCTCCATGGATGTTCAAAACGGCCATGGAGTGACGGAGTCCCGAAAATGGCCACGAAGGGGCCAGGTCGTGGGGGCTCCATGGATGTTCAAAATGGCCATAGAGGGATGGAATCCCAGAAACGGCCATGGAGGGGCCGGGTTCCAGAGGCCGGGTCGCAGGGGCTCCACAGATGTTCAAAATGACCACAGAGGGACGGAGTCCTAGAAATGGCCACAAAGGGGCTAGGTCCCAGAGATTGGGTCGCCAAGGCTCCACAGATGTTCAAAATTGCCACGAAGGGACGGAGTCCCAGAAACGGCCACGGAGGCATTAGGTCGCCAAGGCTCCATGGAGGTTTCAAAATAGCCAAAGAGGGACAAAGTTCTAAAACTTAACGAAATATTGATGAAACCTTGGTAGCTCACTTAGGCACCACAAAAACATCCCAAATCCACCAGAAAGTTTTCCCCAAAATCAAAAATGTGGAAAGCAGACCGTCAGGGGTCCACGGATGTTTCAAAATAGCCAAAGAGAGAGGGAGTTTCGGAGGGAAAGTTTTGAAACCACTGAAACTTAACGAAACATTGACGAAACCTTGGCAATTCACTTAGGCACCACAAAAACATCCCAAATCCACCAGAAAGTTGTCGCCAAAGTCAAAAATGTGGAAAACGGACCGTCGGGGGTCCATGGATGTTTCAAAACAACTGAGGGAGGGAGTTCCAGAGGGAAAGTTCTAAAACCACCGAAACTTAACGAAACCTTGGCAGTTCACTTAGGCACCACAAAAACATCCCAAATCCATTAGAAAGTTTTCCCCAAAGTCAAAAATGTGGAAAGTGGACCGTCGGGGGTCCACAGATGTTTCAAAACAGCCAAAGAGGGAGGGAGTTCCGAAAGGAAAGTTTTGAAACCACCGAAACTTAACGAAACATTGACAAAACCTTGGCAGTTCACTTAGGCACCACAAAAACATCCCAAATCCACCAAAAAGTTTTCCCCAAAGTCAAAAATGTAGAAAGTGGACCGTCAGGGGTCCACAGATGTTTCAAAACTGCCAAAGAGGGAGGGAGTTCCAGAGGGAAAGTTCTGAAACCACTGAAACTTAACGAAACATTGACGAAACCTTGGCAGTTCAATTAGGCACCACAAAAACATCCCAAATCCACCAGAAAGTTGTCCCCAAAGTCAAAAATGTATAAAAAGGTGAATCAAGTGATCAGGGACCAAGTTAGTAGGAACAAGACAAAAGGAAGAAAAGGGGTGGGGGACTTTGTTTCTCCCTGGACTTGAATACCCCAAGTAGGTGAATTTGGTAAGGGGAATTTGATCGTTTGAAGGCACATGACCCATTTGGGCTTGGAAAATGGGGCACACAAAACAAGACAGGAGCAAAGCAACCTGTCAGGAGCGAAAAAAAGGGGGTCCCTGCCTATGGCGGGGCGTGTGTGAAAAACATGCACAACACTCACAAACTTACTTTTATCTCATGTCTTGTGATGAGAGGAACCATTGTCAATTACCCATTCATCTTTCTCTTCAACTCAAGTAGTTAGCGCTTTCTCCACATTTGTACAAAGTTAGTAGATCCAGTAGACACAGGATTATTTTCCTTGATAGCAATAAATACAAATTCATCTTCACTTGCATTCCCTTTATCAAATTCATCATTTGTCACACCTTCATCAACAGCATAATAACACTTATTTTGAAATTTAGGCTTGTTATGTCTTGGCTTAGGAACTCTTTTAGGACACCTTGATGCAAAATGACCTATCTTATTTCAAGATAAACATTTAATAGGCAACTTCCCTTTATAATTACCTTGTTCTCTGGCTTCTCTTTTCACAATTAGTGCTTCAAGCTCTTCTAGCTCTCTTTCTTCTTCATCAATCCGTTTCATTTCATCCTCATACTTGAATGTCTTTCTTGATGAACTTTCACCCAGATCATATCTCTGTTTATCTCTTCCAAAATTAGTTGCATTGAATGCATATTCTACCTTAGGAAGGGCATCACCAAATTCACTCAACTCAAAAGCAGTAAGCTTACCAATCAACATTTCGCTGGTATCATTTGTCATAGTCTGGAGTTCTTCAATAGCACTAGCTTTGACTTTTTAGGAAGTACGCAAGGATCTAAGCACTTTAGCAACAATCTCTAATTCATCCAACTATCCACCAGCACATCTGATACCACACACAAGTTCATTCACTCTTTGCATGAAAGTAGTAATGTTCTCATCATCATCCATTCTCAACAATTCATATTTTCCTTTTAGACTTTGTAGCTTAGCAATCTTCACATTTGCATCACCTTCATACAAAGTTTCCAATTTTTCCATATCTCATAAGAAGTCTTCAGATGCATCACATTTTTCATCTTGGTATCAATCAAAGCACTCAACAATGCCTCCTTAGCCCTAATATTATACTCTACATCCCTAATCTCAGCAGTAGTAGTAGGACCATTCTGAGGAATAACATACCTATGACTTGCAATAAACCAGTAGGCTTCACCAATGCATCTCAAATGGCACTCCATTCAAGTCTTCCACAAGGAATAATTTGTTCCATCAAATCTCGGACTATCCTTCTTATAAGTCGCCATCCTAGATCACCTCAAGTTGTTAAACTTCTTCCAAGGAACTTGCTTTGATACCAATTGTTGGCAACACAAGGGAAGACAACTACGAGGGGGAGTGAATCAGTTGTCACAGAATTTAAAACTTATTCAACTTATTAACCTTATTCTCATATCTGATCCATAAACATGAAAGCATAAATGAACAACACATTAGAAACACACATAACACCAAGATTTTTTTACATGGAAACCCTATTAGGGGAAAAACCATAGTGGAGGTCAGTCCGCAAGATTATACCCAATTAAAAGTATAAATAAATTTTAATGGGGAATGAACATGCATTCAGGCACACTACCTAGAGCTCACTTCTCAATTACACAAGGAAGACACACTATCTTACAGAAATATTTTGATTACATCCATCAGATTTGAACTGAGAAAAATAGCATTTGCTAATGCCTGATTATAGTTCTGGTTAAGCTCGTGAAAATTTATTCACTCTTATTTACTCTTCTTCACACTCTGCTTTTCCTTCATGTGATCTGCACATAGGACTCGCACACTTCACACTCTTTGCTTCTTCAAATTACAAAACAATCGCTTATATATATCCACAAGGAATTACATCACTACATGTCGGCTTCAACAAAATAATAAAAAGAATATAAATAGTCAGCCCAAAACAATAAAGATTATTCATGTGAATCAACCAAGGTCATCCATAACATAGTGAAGACCCAAAATGACATCCTCAAACATGAACCACTTCAATTATTTACTCCTCAAAGATCCACAACATGCTACAAACACCTTGTCGACCATGAACATGAAAAACATGAACACACAAGAGAAAATCTTGGATCACGAGCACAACGATCAATGTAGATGTGCAACACAGATAGAGCATGATCTAGAAACTTCCAAAAACATCATGAATCACCAAAGAAGCATCTACAGCAACTGAACTTACTGAAATCACATAATCTTCATTCAGGAACACAAACTAAAGTAACAGAAAAAACTGTCAGAATAAAAATCTTCATAACTTGATCAAATCTTCATGCAGATCTCATAAACTCGATGTGAATAAACTAGATATACTCAATAAGAAACCCTTTAGTCCACAACCTTTGAAAAGCAACGTACTGAACTCACCGACAGACTGAACTTCACTTCACAACTAACAACTTGCAACTCTTTTTATTACAATTTTCTCAATATCCTCGACATATACATCTTCTAATGCATTAATGCTAATAGTGTTGACATAAATGACAACCACATATCAACAACACTACCACAACATCCAACATATATGGCATTCTTGTAATCCTATATGGTCATTTGGTATATATTTTATACTGATATCAACATATATTCATGTATGCCTACATGTCTATTTGGTTAATACAAATATTTTTTATCGATGGTGTCCATATTTTTATTATAAATCCATGGTTCAATAGATATGAGTTACATGTATTCAAGTGTATACTTTGTGACCTACATGTATTCTAATGTATACTTTACGACTTATGTGTTTTCATGTGTATACCTTGTACTCATTCATATACTTTGTATTAATGTGTATACTATGTAAATTCATGTGTATAATTCAAGGCTTACATGTATTTGAGTACTTGTGCTTTACTTATTCACGTGTATGCTTATTAATTGGTTACCCCTAGCATTGCTCATTGATTCCCTTCATGGTTTGTCTTGAGTATTTATTGATTGATGCTAAGCAACTTTAGTAGTTGATGCTAAACAACTTTAATATTTCCAAAAATGATTCACCAATGATTTATCATTTACTTATGTGCTAATTCAATATGGAATCCAAAGAAGAATTTAAAAGGGATAAATCTACGAGGAGAGGGAAGATAGATATTTATAGTGTAGTTTATTGTACCTTCTCTATAAAAACCTCTAATGGCTCTTGTATGCTTTGCTATTTCATTTTCTACTTTTCATATCCCATTTTTATAGGTGGATCATCACTTCTCTCATTTTTTTTCCTTCTCCTATCCTAGATCCTCTCCTCCACTTGTGGTATTCTAAAATAAGCTCTAGTTTATGGTGGGCACCTACTAAGATTCAAAGGAGTCATTAGTTTTCCCCTTAGTTGCCTTGGGTGATTTTATTATTTCTTGGTTGGTTACAATGTATTTGATAGTTAATTTTGTGGAGATGGAACCTCTCATTCTTTGTAGTAAGACATTTTAGGTAGATTCATCTTCAATAAGAACTAGAGTTAATTGTTTCTTTTGTTTTCTTTAAAATACTCGGTGGACTAGGGTTACGATACTTTTACATGAAATATATGGTTGAGCAGGTGCATAGGTTGTGAATTGTTCTAGCACCAAATCTACATATTTAATTAGCTACTTGGTTTGGAAACTTGGAGGTTTTTATTTTTACTCCTTTTTCATCACCAAATGTTATTATAGTTATTTCACTTACTTGGATTTGAGGCTTTTTTAGAGTGAAGGAAGAGGTAGGATTGAAATTATCTTTCTCATATATGTCATCCCATTTATTACCCAAGGAAAAGTGACTTGGTTTATCCACCATGTGTCCAACTTATTGCCCATATTTTCACCAATTACTTATTCTATATTCATTCCAACCTAGCTTCTTCAAAGAATGAATTTTTTAATTATAGGTGATATGCAACAAATTTCTTCTATATTTTTTGATATGATTGTCGAGGCTCTAGTGTAAACTTATTAATTTCATTGTTCATGGTTCTCGTTAGCTAGGTCATAAGCCCCCATGTGGGCTCATATTTCAATTGAACTATGATTATATTTAGCTATAAATCTTTCAATTTTTTTCTAAAATCTTGATAATTTTCCTCTTTACAACAACCATATTGTTGTAAAGGAAAGGTGGATAATTTAAAAATGTCTTTCCCTTGTTAGACTTGAGGATGATCATACAAGATTTTAAGAGTCATGTAGCCTTCTAATTTCTAATTAGAGTCATAATAGGAATAAAAAAGTTACATAAATACTAATATTAATAATAATCAATTCAATGTAAGTATGAGATCCACATAGTAATTGGATCATAACCCATTCAAGAATGAAAATATTTAGGCTTTCCTCAATTAT
The DNA here is from genome assembly GCA_007258455.2 of Sequoia sempervirens. NCBI lineage: Eukaryota > Viridiplantae > Streptophyta > Pinopsida > Cupressales > Cupressaceae > Sequoia > Sequoia sempervirens. The sequence goes on along the minus strand of VDFB02000003.1, from coordinate 218,063,780 downwards.
TTTGATTCCCAAATGTTTTACCTCTTTCATGCAATCATATGCATTTGGTATGGAAAACTCAGACTTGTCAACTATCACCTGAATCTTTCTCTTTTCCTTTGTTTTGCATGCCATCATAAGGGATCAAACCAATTGAACGTAGCTCATAGTGATTGGGTGTGTTTGGGTATGAAATAGGACCATTCCTAACATAAACATACCTATCTAGATGTGTTGGAACAGTTCATTTGGTCGTATGAGTTGGAGAAAAAAAGTTGCACCACTTTGCAACTTTACACTGCTTGCATTGACAAATTTTTCCTCAACTGAAAAGTAATCACTATGGGAAAATTCCTTCGAGATAGAAAAAACTGAGAGATATTATTCTAGAGGGGCCCAATGCAATCTTGTAGCCTCATATGGAGAGTTTGTAAGAATCATGATTTCTAAGTAATAGCCTATTAAAGATTGCAATCATTTTGCACTTTGGACCCTGAAGGGATTGAGTCAATTGAACGTAGCTTAGAGTGATTGGGCATGTTTGGGTGTAAAATATGGCCATGAATAGCATAAATTTACCCATCTAGACATGTTGGAACAGTCTGTTTGGTCGTATGAGTTGCAGAACAAAAATTGCACCACTTTGCAACTTTACACTACTTACATTTAACAACTTTTTCCTCAACTGAAAAGTTGTCACCACAGGAAAAAACACCTCCAAGATAGCAAAAACCAAGAGAGGTTATTGTTGAGGGTCTCAATGTGATCATGTAGCCTCAAACAAAGAGTTTGTAAGTGTCATGGTTTTCAAGTAATATCCCATCAAAGATTCCAACCATTTTGCACTTTGGACTCTTAAGGGATCGATCTCGTTGAACGTAGCTCGTAGTGATTGGGTGTGTTTAGGTGAAAAATAGGAGCATACCTAGCATAAAATACCCATCTAGACGTGTTGGAATAATCCATTTGGCTGTACGAATTGCAGAATGAAAGTTGCACCACTTTGCAACTTTACACTACTTTCATTTGACAACTTTTTTCTCAATTGAAAAGTCATCACCACAGGAAAATACCTCTAAAATAGTAGAAAACAAGAGGGGTTATTGTAGAGGGGCCCAATGCGATCCTATGGCTTTAGACATAGATTTTGTAAGCATCACAATTTTTGAGTAATATCCCATCAAATATTGTAGCCATTTTGCACTTTGGACTCTTAAGGGATTGAGCCGGTTGAACATAGCTCAGAGTGATTCGGTGTATTTGGGTGCAAAAGAGGACCAATGTGTAGTGTAAAAATACCCATTTGGATGCATTGGAATAGTTTGTTTGGTCACACAAGTTACAGAATGAAATTTGAACCACTTTGAAACTTTACACTACTTGCATTTGATAACTTTTTCCTCAACTAAAAAGTAATCACCATGAGAAAATGCCTCTGAGATAGAAAAAAACAAGGTATATTATTGTAGAGGGACCCAACATGATCCTATTGCCTTAGACAAAGAGTTTGTAAGTGTCACGGTTTTCGAATAATAGCTCGTCAAAGATTGCAGTCATTTTGCACTTTGGACTCTTAAGGGATTGAGCTGGTTGAATGTAGCTCAAAGTGATTCAACATGTTTTGGTGTGAAATTGGACCATGTATAGCATAATTGTACCCATTCAGATTTGTTGGAACAATCAGTTTATTTGTACGAGTTTCAGAATGAAAGTTGCACCACTTTGCAACTTTACACTATTTGCATTTGACACTTTTTGCATCAAATGAAAAATAGGCACCACGGGAAAATGACTCTGAGATAACAAAAACCAAGAGAGGTTATTGTAGAGGGTCACTATGTGATATTGATGCCTCAGATAGAATGCACGTAAGTGACACAGTCTTTGAGTAATAGGTGGTCAAAGATTTCTACGCTTTTGTAATTTGGACTCTTAAGGGATTACGTTGCATGAACGTAGCTCAGACCTATTTGGCATGTTTGGGTGTGAAAGAGGACCATGCCTAGACTAAATGTATCCATATGGAAATGTTGGAACTATCAGTTTGATCGTATGAGTTGTAGAATGAAATTTGCACTGTCCCTTTGCTATTGCAACTATGAGCAAGTTTGGTGATGTTGTCATTAATGTTGTCATTGATGTTAACACAATTCAGTATGTTGCAAATTATACATGTATAGTTGAGATTTTGTGAGTACATAGAGCTATCCTTATGATGTTGTAGATGTGCTGAAATGATGAGTTTCCAAGTGCTTTTAAGAAAGTTAATAAAGAAGAGAAGTCAGAGTTATGTAAGTGTTCAAAATGTGCTTTGGTATGTGCTTTGTGTTTCTCCTGTGTTGATCTAATGCTTGTGCGGATATGAAGGTTTTTTAATGGTATTATAGTGGTGATATCTCCTAAGTTGAAGCTTCTAGTTTGATGGGATGTGAAAGTTAGGTTCACCAGTGTGTGAACTGTTCTAGCAGAGTTGGTCTTCTGTGGACTGGGAGAAATGTTTTTGCTTTGTAGTCCTTCGTTGTTCTATTTCAGATCTTTTGGATCTAGAATATGTCTTATATTGGTGTTCTCTTGGTTCAGGAATAGATGTGTGTGGTTTGGTGATTCAAAAGTTATGTTTCTACACCTGAATGGATTGTTGGAAGGAGTTCAGTGTTCGAAGATCATTTCACTTGCTACAGATGTATCTAAAGGAACCTGGGATGTGTTCTCATGCATAGTGAAGCGTATTGTGTCTTCTCAATGCTATATTTGTGTTGGGAAGTGTGTACATCAATGTTCATTTATGTTTTCATTAGGTTTGGCCGACTTGGTGTTTACACTTTATTTGAAGAATTAAATTTTAATTAAGGAAGCGAGTGGTTGATCCGAGACATTATTTTTGGTCTTTGTTAAATATTTTCATTGGTCCACTCTCATTCTTTTCCACTGTGGGAATGTTGAGTTTCCAACCTAATTTGAATTTATAAAATGAATTTTATGTGGCCGACCTTAGAGAAAGTTTCTAAGGTTGAAGATGGTATAAATGCAAGTCAAATTGCGAAGATTTGGAAGTAGATGAAAAGTGACGAAGTAAGCCACAAATCAAAACCAAAAGTGTGTGAAAGTGAGTTGAGGCAACAATACTTCATTGTCTTAGATTCCTCAAGGCAGTGAGCTAAAGGTTTCTGCAATCTTTTGATCAAGGCTGCGGATGTGTGTTTAATGTTGTGGTGGATCTTTTGTTCTCTTTTGTATCTGTAGGTAGTGAGTCTTTGTATTTGGACAGTGAGTCCTCTTTTGGGCAATGGGCCTTTGTATTTGGTTTTATAATCTCTTATATTGTGAGTTAATCATCACCATATTTTTTCCCTCATTGGGTTTTCCATGTAAAAATATGGTGTTCATTGTGTTAATTTTACTTTTTGTTATTTGTGTTTCATGTTCATATTTAATAATAGAATAGTGTGGTTGTGGAATTGAGAAGTGTTGAATTTTGAAGTTTTGAATTTGTGTGACAACTGATTCACCCCCCTCTTAGTTGTCCTATTCCTTTTAACAATTGGTATCAGAGCTTTGGTTCCTTGGTGTAGAGCTTAACCGCTTAAGAAAGATCCAATGGCACATAATTTGGTGATCCCTATGTTCGATGGATCTGATTACAGTGATTGGAAAGTGTAGATGAGAGGATATATTGTTTCTCTTGGTTACAAGACCTAGAAGCCTGTTGAGAAGAAGTATGTTGCTTCGGCGAGTGGTCCTACTACTATAGATGAGGTTTCTGCTTATGAGGAGAATGAGAAAGCGAGGTATGATATTTACAGTACTTTATCTAAAATTGAAAGAACTAAGGTTCTTTCTTTAGACACTACTCACGAAATATGGAAGAAGTTGGAAGAACTGTATGAAGGAAATGAAAGATTAAAGTTGACAAAGACGCTGGTAGAAAAATGTAAATATGAGAATCTGAAAATGGAAGAAGGTGAAAAATTTACAAGCTATTTCCAGAGGGTTGAGATGATAGCAAATGAAGTTAAGAATCAAGGGGAAAGCTTCTCGATGAAGATATCATTGAGAAAATCTTGATCACCCTACCAGATTGTTATAGCGATAAGATCTTAGTTATCGAAGAGATGTATGATCTTAAGAAGTATAGTAAAGAATAGTTATTCAACACCTTGCAAGAATTTGAGATGAGAAAGTTCAAGAAAGAAGACAGCAAAGAATAAAAGACAAAAACAACATTTAAGGAAATAAAGATTGAAGATGATTTAGAGAGTGATGGTTCTGATGAGTTGGAAGCAAATTTCACTAGAAAGTTAAAGAAAGGTACTGGAAAGTATAAAGGTATGTTTCCCTTTAAATGTTTTAGTTGTGGTAATATTGGTCATTATGCTTCAAGATGTCTGAATAGAGCTTTACATAAGAAGAACAAGGATTATAGATGTAAGGATAGAAAGGATAAGAAATACAAGAAGTTGGATTATGTTAAAGAAGAAGCCAGAATCTTTGATGATGAATCTGAGTATGAGGGTGATGATAGTGAATGCTTATTTTTAGCTTTGGAGAATAAATTTGTGTTTGCCAACCCAAGAAAATGTGCAAGGAAAAATTCTCTAGAGAACAAAAAGAATAAAATGGAAGGTACTTTGGTCATCACCTTTCATGCAAGATAGGTTGAAGACTACTGGGTGCTTGACAGTGGATGTTCTAATCACATGACCGAAGATAAGAGTAATTTCACTAAACTTGAAAGGTATGATGGTGGTTTGGTCATGTTTGGTGATGATTCAGGAGCTAATATTTGTGGGAAAGGTACAATTAGCTTTGATGGAGTACACATCACTGATGATGTATATTATGTAAAGGGTTTGAGGCATAACCTTTTGAGTGTTGTACAGATGTGTAGCAATGGTTTTAAACTTGTGTTTCAAAATAATACTTGTGATATTTGAAAAGGATCTGGAGATATGTTTGTTGCTAGAAGGAGAACTCATGGAAACATCTATCAGCTTAAGGGAGTTGATGGTCAATTCCTTGTATCTCAAGTTAATGAAATTTGGTTATGGCACCGAAGAATGGGACATGTAAACTTTGATAATCTAGTCAAAATTAGTTCAATAGATGTTGTCTAAGGTCTACCTAGAATCACAAAGCCTGGTAATACTATTTACAAAAGTTGTCAGTTGGGGAAACAAATAAGATATAGCTTTAAGGGAAAAGAGCAATCTACTACCAGAACGCTAGAATTAATTCATACTGACCTTTGTGGCCCAACTAGAATAGGAAGCCTAAATGGTGATAGGAATTGTATGCTCCTTATTGATGATTATTCTCGAATGAAATGGATTTATTTTCTTAGAGAGAAGACTCAAGCTCTGGATAGGTTTAAAGTTTTCAAAGAAAGAGTGGAAAATGAAGTGAATTTGAAAATCAAATGTTTGAGATCTAATAGAGGTGGAGAATTCACTTCTAGTGATTTTAATACATTTTGTGAATAGCATGGCATAAAGAGACAATTTTCTACTCTGAGAACCCCTCAACAGAATGTGGTAGTTGAGAGGAAAAACTTGATGGTATAAGAAGCTGCAAGAACCATGATGAAAGAATCAAATGTACCAGATGTGTACTGGAGAGAGGCAATACACACTGCTATTTATGTTCTTAATAGAGTTCAGATCAGAGACAACAACACAAAGACTCGTTTTGAGTTATGGGCTAGTAAGACTCCTACTATGAAATATTTTAAGGTATTTGGAAGCAGATGTTACATTAAAAGAGATGATGAAAATCTTGGGAATTTTGATGCTAGATGTGATGAAGGAATGTTTCTTGGGTACTCTACTACCAGCAAAGCATATAGATGCTTCAATAAAAGATTGAGGAAGATTGTTGAAACTACTAATGTGAAAGTTAATGAAGACATGCACAAACCTATTGAGATAAGTGAAGTTGAACCTGATGACCCTATCTATGGACAAGTACCTGAAGAAAATAAGGAGAAGAATGAAGAAGAGAAAGAAGAATAGACTGAAGAAGAAGAAGAAGGGAATGAACCAAAATTTGTTGTTAATACTCCTAAGTATGTACAAAAAAATCATCTAGAGGTACAGATAATTGGAGATAAGAGTGAAGGTGTGAAGACAAGAAGTAAAGTAACAATTGAGGTAAATCTGTGTTTACTCTCTAAAATTGAACCTAATTTTGTGAATGAAGCATGTGAAGATGAAGTTGGATTAAAACTATGAAAGAAGAGTTGCAGAAAATAGAAAAGAATCAGAAATGGGAATTAGTTCCTAGACCTGTGAATAAGAATGTGATTGGTTCAAAATGGGTGTTCTGGAATAAGCTGAATGAAAATGGTGAAGTCATAAGGAATAAGGCAAGATGAGTATGCAAAGGATACTCACAAGTAGAAGGCATACACTTTGAAGAAAAAATTTCCCATGTGGCTAGAATGGAAGCTATAAGAATGTTCTTGGAATTTTTTGCCCACAAGGATTTCAAAGTATATCAGTTGGATGTCAAGTCAGCATTTTTGAATGGTGAATTGGAGGAAGAAGTATACATGGAACAACCTGAAGGATTTCAGTTATCTAACAAACCAGACATGGTTTGTAAGTTGAAGAAGGCATTGTATGGACTGAAGCAAGCTCCCAGAGCTTGGTATGCAAGATTGGATACATACCTGAAAAAGCAAGGATTCAGCAAAGGCTCTGCTAATAGTAATCTGCAAGGTAACAAATTGTTGATAGTAGTTTTATATGTTGATGATATAATCTTTGGTAGAAATGAAGGCATGTGTAAGAGATTTGCTAAAGAAATGCAAAAATAATTTGAAATGTCCATGATTGGTGAGTTGAATTTCTTTCTTGTTCTTCAAGTAAATCAATTTGATAAGGGGATATTCATTTCACAATCTAAGTATGTAAAAGAGATATTGAAGAATTTTGGAATGGATGACTCCAAACTGGTTAGTAATCCTATGGTAACCAGATGTAAGTTGAGCAAAGATGACAAATCTGCTAAAATTGATCAGAGCAAATATAGATCTATGATTGGTGGATTGTTGTATCTTACTTCGACCACACCGGATATTATGCATGCGGTATGTCTAGTTTCCATATTTCAAGAAGATCCTAAAGAGGCACATGTTACAGCTATAAAGAGGATATTTAGATATCTTAAAGGTACACCAGATTATGGCTTATGGTATCCTAAGGGTCCTAATTTCATCTTGAGTGCTTATATCGATGTAGATTGGGCTAGTCGTGTGGATGACTGGAAGAGTACCAATGGAGGTGCTTTCTTTCTTGGTGGTAGATTGGTTTCTTGGCTGAGTAAGAAACAGGACTCGGTTGCTTTATCCACTACAGAGGTAGAATATATTGATGTAGCATCCTGTTGCACATAGGGTTTGTGGATGAAGCAAACTATGAAAGATATTAGAGTAATATGTGACTAGCCTATTCCTATTTTATGTGATAGCACAAGTGCTATAAACATTTCAAAGAATCCAGTTATGCATTCAAGAACAAAACACATATCTATCAAATATAATTTCTTAAGAGAAAAGGTGTTGGAGAATGAAGTTAGATTGGATTATGTGACAACAAAGGAACAAATTGCAGATATATTTACTAAGGCTCTTCCAAAGGATACTTTTGAGTATCTTAGGGAGAGGTTGGGGGTCATTGGCCCTCCAAACTAGGTGCACATGAAGGTGCATCAGTCAAGTGAATTCACAAATTCTTCATTTATCTGGACTGATAAATGGGTCTACTTCGTAGAGGGAGTAGAAAAGGTTTTCATTGTTACAGTATGAGTTGAATGGGTGCACTCCTAAGGGTGAGTGATCAAATCTTTTGATTTTTTCCATTGATTTCAAAGGGGAAGAGAAAGTCATGTGAAAAACAGTTGCAAAGGAAGAGAAGGTGTTCTCCCATAATATTGTGTAAGATGTTTTCTTTGATGGTTTTTCACATCATGTGTTTCCATCAATAACAAAGGGGGAGATTGTTGCAAGTATGAGAAATTTTGGTGGTGATTTCATTAATGTTGTCATTGATGTCAACATAGTTCAGTATGTTGTAGATTGTACATGTATAGTTGAGATGTTTTGAGTACATAGAGCTATCCCTATGATGTTGCAAATGTGCTGAAATGATGAGTTTCCAAGTGCTTTTGATAAAATTAATAAAGAAGAGAATTCATAGTTATGTAAGTATTCAAAATGTGCTCCGGTATGTGCTTCTCATTTCCCCTATGTTGATCCTATGCTTGTGCAAATCTTAAGGTTTGATAATGGTAATCTAGTGGTGATATCTCCTGAGTTGAAGCTTCTAGTTTGATGGGATGTGAAAGTTGTGTTCATCGGTGTGTGAACTATTCTAGCAGAGTTGGTCTTCTATGGACTAGGAGAAATGTTTCTTCTTTGTAATCCTCTGTTATTCTATTTTAGATCTTGTGGATCTGGAATATGTCTTATATTGGTGTTCTCTTGGTTTGGGTAAAAATGTGTGTGGTTTGGTGAGCTGGAAGTTATGTTTCTAAGTTGTTGTATGTGTCTGCATAGTCCAGATGGATTGTTGGAAGTAGTTCGATGTTCGAAGATCATTTCACTTGCTGTGAATGTATCTGAACAAACATGAGATGTTTTCTCATGCATAATCAAGCCTGTTGTGTCATCTACATGCTATCTTCATGTTCAGAAGCATGTACATCAATGTTTATTTTTGTTTTCATTAGGTTTGGTTGACCTGGTGTTTACACTTCATTTGAAGAATTAAATTTTAATTAAGGAAGTGTGTGGTTGATCCAAGACATTATTTTTGGTCTTTGTTAAATATTTTTATTGGTCCACTCTCATTATTTTCCACCATGGGAATGTTGAGATGCTAACCTAATTTGAATTTATAAAATGAAGTTTATGTGGCCGATCTTGGAGAAAGTTTCTAAGGTTGAAGATGGTATAAATGCAAGTCGAATTGCGAAGATTTGGAAGTAGATGAAAAGTAATGAAGTAAGCCACAAATCAAAAGAAAAACTATGTGAAAGTGATTTGAGGCAGCAATACTTCATTGTGTTAGATTCCTGAAGGCTATGAGCTAAAGGTTTCTACAATCTTTTGATCAAGGTTGCAGATGTATGCTTAATGTTGTGGCGTATCTTTTGTTTTCTTTTGTTTCTGTAGGCAGTGAGCCTCCCTATTGGACAGTGAGTCCTTTCTGTAGGTAGTGAGCCTTTGTATTTGGACAGTGAGTCCTCTTCTAGGTAGTGAGCCTCTATATTTGGTTTTATAATATCTTATATTGTGAGTTAATCCTCACCATGGTTTTTCCCTCATTGGAATTTCCACGTAAAAGTATGGTGTTCATTGTGTTAATTTTACTTTCTGTTATTTGTGTTTCATGTTCATACTTAATAACAAAATAGTGTGGTTGTGGAATTGACAAGTGTTGAAGTTTGAAGTTTTGAATTTGTGTGACAACTCATTCACCCCCCTCTTAGTTTTCTTGTGCCTTTTAACATTTGCAACTTTGCACTACATGCATGTGACACTTTTTCCATCAAGTGAATATTATAGTCAGCGGAATATGAAAATATTTGATGATTCATCTAAAATCTTAGGTCTATATATGGAACAGAGGATGCTAGAATCAAATGATTTTACATATCAAAATGCTAAAGCCTGGGATCATGACTAGAATAAGGGATGTTGAAGTTTAGATGTCAAAACAAAGAACTAAAGATAATTGCATTATTTTCTCATCTCCTTCACTAGATAGGTAGAATTCTTTGAAATATTTGCATGCCTCCAATGAAGGATGATCTATACAAAGATTCCAAAATGAGAGGGGTAGTTTATACAAATACTCAAAGAGACAGTAGGGTATTTGCAAATGAAATATTGTAAAGTAGATATTAGAAGGGAAATGAACTACAAACACAAGTATATGATAGTCAAACTTGGAAGTGGTATTCATTTCTATATTGTGGTGTATTAAACTGTGTGAGTGTAAAAAAAATACAACACAATCAATGAAACATTATATTAGAGAGAATTCAAATAACAATAATCAAACTAAAAGAATAAACTCTCTAATTTCGTCCCATTGTTCTCTATCTCTAGGGATTTTTCAAATCATTATGGCTCTCAGATTGTTTGTATGTGCAAGACTTGTCAAATGACAACCTAAAGAATGAGATGTTGGAAATGCAATAAACCTTTCTACATGATTGATAAACTATATGATTGATGAGTGATATGATAATGATGCTAATGTTGTATGAAAAAGAAGGTTATACTATGATAATACTATGATGAAACTACAGAAACTAAGATGCAGCTAAAGATAAGGCCATGATTCTAAATTAAATGCTTCTAAATGCTAATTGCTAAATTTTCAAAATGCTAAATGCTCACAAATTCTCTAGTGACAATTTTGTAGAGTAAGATTTCTCAAGAGTGGGATATGAAATGTTGTAGAATGAGGCTGTATTTATACATTTTCCAAGGCATATTCTGATGTGGCAGCAACCAACGGTCAAGATTTTAGCTAGAGAGATCAAGGGTGGAGAGTGAAGAAGTTAGAGGGAATCAAGGAGAGTGATCCCTTTAGTGGAAAAATCTACCAAGTGTTAGAAAGAATAAATGGAGGAAGAGAGCCAAGTGTCTCAGAATTTGTTACAATTTGTTGAGATAAAATGCCAATTTAAATATTAAGGATATTTAAATTCATGAGACACATGATGAGGTAGAAGGAGGAAAAACTAGAGAAATGTGACTAAATTCAAATTTGGAATTTAAATTTAATAAGAAGATGATAATTAATTAAAAAAAACTATTTAAAGTTGTTTATTTAATTAAGATTAGAAGAATATGTTTTAAGATAGAAGAATTAGAAAATGTGAACTATATAAATAAATTTAGAATTTATTTTTAAGTAGAAGAAATAAAAGGTTCATTAATTAAATAACTTGTATTTAATTAATTTATTATCCAGACCGATTTTAGGTGTATACATTTTGCCCCTCTTTGAAGTGATGTGTTTACACATTGCTTCAAAGAAAAAAAGATTGATGATGATGCTGACAAAAAAAAAATTGATATGCCCCAAATGTTAATTTTTTGAGTGATGATGGATATATGCCCCCTCAGAAGAGAAATCGAGGAATTTTGGAATTTTTTGAAATTTTCCCGATTTTTTGATGATTTTCAAATTTTCAAGATGTCTCAAAGATTTATCTCCCGAAAAATAATATTGATCCTTCCCCTTTGATGAATTGATTAATTAAGGCCCTTTTTGGAAAAATTAAATCAATCCTACTTAAATCCCACTTAATTGCCCCTTTAAAAGGTTAAAAAGATGTAAAAAGAGCTCATTTGTGTCATTTGCATTTTGAGAGATTGGGGTGATTGAGCAACTTTGAAAAAATTGAGCAAGATGGTGATCCCCTACCAAACCCACCAATTCAAGCGAGTTTGACATCACAACCACCTGGTCGCATGTGCACCTCTGGTACATACCCCAAAAAACCTCCTTGTGAATTTTGAATTTCATTTTTCATGTGTTCTTAATGTTTGAAATTCAGTTTTTTCACATTTTAGTGCATATAGTGTCTGATATCACACATCCAGTTGTTGTTGCACCGCATAGGGTAGATATTTTTTAGTGCATATCGTTAATAGTTTAGCGCATCAAGAGTTATAACGCATATGGGTCATGAAATAGTGCATTGATAGGATGATTTAGTGCATAGAGAGATGTAGCCCATGTATGGCATGTTTAGTGCATTCAGTTAGAATTTTAGAGCATGTGGTCATTTGGCGCATTGGTGCCACAAATTGGCGCATTTGGTATTTTTTTAGTGCAAATGGTTGTTTGGCACATAGAAACCCTGTTATGGTGCATCTATGAATTTTTCTAGTGCATCTATGTTTTTTGCACATAGAAGCATTGTTTCAGCACATTTAGACCAGATTGATAAAATTTGTTGATTTACTCCTCGATTTTGATGATTTTTTATCACGTTAGCCAATGTTTTAATGTTGCTTGATGATGTTGATAGATTAGATGATGATTGATCTCATGATAGGTGAGATTCAATGATATGATGATGATGATTGACCTCATGATAGGTGAGGATCAATGGTAGGATGATGATGATTGACCTCATGATAGGTGAGGATCAATGATAAACACTCACGAGATTTGATCGAAAACTCATTAGAGTTGATTAGATTGATAGGTTGATTGATGTTGATTGATAAGATTGTTGATTTGTGATATGTTATGTTGATAGGAGCCTTCGAGATTCCTTCAGTCTTGGGAGCATTTCTCAAAGACCTTGGATTTTATTTCGCATCTAGTGCAGGTTCAGTTAGATGTGATTGGACGATGTGGGTTGACCTCTTTGATAGATATGCCCAAGTACAGGATTAATAGGGGACTTTTTACCACTTTGGCTAAGAGGTAGCACAGTGACCACAACACTTTTCACTTAGCCACTGGTGAGATGATAGTCATGCCAGAGGATGTTTATTGGATTTTGAGGATTCATGTTGTTGGTTAGCTAGTTGTGTACGATTCGACAAAGCAGGGAGGTACTGATGCCTTGAGGATAGTTTTTGAGGATGACTATATTTGCGGATATAAGATTCCATGGAGGGAGATGGTTGATGCATATGTGACACTACCATGTATTCTTTTCGATTTCATCATAAGTTTTCTATGTCCCGACTATAGGTCAAAGGGACTATTAGTCGGTTGGGGTCAGATATTAGAGAGCATGATTACATAGGGGGTTGGATATCCTTGGGGCTCCTACATGCTAGCCACTTGTACCATGATCTTCACCAAGTGGTTTATCTCAAAGGGGCTAGTTTGTTGGCGAGGGTGACACTGTTGCAAATATGGGCGTGGGAGTGCATAGCCATTACTCATCTGGTAGTAGATAGAGTTTGTCTAGCTAGTCGACCATATGTTTTCAACTATACAAGTCAAGTTGTCCAGCATAAGTTGGGAAAATTGAAGTATTGGTAGAGGGTTTTGAATGGTTTGCATACTATGACATGGAGGCCCTATTTAGATTGCGAGCAGAGGCTGGAGGATGATACTGAGATGGTGTATGTGTGCACATTGAGGTATCTAATTGGGAGGATGCAGTTTTTTATTGAGAGATTCCTTCTCAAGAGAGTGCTTTGACTGTACGGGTGAGGATAGGGTATGCCCCAAGGAGTTCCACTATATCAAAGTGACGACAAGACATTCTGGACTGGGAACCTTTCTTATCATATGATGCAACCTATGAGGAGTACCTTGGATTATAGGAAGTTATATGGGATTATCATCCAGAGATCATAGAGGCTACTGTGTCAAATGAGTATGCACATTATTTCTTTTCACATCCTCTCTCAAGGATATCCAGTCTAGACGACTCAGTACCTTCATTAGATGATGATCAGGCACTAAAACGAAGGAGAGGTGGAGGAGGGAGAGAGCAGTCATAATGGAGATGATGGAGATGGAGGAGATGGAGATGGTGGTGATGGAGGTGGCAGATATGGGGATGCAGGTGGAGGTGGACCAGTGCTAGATGTCAGAATGGCTCAGAGGAGATCCCTAGTGGCTGCAACACAACAACATATTCAGATTCATTTTCCCTCGGAGTAGCAACAAACATAGATAGTTGTTTTACAAGCCCAGGTGCAAATATTGCAGGGTCAGCTAGTATAAGCTCAAGCACAGATACATGCATAGGCGTAGACACAGACATAGATTGCTACTCTTACAATAGAGAGAGATAGCCTGAGACAGCAGTGTGAGCAGGTCAAGACATTAGCTGAGAGACTGTAGAGATTGTCCGAGGGTACCTCGACATTGGATATGCTTCGAGAGGTCATAAATTTAACCCGAGAGGTTGAGTATTATAGGGGATGATATCATGAGGTAGTGCCTCCAGAGCAACGGGTTAGTTATGCTTAGTCTGCTAGTACCAGGTCAAGATGGAGCCACTTGCGGACAACCAACAGGGGTGTGACTAGGCCACCTCACAGAGATCCAGGTGAAAGGCCATTGGGTGGTGTAGCAAGAGTCACAATGGGTCCAACATTGTCTAGAGGTAGCAATACATAGCATTTGTGTTGTTAGATTTGATGTATTGAGACATTTGATGTATTCCTTGATTCAGGTGAGACATTACAATTTCTGCCACTTTGATGTTGTATCTCTCTACCTATTTGGATATCATTGTACACTTGACATTTATTTTGATATTATAAAATATGCAGCGTACTATTGACCTATATGATATCTATATGTGTTTATGATGGATGCATTTAATTTCTTGCTCTATATGTTATATGATGTTTACATGGTGATGCATGATTATGTATGGATGCAATAATGAAATGATGATATATGAATTATGATTCTATATGCTTTATGGATGATGCTTTTATGCTTTATGGGATGAGTTTGATTATGCAAATGATGTGTGATGTATTTTATTTTTGTATTTTCTAATGCAAATATATGATCTAATGCCTAGATGGATGTATGATAATGCTTTCTACTATATGATATGCGAATGATTATGCAACTATATATGAAATATTTGTTTTTGTTAATGTAAAATGTACTCAATATTTTAATGAGAGAGATAACATCTTTTTGGATTTTTTCCAGCCTTGGAAAATCTAAAATATAGATGCAAAAACTAATATGGATGCAATCTAACTTAACCATGTAGATCTAAATATGCAAAGTTGTCATCGTAGTAGGCGATTTTGTTGTGCTTTATCATCATTAAGTGTTTTAATTGTTGAAAGTGAGTACAAACATTGATGGTATAACTAGACCATGATGACCTGAGTACTACTTCCATTATTTTTGATATTGAAAGTTAACACAAGCATCTAGGTATAATTGAACTGAGATGACCTGAGCTTTTCTTGTGTAAACAGACAAGTGTTAATTGTTTTCCTATGCAAATTTTGAATGTCATCAATGATACTTTATACAACATGTCTCATGAAAATTTGCACAGTAGTAATGATTAACTCACAAATAGTAGACAAAGAAAATATCATTCTTGATCATAGCTTCTCTAGTCCATGACATCCTTGAGTTGCTCCAGAGAAATGATAACAAGAATCAAAATACAATAGTTGAACATTCATGCCAAAGTGATAAAACCATGATTCAGAAGGAACATCCATTTAAATTTGTTTTGATTGATTGATTTAGATGTTTGATATGGACGGTTGATGTTTAAATTTTGATGATTGATGTTCAATGTTGAGTTGTACTATGATCATTGTGTTTGATGTTGTCGTACTACTATTTGTCTATTGGTTTAAGCTCAAATTTTATTGCCCCTAGTGAGTTCAGTATTTTTCCCCCAATCCATGGTGAGACATGACCGCAATGCTAGGATATGTAGATGAGGCCTTTTGATGATAGGAATAATGATGATGAAAGTGAACAGCCAAAACATGCTTAAATAGATGGAAAAGCTAATCTATCACAAATGGCACCTGTTGCCAGGTTTTCACTACTTGTTTTTATTGCACTTTTTATGATTTTATGATCTTATTTTTATTTTATTTTTTCACTTTTTTTCTATTTTCTCAATTTTTTTCTTTTTTTTCTTTTTTATCTTTTTTACTTTTTTTGTTGTAACCAAGACACATGTTTGCTAGGTTTTCATTAGGGTGACCATTTTTTCATGACATTTTCCCATTTCTTTGTATTTTTTCAAGGCTTTTACCATGCACTGGATGAGTTAGGTATAAAACTTCTTGAGATGAAGACTATTGATAGGTTCCTCAAAAAGGTCCCCTTTAGGTGTAGACAGCTGATAAGCTCCTGATCCATAAACTAATACGATGAAAAAAGGACCTAACTAGTTAGGTTCAAACTTCCCCTTCTTTTCTCGATCCTATTGATTTCAGATATTTTCTTTTAGGACCAAGTCACCAACCTGAAATGTTCTTGGTTTTACTCTTTGATTATAAATCTTGGAAATCCTTTGTTGATAGGCTTTTAGGTGATCCATAGCATGCTGATGGCATTCATCTAGTAGTTCCAACTCCTATAGTCTAGAAGCTTGATAGTCTTCCTCTGAAATGATTCCCTTCAAAGATACTGAGAGTGACGGTAGCTCAACCTCAATAAGTAAGATTGCTTCTAATCCATATACAAGAGCATATGGCATGGCCCCTTTAGGCATGTAGATGTTGGTTTGATATGCCCACAAAGCAGGGTTTAGTTGAATGTGCCAATCATGTCAAACATCATTGACAATTTTCTTTAAGATTTTCAAAATGGTTTTGTTGGAGGCCTCTACCTAGCCATTCCCCTGAGCATAGTAAGGTGTGGAAAATATATTCTAGATATGAAAATTTTCATAGAGTTCTTGGACATCCTGATTCTTGAAAGGTCTACCATTGTCTGTGACAATGGACTGAGGAATGCCATACTGCCAGACAATGTAATTTAGGATGAAGGATGCAATTTGTTTTCCAGTGATTGTAGTTAAGGGAACAGCTTCAATCCACTTTGTAAAATACTTCGTGGATGTGATTATGAAATTGTCTCCATTGGAGGATGATGGATGAATCTTACCAACAAGGTCAAGTCCCCATTGAAAAAAAGGCCATGTTGATGTGAATGGTTGTAGCTCCTGAGCTGGTGCATTATGAGGTTACCATGAACTTGACATTTCTTGCACTTCTTGACATATTGAAAAAGAATCCTTCTCCATGTTCAGCCAATAATACCCCAAGCATAGGAGTTTCTTAGCGAGGGTAAGACCACTTGAATGAGAGCCACAGATACCTCCATGAACCTCTAGTAAAGCGGTTTCAAATTTGTTACATTCAAGACACTGAAGGAGAGTACCATCAAGACCTCATCAATAAAGTACATTGGCTATTAGGGTATGTCGAGCCACTTGTCAAATAAAGTTATGTTTTTGGTTTTGGGATAGATTGGGTGGAATGGTATTGTCTCTTAGATAGGTGTAGACCTTCTCATAAATTGAGGATTCAACATCAACTAAATGGCATATCACTTGGGATTCAGGGTTATCATAGGTGGGGTTAAACACTTGTTCCACCATGAACTCATAACAACTTCACTTTTCCAATATCTAGAGAAGAGAAGCAATTGTTGCCATGGAATCAGCAACTTTGTTGTCCCCTCTTGGAATCTATTCAAATTTGATCTCAACAAAGTGCTTTTCGAAGTCATGCACCATTCTGTTATATGACATCACCTTGTCATATTTTTCCTGGTAGTCATCATTAACCTAATTTATGACTAGTTGATAATCTCTATAGACCTATAACTCTGTTATTTTCCACTCCACAAGTACCTTGATACTAATTATCAATGCTTCATACTCACCTATGTTGTTAGTTCAAGGAAACATTAACCTATAATACTTTGGAATGGTATATCCTTGAGATGTGAAAAATAGGATTCCAGCTCTTGATCCATGTTGTGTGTAAGATCCATCAAAGTATAGCATCCATTGTTGTGTTGACACTGTTAGGACATCTGTATCAGGAAACTCAATATGCATAGGATGATCATTTTGTAATGGCGCTTCAGCTAGTTGGTTCGCTATTGCTTGACCCTTGATTGCTTTTATGTCCACATACTAGATGTCAAATTCACTCAATATCATTACCCACTTAGATAGTCTTCCTATTAAGTTGGCTTTGCTGAGTAGATACTTCAATGGATCTATCTTGGCTATCAATTTGATGGTATGTGTCAACATGTAATGTTGCAGCTATTGAGTAGAAAACACTATCACCAAACAAGCTTTTTCAATGAATGTGTAGTTAATCTCATAGTCATTTAGTGTTTTTTCAATATAATAGATCGCCCTTTATTTTACTATTGTGTCTTCTTGTGCTAGAAAATCCCCCAAAGATACCTCCATAGATGCTATATAGAGTAATAGTGGCTTTCCTTTTGTTGGTGGTACCAATATGGGTGTGCTCATCGGATATTGTTTCAGTTGATTGAAAGAAACTTCACATTTTTCATCCCATTTGAAAGAAACATTATTGTGTAGTAAGTGATTAAAAGGATGAGTTTTATCTGCCAGTTGTGCAATAAATCTCCTGATAGATTGGAATCATCCCTATAAAGATCTGAGTTGGTTGATATTCCTAGGAGGTGGCATCTCCATGATTGCTTTGACTTTAGCTGGATCCACTTCGATACCCTTAACTAAGACTATATATCCTAATAGTTTTTTTGATGTCACACCAAACACACATTTCTTTGAGTTTAATCGCACATTGAACTTCTCCAACCTAGTGAATATTTTTTCTAAGATTTCTAGGTGTCCTTCTCTAGTGAAATATTTCGCTAGTAGATCATCCACATAGTCCTCCATAAAGTTGTGCATCATGTCATGAAATATGTTTGTCATTGCTCATTGATAAGTGGCTCTTGCATTCTTCAATCAAAAAGGCATGACATTCCAACAAAATGTACCCCATGGACATGTAAAAAAAAATTTGTCTTGGTCCTGTGGTGCAATTTTTATCTGGTTATAGCTTGAAAATCAGTCCATGAGTGATAACATTTCATGTCCAGCTATCAAATCTACAATGATGTCAATGTTAGGCAAAGGAAAATCATCCTTTGGACAAGCCCTGTTAAGATCCCTGAAATATGTACATATCCTGATGTTTTTATCTAGTTTAGAAACTAGGACAATGTTTGAGATCCATTTAGTATAATCAATAGGTTGGATAAATCATGTATCTAATAGTTTCTTCAATTCAACTTTTACCAGTAGGGCAATATGTGGATGCATTTTTCTCAATTTTTACCTCACTAGCTTCACTCCAGGTGGTAGTGATAAATGATACATTATAAGCTCTAGATCTATGTCTAGCATGTCAGTGTAGGAACAAGCAATGTTGATTTGTCACTCTTCAAAGAACTTAGTGAAGCTTGGATTTTCTTCCTCTGTCATGGATGCTACTAGATGTAGGGTCTTGACTATTTTAGTTGTACCAATGTTGATGGATTGTGTGGGCTCAACTAATACTGAAGATCTCTCATGATAGTGTTCAGGAAGAGTGTCAAATCTCCCATCTTTTAGTGCTTAAAAGAGGTTTTCATCATTAGATGCACTCTTTATTTTTACTTTTTCTTGATCTAATACTTTCATTAAATGGTTTTCACCATTAGACCAAATTTTGATATTCATTGTTTTGCAGCTAAGAGATTTGGCACTCCCCTTATCTGAAGCTTCGTTATGAGATTCAATGATGGAACTTGTTTCAGGATTATCAGAGCAAAGGAAGTTAACAGTGGAGTGGTCATCTAAAAAGATAGGTATGTTAGGCAACTCAGTTTGGTCCCAGTCAATTAGTTCAGGGTGTACCAATGGTAAGGAATCATTACATTGGTTTAAGTCAAAAGGGGTGAGTGTCCTGATGGAAACGTCATCAAAGTGTTCAATAGCAATGTCAAGGTATATGATGTTACTCTCCTCCAGATCATCTATCTCGCTCGAAGTCTAATCGTCCTCACTGGAGTCATCAATATGTTGTGATCCAAATTCAAGTGGTCTAGACCTTGAACTTTGTCCCTTCGTACATGTGGGTGCATACCTTTTTATCACATCAACTTCTTTGTCTTCAAAAGATACTTCAAATAGCGTGTCCCATTCATATTCATTGGAGTCTGTTTCGAAACTAGCTTGTAACTGTAGGATTCGCTCACAAATTTGTTGCTTGGTTTCTTCTTCGATATCTTCATTGTATCCTAGCCATGTCTTATCTTTTGGATTGGTTATGATAGGTTGAATTGGTTCAATGATTCCTTCTTTTCTTTTGCCACCAGGACCGTTTCCTTTGTATCCCATCTTTTCTAGGATTGTTTTCCCTTTACCATATTACTTTGTTTGTACATTGGAAGTTGATGCTTGTGATGTTTCTTCATCTTTGTACAACCAATTTAAAATGTCCTTATCTTCTGAATCATCCACTAGAGTGTCTGCTTTGAAAAATTTACCATCAAAGAGTGTGATTGGTTGTGAATATTTTTGTTTGGATGTGGATGGTTGTCCATATGATCTTGGTTAGGTAGCAACTATGAGAGACACACGGATTGCTCAATTGAATAATCACCCATTCCTTTGTCTTTCAACTAGATCTTTTGCTCAAACTGCTTTGATAATGAATTGAGTTGAATTTCATGATTTGATGGAGTAGAATTACCAGTGCCTTTGTCTTTTGACTGAATCTTTTCCTCAAGCTGATTTGACAAAGAATTTAATTGGCTTTTGTTACTTGATGAAGTAGAATCACTAATACCCTTATCTTTTGACTAAACCTTTTTTTCTCAACCCATTTTGATGAGGAATTTAGTTGTCTTCATTATTTGATGGAGTAGAATCACTAACACCTTTATCTTTTGACTTAACCTTTTCCTCAAGCTGATTTGACAAGGAATTTAGTTGTCTTTCATTGCTCGATTAACTAGGAGTGTAAGATTCTTTGTTATGTGGCACAAAAGTATCTTCGGATGCTTTGAGTGTGTTACAGTATTGAGGACTGTTGGAATCAGATGAAATAGTGATTTCTTGTCTATTGAAATGAAAATTCAAGAATTGATGATATGTTGATGGCACTAGTTGCATTCCATGAATCCAAGGACATCCTAAAAGTATATTGTATGTCAACTCCTTGTCTAACACTTGGTAGATTATATCTTTTACAACTAGCCCCACTTGAATTGGTAACAATATCAATCCCTGAGAATATATTTCTTCATCATCATAGTCTTTTATAGTAATCTTTCTTCTAGCATCTATGGCATTTTCTAAATATCCTAGTGCACGGACAAGATTTAAAGTACAGATATTTATCCCAACTCCTCCATCTATTAGAACACGTTTGACCTAGTTTTTTTGAATCAAGACCTCAATATGAAGGGTAGCATTGTGTGGATGTGTGAGTGATACATCATCATGTTCTAAAAATGATAGGAAATGAGGTGCAATCAAGTCTCCCACCATAGCTTGGAATTGACAAACTTCCAGATTATTTGGTATTGTGGTAGCTACTAGAGCTTGTTATAAAGTCTCCTTGTGGGCTAGTGAAATTTTGAGAAGTTCCAATATTGATATCTAAGTTGGGATTTTCTGCAATTGATCAACTATGATGTATTGGTTTGAAGGGGTAGTAGATTTTTTAGATACAGAAGAGGTTGCAGGTTTTTTATACATAGATCCTTTTAATATTAATTTGGCATGCCCTCTTGTCATTGCATTGACTAGAAAATTGTCTTATTTTTCTATAATTTTAATGACATTAATCTAATTATTAGTTGCAGCAACATCTATGGTCAGATTTATGGGTACGATGTCATTGATTTGATTTGATTTGGTGTTGATGTTGATTTCATTAAGTTGATTTTAAATTGTAACAATTTCTTTGTTTTGATTATTAGTTGCTATAATGTCCTGATTATCATTAATTTCAATATCATTAGTTTGATCCTCAACTGCAACAATGTCTAGTTTGTCATTGATTTCAATGTCATTGTTTTTATCTTCAGCTGTAGAGATGTGAAGGATAGTGGTGTCATACACATAGTTCCCATTTTTACCTTGTTTGCAGAAGAAGATTCTTCTTTTTGTAGTTTTGTAAAGGATTCTTGAATGCTCCATGATCATTATTCATTTGAGGTCCTTTTACAAATATTTATTTTCTATCAATCAAATCTTGTACCAAATGTTTCAATTGCATATAGTCATTTGTTTTGTGTCCTTTGTTTTGATGAAAATCATAGTAGTATGCATCATTCCACCAAGATGATTTTACTCTTGGTTCCCAATCTTGTGCCTCTAGTAATGTTATAACTTTGGCTACAAGAAGTTCTTTCAATGCTGATTTGAGTGACTATCCCAAAGGTTTGAATCTTTTTTTATTTGATGGTGTTCGATATGGTGGTGGTTTAGATTCAGTATTATTTTGATTGATTTTGTGATTGGTATTTTGATTGGTGTTTTGGTCAGTGTTTTGATTGGTCTTGGAGGTAGCAGTTGCAGCATCATTGTTACTAGAATTTTTATTTCTTTGCCCGAATTTTGTATTATCATTGTTGTTATAGTGATTGGAGGAATTTGTTGAGTTGTTTCCTTCACTATAGAGTTTTAAAACCCCTCTCTTAACCAAGGCTTCTTCAATTTTAATTTCATTTCTAATCATTTTCTCAAAGATGGGTGGGCATTGTAGTTCAAGTCTATAGCTCATCTCATCATTTAGATTATCAATGAAGATTTCCATCTTTTCTTTTTTTGGGATAGGGTGAGCATACCTAGCAAACAATCTTCTCCATCTTTGTAAAAATATGAGAAATGATTCACCCTTTTTCTATTTTTTGTTTCAAAGGTCCTTCATGGTTATCTCATGTTGGATATTGTAGGAATATTGTGCGGTGAATTTATTAACCAACTCTTCAAAGGACCTAATACATGGTGGTAATTTTGAGAACCATTCTATACATTGTCCACTCAAACTTCGTGGAAACAATCTCATCAAGTAAGTCTCCTCATGTGCAAACTCCAAGCTCATGGTTTGAAATTATCTTACATGATCTATAGGATCAGTTTTTCCATTATATTTATCATATTTTGGTAATTCGCAATGCTTAGGAAAGTGTATCATGTTCATTATTTGATCAAAAGGCTATTGGAAGATGTCTTGTATCAAGTATCTTTTTGTGGTTCCTCTTTCCATGTTAAGAAGTTGTTTTTGCAGATTTTTCATTTGATTAGTTAAAGTAGCCATTGGATATGTGTTCGGTGGATCAAATCATGTTCTTTTGGGAGCTCCTTTCAGTTGAGTAACATCAAAGTCATTAGGCAGTTTGATACCTTGATTAGCCAGCATTAAAAAGTATTTTCCCCATCTTTTTCCAGAACTTTCTCCATGAATTTGTGGAACTTAGGATCTTGTTGGGAAGTTTGGATGTCTTCCTCAATAATTTCATCATTTTCAAGTTGGTGGAATCTATGGAAAGGATTTTCTTCACCTTCAACCATGGTGGTTTGAGTTTCAATTTCCTTTTCTTTGAGTTTTTTCTTTTGGGATCTTGTTAAAATGGGCATACAAGTGTTAAAGTTTTACTAGAATTTGATCTTTTTTTAAGAAATTCCAATGATAATAACTAAGTCAAATAGGATGACAAATCCTATTGATAAGACTAAGTTAAATCTGATTGTATAGGGTTGTTTCATGATGAAGGATGACAGATCCTGATGGTGAAACTTAGCTTAACAATCAAAGATGTGATTGATGATTAGGAACTTTAAGGTGTTATATCTTAGTTTAATTAATGGAATTTCACTTGAAAAGACCAGTTCCTTCAAGTTTAAACCACTGTTGTGACTGAGGAAAGATTCTACTTTGACAGGGATCCCTGAATGTGATTTTAATTTTTAGACAGATGGTGAAAATAGCTCTTTGGTTTGATGTTAAATGGATGCGCTAAAATAGGGTACAGATGCGCTAAAAGATGGACTGGATGCACTAAAAGATGGCCTGGATGCACTATACTATCCCCTAGATGCGCTAGAAAATGGACTCAATGTGTTGAAAAATGGATCAAATGCGCTAGAGAATCCACTAAATGCACTAAAATATTAACTCAATGCATTGGAAAATGACTCATATGTGCTAGGAAATGGATCAAATGTGCTAAAACAAGTCAATGATGCCTTAGACTACCCCTAAATGTGATTTCAACTTGGTACTTTGTTGGATTATCAAGTAAATGCACTAAATGGATTTGCAAATGTGTTGGAAGATGGAACAGATGCACCAGAAAAGGACCTAGATGCGCTAGAAAATGTTGTGGATGCACCAGAAAATGCCATATATGCGCTATAAAATGTTGTGTATGCACTGAAACAAGGAATGCATGAGCTAAACTGGAAGTGTTCACTATTTTGAAAGTCTACCTGGTTATCTTGTTTTGAATCAGTGAGTTTGAATGTTTTTAGGGGATAATGTTCTAAACAATTATTTTTGCTTGGTTTCCTTGTCTGTGAATTATGTGAATTAAGTGTTCTTAAATGGATGATTTCTTGAATAATGATCTCAAACACAACATCAAGTTGTAAACAGTTGTGTCAAGCCTATGAACTAAACATTGAGTGTATGTCCAGGAATCTAGCCTGATTCCTTTGATTTCCATAGGTATAGAACAGTAGCAAACATATCAGTCACTTTTCTAATGTTAAGATTCATTTATAATATCACAGCCTACATCTTAGAACTATGTTAGCTCACACAGCCTTGTCACCCCCTAGAGGGAACCCGTGTTTTTTCCTTTCCCAAGTCTTAACCAAAGTTGAATCCTCCACTTTTTGCCAGTAATCCCTTATAGTTATATGGTGATTATCTTGGGGGAAGATTCTTCCCTCCCCTTGCACTGTGATATTAAAAATGTTCAGAGACTGACTCAGTTGGCTTCTACACTTAAATTTCATAGTAAGGGTTTTCGTTCGGTGTGGAAAATGATAAACTCCCTCAAGAGACCTCCCAACCTTTAGAACAAAGGCTTTGGGGATGGTTATCTTGCACACTATCATTGAATTGTGAGTTTCCTCAAATTCACTTTTGATTATAGTGGGTCAGAAACTTGGCTTTAGTTGTTCTCACTTAGGTCGTTCACGTAGGGTGAGTACTTTTTCCCACTACGGTGGGCCTTCTAAAGGTACTATCAAAACATGAAAAAGTGAGTTTGGCATTATGGTCACCTAGTGAAGGGGAGAGCATAGGCCTATCACTTTACAAACATAGAAGACATGGTGTTCATTAATCCTTCTAATTAAACTAGGTGCCTAATTTAATTCAAAGGAAAAATAATACAACTCCTGCCCCTTTAAACACCGTTAGTAGTCTCAATTATGTATTTGGCAAGTGTATATAGCACCTGCAACACAAAAGATATAGATCAGTTCTCAGAATTTTGAATCTTTGCAAAGAAAACCCAATGCACTAAAATATCAGTCATATGTGCTAAAAGAACTACTAAATGCACTAAAAGAACTACTAAATGTGCTAAAATAACTACTAAATGTGCTAAAAGAACCACTAAATGCGCTAAACGAACTACTAAATGGACTAAAAGAACCACTGAATGCACTAAAAGAACCCCTATATGTGTTGAAGTATGAGCTAGATGTGTTGAAAGAAGCTTCGTATGCACCGAAACAGGCCCTGGATGCGTTGAAAGATATTTCGTATGCACCGAAAGAAACCACAGGTGCACTACATAGAAGTTCAAGTCCAAATTTGTAAACAAACTTTCTAGAAAATGTTAATAAAAATGGGGCTAGGCCCCACGGTGAACACCAAAATGTATTGTGGTGTATTAAAATGTCTGAGTGTAAAACCAATACAACACAATCAACGAAACATTATATTAGAGAGAATTCAAATAACAATAATCAAAATGAAAGAACAAACTCTCTAAATTCGTCCCATTTTTCTCTATCTCCAAAGATTTTTCAAATCATTGTGGCTCTCAGATTGTATGTATGCACAAGACTTGTCAAATGACAACCTAAAGAACGAGATGTTGGAAATGCAATAAACTTTTCTACATGATTGATAAACTATATGATTGATGAGTGATATGATAATGATGCTAATGTTGTTGTATGAAAATGAAGGTTATACTATGATAATGTTGTGATGAAACTACAGAAACTAAGATGCAACTAAAGATAAAGCCATGATTCTAAATTAAATGCTTCTAAATGCTAATTGTTAAATGCTCACAAATGCTCTAGTGGAAATTCTGCAGAGTAAGATTGCTCAAGAGTGGGATATGAAATGCTATAGAATGAGGATGTATTTATAGATTTTCCAAGGTATATTTTGATGTGGCAGCAACC
The DNA here is from genome assembly GCA_007258455.2 of Sequoia sempervirens. Taxonomy (NCBI): domain Eukaryota; kingdom Viridiplantae; phylum Streptophyta; class Pinopsida; order Cupressales; family Cupressaceae; genus Sequoia; species Sequoia sempervirens. The sequence continues at coordinate 218,037,869 of VDFB02000003.1, read as the reverse complement.
AATGACCAGGATTTTAGCTGGAGAGATCGTGGGTGGAGGATGAAGTTAGAGGGAATCAAGAAGAGTGTTCCCTTTAGTAGAATAATTTTCCAAGTGTGAGAAAGAATGAATGGAGGAAGAGAGCCAAGTGTCTTAGAATTTGTTACAATTTGTTGAGATAAAATGCCAATTTAAATATTAAGGATATTTAAATTCATGAGACACATGATGAGGTGGAAGGAGTAAAAACTATAGACATGTGACTAAATTCAAATTTGGAATTTAAATTTAATAAGAAGATAATTAAATAAAACAAACTATGTAAAGTTCTTGCAAAGTTCTTTATTTAATTAAAATTAGAAGAATATGATTTAAGATAGAAGAATTAGAAAATGTGAACTATATAAATAAATTTAGAATTTATTTATAAGTAGACGAAATAAAAGGTTCATTAATTAAATAACTTGTATTTAATTAATTTATTATCCAGACCAATTTTAGGTGTATACAATTTCTTTTTTATGTAATTATGCAATTCAACATTCTTCATCAATCATCTTAGATATGCTCATTTATATTCTATTTTTTGTTACCAAATTCCTTATTACTTGCAAGATTTGGCTATGGAGATAACCACCCAAAATCTAAAGGCCTATGGAAAGAATAAAAATACATAGAAGATCAATATGACAAGAATAAATGGTATTCCTATCAATGAATGTAAAAAAGAGTCATTGTACAAATGTAGTAGAGACCCCTTGGTTATATAGCCAAGGTGAGATACAAGATGTCATAGGATTATGGCAAGTGTATTAATCATATGACACATGCGATAACTTATCACAACTACCTAGGTCACATGCGTTAGTTGTCAAAAGATAAGATAACAACTAATGACAACTAACACCTTCTAGAAAGAATCTTACATCCTAAGTAAACTTAACATGTGAATATGTCCACTAATTCCCTAGTAAGTGAAATAACTAGGTACAAGAAAATTATTCACATCAACGCCCCCCCTTAAATGCAACTTAGGGGGGAGATTATTATGCAAATGACTCAAAGATGGGTCCCAGCTACGAGGCCATCTTAGGTACCCATGTAAAAATACAATGCAATCCCTCAAAAATGAGGAAAAGGAGAAAACCCAGTGGGAAAAAACTCCTCCCCAAAACAAAGAAAAGACAATAAAGTACTCTCAAAAAGATGAGAATGAAAAAGCCTCAAGTGAGGAAAAATTCCCCCCCAAAAGATAATGAAGAAGTTCAAGTGACCCCCCATGAAGAAACATCCTGAATCCCCAAGAGAGCTCACAAATGGTGATATGTACTCTCAGTGAAGGGTTTGGTGAAGATATCTACAACCTACACTACTGTAGGACAATACTACAAATCAACAACCTGCTCCTATATCAACTCCCTGATGTAGTGCATAAGGATCTTGATGTGCTTGGTCCATTGATGTTGAACCAATTTCTTCAAGATTTGTATGGCACTTTGATTGTTACAATGGAGGATCGTGGGCCATGGAATGGTGAAGCCAAACTCATTCAGAATATTCTAAAGCCAAATAGCCTCAGTAGTGGCATTAACATCTCCATGATACTCAGTCTTAGTTGAAGAGAGAGCAATATCATGTTGCTTCATACTCTGCCAACAAATGGGACCAGAACCAAGATGAAAGTTGTAGCCATAAGTGAACTTATGATCATCAAGATCTCCAGCCCAATTAGAATTTGTATATCCAACCAATTTGGGTCTTGTACCTACTACATAGTGAATCTGATAATGCGGTATACCATGTATGTAATGCAAGATGTGTTTGGGAGATTTCCAATGAAGCTCATGTGGTTCCTTCATGAAGCATGAAACCATGCCAACCCCAAAGGAAATATCAGGGCATATGTGATTCAAGTAGATGAGGCTCCCAACAAGTTGATGATACAAAGTGGCATCAATGAGTGGAGCAGAACACTTGGCCTCAAGTTTGACACTTGACATAAAGGGAGTAGGTGCAGCCCTACAATTAGACATGTGGAATCGAGCAAGAAGGTCAAGAGCATACTTGGGCTGAGAAAGAGTGATCCTGAAAGAGGACTGTGTGATCTCAATCCTGAGAAAATAATGCAAGAGGCCCAAGTCAATCTTAGAAAACCTATCATGCAGAGAATATTTGACTCTACCAATGATGGATGATGTACTCCTAGTAATGAGAAAGTCATCAACATAGAGAGCAAGAAGAAAGTGAGATTCATATTGTCACAAAATATAGAAATTCAAATATGAGAGGCACCGATAGAATATTTTCGAGAGAAGAAAGGAGTCCATCTTGGCATACCAAGCCTGAGGGGCCTATTTGAGGCCATAGAGAGACTTCCTCAATTTGCAAACCAAAGAAAAATCTTGAACAAATCATTGTGGCTGCTCCATGTAAATCTCCTCTGCAAGATCTCAGTGAAGAAATGCACTCTTCACATCTATTTGATGGACAACCCATCCATGAGTTGTTGCAATGGAAAGAGTCAAGCGAATGGAGTTAATATTAGCAACATGGGAAAAGGTTTCCATGTAATCAATACTAGGAACATGTGAGAAACCTTTAGCCAAAAGTCATGCTTTGAACTTGTCCATAGTTCCATCCACTGCATATTTGGTCTAATATATCCACTTACATCAAGCTATTTTTATCCCCTTAGGAAGAGGAACTAAGTCCCATGTGTGATTCCTCATTAAGGAACTATACTCTTCCTCCATTGTTGAATCCCATTCAGGAATGTCGGAACTATCCTTAAAGGATTTGGGATCCGAAACAATAGAAATGTAGAAATGTGGAAGATTTTCATGTTGTGACCAAGTCCTTTGAATGTCTATAGGATCCCCAACAAGATCACCTGCTAACTCAAGAGTCTATCGAGCCCAATGAGGTCATGAAGATGATGGGGATGAAGGACGAGAATCCTGAACCTCTAAATGAGAACCTTGCAAAGGTGCAACCCTGTGAATTGGAGGTGAGGTAGAATCATCTAAGTCACTATCATACGAGTCCACTATGGAGGAAGGATGAGGAGGATCAAAGATCAAGATAGGAGAGCTTTCCTCAAAGTGAACACTCCTCTCTATGAAGAGCTCATGTGTCTCTGGATGCAAGAGTCGATACCCTTTGACACCATTTGGATATCCAATAAAGATGCAAGGCCTGCTTTGAGGTTCTAATGCCTTGCACTTCTCTAGAGGAATGTGTGCCCAAGCTAGAGAGCCAAAAACTTGAAAATTCCACACAATCAGTTTCCCACCACACCAAGCCTCAAAAGGAGGCATGCCTTTCAATGCCTTGTGGGGAACTCGATTCTTAATGTGTGTAGCAAAGTTAATGGATTCAACCCAAAATTTTGGACCAAGAGAATGAGTATGAATCATGTAGCTAGCCATTTCCTTGAGGGTCATGTCTTTCCTTTCAATAGTACCATTCTACTGTGGGGTGTATGCAACTAAATGCTGAAGATTGATCCCTTCAAGAGTCCAAAATTGCACAAGGTTGTGGTTCACATATTCTTGACCATTGTCAGTATGAAGAATCTTGATATAATTTCCAAATTGCTTCTCAACATGGGCCTTGAAGGTTTGAAACTTTTCAAAGACTTCATATTATCTTGTGCTGCCAGAATCTTCAAACAAAATATTATCTTTTGTCGTATGCTTGCAAATTTAAATCGCCACCAATTTTTTTAAATTTTTTTTGTTGTTTATAATTATTTTCGCTAGTATGAATAACCCAGCCACCGGTAGTATTATGGGGCCCATCTAGTGAGTGAGGATTTTTCATGTGGTGGCTTCCTGATAGTGCTAGTATAGACATACCATGTGGTACATTGGGTACAACCTACGGACTGTACCCCGCGTAATTATATTTTTTTCTTTTATTTTTATTTAAAAAAGATTTACAAACAAATAAAACTATAAATAAATCTTTTATTTTTATTTTTTTTAACCAAAAAAAAATCGCAGAAATAAAGAATTATTATTATTTTTAAATAAAAATTGTACCATCAGTAATGATGGTTGGGCAATACAGCTTGGCCAACAAAAACATTTTTCCTTAGCAGACAACTTTGTCCAAATTTGATGATTTGGAAATCAATTTAGGGGTTTTTGACCCTTCTAAGCACGATGGTGATGTCCTTTTTGGCTGAAAATGCTCCAAAAATATGGCTACCTCTTGGATTTGGCAACCACCTTCAATCTTCAAACCCTTGTAGATTTAGCATCCAATTTCCAACTGGGATGAAACAAAAGGAAAAATTAACTTTGTCAGATGCTCTAGATGCAATGGTGAGCTCAAATCTAATGCAACAAGTTCCCAAAATGCACCTAAAATACAAAGCCCAAAATGGAACTTCCCTAGAATTAGGTATTTCTATCACACCTTTCTAATTCTCCAAATCATCCAAAGTTGCAAGAGAAGAGCCTACTCAATGCTTCAAGAAAATAAATTATTTTACTCAATATCTCCCAAAAACTAACCAAAGGCACTCAACTTGCTCTAATACCATGTAATATTTGGCTATGGAGATAGCCACCCAAGATCTAAAGGCCTATGGAAAGAACAAAATACTCAAAAGATCAATATGACAAGAATAAACTATATTCCTATCAATGAATGCAAAAAGAGCCAATGTATTAATGTAGTAAAGAACCCTCGGTTATATCTAGCCGAGGTGAGATACAAGATGTCATAGGATTATGACAAGTGTCTTAATCATATGACATGAGACAACTTATCACAACTACCTAGGTCACATGTGTTAGTTTTTAAAAGATAAGGTAACAACTAATGACAACTAACACCTTCTAGAAAGAATCTTACAACCTAAGTAAACTTAACATGTGAATATGTCCACTAATTCCCTAGTAAGTGAAATAACTAGGTGCAAGACAATTATTCACACCAACACTACTAATTTTTCATCAGAACTATGTTTTTGGTTTCAAAATTTTAGTAAATATCATTACAAATATTTGAGGGCAGCAATAAATCCTTACTAGGGAACTAGATCCCAAACTCAATTACAAATGTTTGAGGGAAGCCATGAATTTTTAGTTGCAAGAGGATAGATTGTAGATCTAAAAGGTAAATCCACAAAACATGGACAATAAGGAATATGATAGGTGGGGAAGCAAGGAATATGATAGGTGGCAGCAAGGAACATGATAGGTGGCAAGGAGAATACATTAATATCAAAAAATTTATACTCTAACTATAGGACATCAATAGAAGTAGATCCTAGGGTCATACACTTTAAATATCAACTAGAATAGAAATGAAAGGTCTAACTATCAACAAATCTTGATGTGCATACTCTAAATTTTAATACAAATTAAAATCAATACTTACAAATTAATAAGAACCAATGTGCATACCTACAAATTAATCCAATGAACCATCTAAGTCTCCTCTACTCTTTATTGTGTCAAGTATTGCCTCATAGTCAAACTCACACACCTTCCATGAGGTCTTTTTCAAAGTTCTACCCCCATATTTGATCAAATGAACATTGGATTCCATGACCCTTAATCCCTCAACCCTCAACCCTTAATCCCTCAACTATAATCCCTCAACCCTTAAAAACTCAACCCTCTACCCTATACATTAAACCCTCAACCCTCAATTCTCAACCCTCAACCCTTAATATCTCAACCCTTAGCCCTTAAGCCCTAAACCCTCAACCCCTAAACCATCTACCCTTAATCCCTTGTTGGATGAAAATTTTGTAATCCCTTTTAATAGATTAAAAAACTTAATTTCAGCCATAGTTATGTGAGATCTAGAATCTCTCCTCTCAGATAGGGGAGGTTCCCTTCTTATTGCTTATTGAAACTAAGGAAAAATAATCAAATATTTACAACAATATACACTACAATAACGATATGGGGGTGTGTCACATTCATGATTCTCTCTTTTTCAAAGAATATGTTTTACAATGTTTCACAATTTTAATCTCTAGATGCAATACAACTTCAAATTAAAACAAAGCAGTAATTTCAATATTCCTATCTTGTTAAAGCAAAGTCTAGGAATACCAACATGATAAAGATAAGTAACAAATAAGAAAGCTCGTGGAGGAACAAAGTCATTTCATAGTTTCTGGTAGTGAACTCTTCAAAATAGTAACCAGTGTTGTAAAAGAAGCACAAAGTCTTCGATATACTTCACATTTAATCCGACAAGCAGCATGAATAAATATAAGAACAAAGTCTTATAAAGAATTCACCAATAATATCAACAATATCACAGTTTCAAGAAATGGGTGTAGCTCAAAGTCTACACAAATTTACTCAAAATCCCTTCAATCTCAATTACTAAACACTGCCACTTCAATCAAATAACAAGATAATTGTCCCTAACACAAATTTTGGTGTGCAACTTAGCTTCTTTATTGATCACAAATAGATTCAAAAAAATGAACTCGAAGTTTCAATATTTGCTTCACAATTGGGAAGCACTTTGTTGCATAAGATAAAAGGTAAAAATTACAATAGAATCCTCTCAATTTATAGATGGGAGAGGAGAGATAATCTAGGAAAAACCCTAACCAACTAGTTGACTTATTCAAAAATGTTGTCCATGAATGTAGGAAAACATCTCTATTTTTATATGTAATTACATTTTTCAAAATGACATGTAAAATGTCAAATTCTATCTACATAAAGCATAGAAAAACGCATATGAACTATCTAACTCTGGAGATGCAAGAATATTTTCATGGTTCCTTTCTCTTGGCTTGGAGGTCTTCATATTTCTTCTTAATATCCTACATGGTCACCTCATTTTTTCCAATGGTATAGTTAATGATTGTGTGAACTTTTGTGATTGACTTCCTTGCAAATGAGCAAATCTTTTTGCACCTATCTAGATGCATTTTGAGGTTTTCAAGAGCGACCCACACGTCACACAAGGCATACATTTAATTCTTTGAAAAGGCTTCATCTTCCACCTGCTTTAGGATAGCTTATTTAAAAATCTAGGCAATCTCACTTACCGGGAGGAATTGTATGATCATCATCAAGGAGTTTTTGAGACAACTCCTCAATCCCATTCATCATAACAATACGATGTCCTTCGACATCTTCTTGCACTTGTTGTATGTCCTTGATGAGAGAATTGATAACCTATATGCAGTTCTTAAGAGACTCTTTTATTTCCACGTACTTTTATTTGTCAGGAATTACCCCAACTTCCACTAGTTTGCTCAATTTTGTCTCCTTCATTTGTAACCAAAATGTGATACTTTGTTCCATGGAAAGTGTGCCTTCTAATTTTTTGAATTCCAATTTCATCTTGGATACTTAGGTATTCTTTTCATCAGTAATAGTTATGGGTTGCAAGCCCTGATTTATTATTTCATCAACAAACTCATACAACACTTTACCTTTGGAGTAGTACTTTTCCACTTTATGTACTCTTGGTTCTTCAACATTTATCATGGCCATCAACTGCACATTCTCTGAGGTACCTATGATCTTTCTCAAAATTGATGCATACTATTCAACCTTCTCTTTATACATATCCTTGGCTTGTTCCATCTTATCAAGTCTTTCTGACAATGTATTTAGTCAATTGTGCATCTTCCTTGGCACTTGCATTAGTTACATTCCCAATTTGAACCCTAGTCACGGTGTAATCTTCCATACTTACATCACACTTAACTTGTGGAGGTATTCCAATATCCACATATTTATGGTTTGATTTTTCCAAATGTAGTCTAGAATGAATATTTTCCTTCTTTTTCCCTATGGCTTTTGGAAGTATTATCTCTTCAAGATCTAGCTCATCTGGATAAACCATATATTTATTACACTTAGATACTTATGAGACTAACCAAGGGGGAAGAAATGAAGTATTACCTTCTTGACTCACTGTTAATTCCTTTGCAACAACCACATCTATAGAAATAGATGTTATGGTGACAATTGGCATTGTATCAATCATGATTGCACCAAGAGTTTGCAAACTGGGTGGATCCTATAATGATTCCTTCATAAACCAACTAGACCAAGCTTTAGAAGAAATAGCATATGATGGTGAGGATAGACTCAGGATAAATTATGCGGAACCTGAGGAGACATCAACACTTTGTAAGATGGAACCCACAAAGGGAGTGGAAAGGATTGATTGTGTCGATGGAGGAATGCTTGCCTTCAATGCATGTAGAGTTGTTGTAGGAGGTGAATTAGGAAGAGGAGGTGGAGGAGTAGTGGGATTTGGAGGAGTATGAGGAGTAGTGATAGTAACAGGAAATGATGTATGAGGGGGACCATCAACAATGTTCTCATGGGGAGATGACCACATTTCCTCATCATCCCTTTCTTCTTCCTCATTCCCTTTATCCTCTCTATGATCCTTTTCTAACTGTTCATCTTTTGCAAAATATTCTAATGAAAATTCTTCTAATTCTTCACTTTCATTTCCTTCTTCTTCTCCTTATGATTGCTCCTCAGATGCAAGTTCTTGTTCCTCACCAGATGGTTGTTCTTCCTCAATAGCTTGTTCCTCTTCAGTGGCCTATATTGTACCTTTTCCACAAGTGAATTTAATCTTAGGACCTCTCTGTGAAGAAGAGGGTACAACAGTAGCTTTTTTTTTGGTTTGAAGTTCCTCTTAGCGATTGGATTCAACTCTTGATGTTTCTCCCTCAAAATTTGTTCTGAAAGATTTCAATCAAAAACCATGCCTCTACAACCACCCATTTGTATTATGTAGAATAGGAGCAAGTCTTTCCTTGATGGAAATGATCTCCTTCTTGGACCACTAGATTGGAGGTAAGGACTTATTGTAAATCTCCTCTTCTTCATATGTAGAGTTTAGAATGTCACCAGGATCTTCAAAATCCTATAGAATATCAACCAAGCCTAGATCTTTGATCTGCTTCATAGTTAACCTAAAAAATTCCATTCTTTAGATATCATCTTCATCTCTACATTCATCCTATATGTCCTCAAAACGGTAGACATGGTGGTGATCCTTCTTGAGTTTTCTATTCACATTTATGTAATCAAAATCAAATTTGTATATGTATGACCTTATGGTCATAATCTAAATATTTGCTACTACTGATTTTTCCTTTTGCACACTTTGAATAGTATACCTTCCAATAGTAATTGGAAACTTAAATCCTATCTTGTGAATTTCCTGGCATTCTTTGTGGGTTGTTTTCAACTGTCTGCATAATTCAATTAATATCCACTTGTCAGAGGGATATCTTGGCAACATGTATGGGCATCTAGCGTAGCAACCTACTCTCAAATATGTAAAAGTAGAAAACTGCAAGAAGATACATCCAAATTTACTGGAAACTTTGAAGGCTTCATCCGATACTCTTTTCTTCTCTAGAGTTGGATCAAATAGGAAGAGAAAAGGTGCAAAGAAAGCATCATTGACTCTCTTGAAATGCTTGATACTTCCTCTCAAAGTGATCTGAGAGTAGAACTCATATACCGGCACAAGAATTATATTTCCTTTCATTATTAATCCTATAAATTATCTCATAATAGTAGTAGCATACACCAAGTAGGAGTTCATGCAAAACTTCAATGTTGTTTGCACAATAATTAGTTGCTCATGAATCTCATTACTAATTTGTGTACCCCAATCTATATGTGTTTTTCCTCCTTCTAATGATTTAGATATACTTGTACATCCAATCTTGGAAATGGAATTAAATGGGTAAACCTTTCACCCTACTAAGAATAGTGATCATATCTTGAACATCTTCCTTAAAATCACTTTGTGGAAGACCTTTGGGCCATCTAGAGATGGCAATCCTTAGAGTCTTCAACCATTGTGAATTGATCAATTGTTTGGCTTTGTTGCAAGCCTTGATTTATTATTTCATCAACAAACTCATACAACACTTTACCTTTGGAGTAGTACTTTTCCACTTTATGTACTCTTGGTTCTTCAACATTTATCATGGCCATCAGTTGTACATTCTCTGAGGTACCTATGATCTTTCTCAAAATTGATGCATATTATTCAACCTACTCTTTATACATATCCTTGGCTTGTTCCATCTTATCAAGTCTTTCTGACAATGTATTTAGAGTCAATTGTGCATCTTCCTTGGCACTTCCATTAGTTACATTCCCAATTTGAACCCTATTCATGGTGTAATCTTCCATACTTACATCACACTTAACTTGTGGAGGTATTCCAATATCCATATATTTATGGTCTGATTTTTCCAAATGTAGTCTAGAATGAATATTTTCCTTCTTTTTCCCTATGGCTTTTGGAAGTATTATCTCTTCAAGATCCAGCTCATCTGGATAAACCATCTATTTATTACACTTAGATACTTGTGAGACTAACCAAGGGGGAAGAAATGAACTATTACCTTCTCGACTCACTGTTAATTCCTTTGCAACAACCATATCTATAGAAATAGATGTTATGGTGACAATTGGCATTGTATCAATCATGATTGCACCAGGAGTTTGCAAATTGGGTGGATCCTATAATGATTCCTTCATAAACCGACCAGACATAGCTTTAGAAGAAATAGCATATGATGGTGAGGATAGACTCAGGATAAATTATGGGGAACCTGAGGAGACATCAACACTTTGCAAGATGGAACCCACAGAGGGAGTGGAAAGGATTGATTGTGTCGATGGAGGAATGGTTACCTTCAATGCATGTAGAGTTGTTGTAGGAGGTGAATTAGGAAGAGGAGGTGGAGGAGTAGTGAGATTTGGAGGAGTATGAGGAGTAGTGATAGTAACAGGCGATGATGTATGAGGGGGACTATCAACAATGTTCTCATGGGGAGATGACCACATTTCCTCATCATCCCTTTCTTCTTCCTCATTCCCTTTCTCCTCTCTATGATCCTTTTCTGATTGTTCATCTTTTGCAGAATCTTCTAATGAAAATTCTTCTAATTCTTCACTTTCATTTCCTTCTTCTCCTTATGATTGCTCCTCAAATGCAAGTTCTTGTTCCTCACCAGATGGTTGTTCTTCCTCAATAGCCTGTTCCTCTTCAGTGGCCTATATGATACCTTTTCCACAAGTGAATTTAATCTTAGGACCTCTCTGTGAAGAAGAGGGTACAACAGTAGATTTTTGTTTGGTTCGAAGTTCCTCTTGGTGGTTGGATTCAACTCTTGATGTTTCTCCCTCAAAATCTATTCTGAAAGATTTCAATCAAAAACCATGCCTCTACAACCATCAATTTGTATTATGTAGAATAGGAGCAAGTCTTTCCTTGATGGAAATGATCTCCTTCTTGGACCACTGGATTTGAGGTAAGGACTTATTGTAAATCTCCTCTTCTTCATATGTAGAGTTTAGAATGTCACCAGGATCTTCAAAATCCTATAGAATATCAACCAAGCCTAGATCTACTCCATAGTTAACCTAAAAAATTCCATTCTTTAGATATCATCTTCATCTCTACATTCATCCTATATGTCCTCAAAACGGTAGACATGGTGGTGATCCTTCTTGAGTTTTCTATTCACATTTATGTAATCAAAATCAAATTTGTATATGTATGACCTTATGGTCATAATCTAAATATTTGCTACTACTGATTTTTCCTTTTGCACACTTTGAATAGGATACCTTCCAATAGTAATTGGAAACTTAAATCCTATCTTGTGAATTTCCTGGAATTCTTTGTGGATTGTTTTCAACTGTCTGCATAATTCAATTAATATCCACTTGTCATAAGGATATCTTGGCAACATGTATGAGCATCTAGTGTAGCAACCTACTCTCAAATATGTAAAAGTAGGAAACTGCAAGAAGATACATCCAAATTTAATGGAAACTTTGAAGGCTTCATCCGATACTCTTTTCTTCTCTAGAGTTGGATCAAATAGGAAGAGAAAAGGTACAAAGAAAGCATCATTGACTCTCTTGAAATGCTTGATACTTCCTCTCAAAGTGATCTGAGAGTAGAACTCATATACCAGCACAAGAATTATATTTCCTTTCATTATTAATCCTATAAATTATCTCATAATAGCAGTAGCATACACCAAGTAGGAGTTCATGCAAAACTTCAACGTTGTTTGCACAATAATTAGTTGCTCATGAATCTCATTACTAATTTGTGTACCCCAATCTATATGTATTTTTCTCCTTCTAATGATTTAGATATACTTGTACATCCAATCTTGGAAATGGAATGAAATGGGTAAACCTTTCACCCTACTAAGAATAGTGATCATATCTTGAACATCTTCCTTAAAATCACTTCGTGGAAGACCTTTGGGCCATTTAGAGATGGCAAGCCTTAGAGTCTTCAACCATTGTGAATTGATCAATTTTTTGGCTTTGTTGCAAGCCCTGATTTATTATTTCATCAACAAACTCATACAACACTTTACTTTTGGAGTAGTACTTTTCCACTTTATGTACTATTGGTTCTTCAAAATTTATCATGGCCCTCAGCTGCACATTCTCTTAGGTACCTGTGATCTTTCTAAAAATTGATGCATACTATTCAACCTTCTCTTTATACATATCCTTGGCTTGTTCCATCTTATCAAGTCTTTCTGACAATGTATTTAGAGTCAATTGTGCATCTTCCTTGGCACTTGCATTAGTTACATTCCCAATTTGAACCCTAGTCATGGTGTAATCTTCCATACTTATATCACACTTAACTTGTGGAGGTATTCCAATATCCACATAATTATGGTCTGATTTTTCCAAATGTAGTCTAGAATGAATATTTTCCTTCTTTTTCCCTATGGCTTTTGGAAGTACTATCTCTTCAAGATCCAGCTCATCTGGATAAACCATCTATTTATTACGCTTAGATACTTGTGATACTAACCAAGGGGGAAGAAATGAAGTATTACCTTCTTGACTCACTGTTAATTCCTTTGCAACAACCATATCTATAGAAATAGATGTTATGGTGACAATTGGCATTGTATCAATCATGATTGCACCAAGAGTTTGCAAACTGGGTGGATCCTGTAATGATTCCTTCATAAGTCGACTAGACCAAGCTTTAGAAGAAATAGCATATGATGGTGAGGATAGACTCAGGATAAATTATGGGGAACCTAAGGAGACATCAACACTTTGCAAGATGGAACCCAGAGAGGGAGTGGAAAGGATTTATTGTGTCGATGGAGGAATGGTTACCTTCAATGCATGTAGAGTTGTTGTAGGAGGTGAATTAGGAAGAGGAGGTGGAGGAGTAGTGGGATTTGGAGGAGTATGAGGAGTAGTGATAGTAACAGGCGATGATGTATGAGGGGGACTATCAACAATGTTCTCATGGGGAGATGACCACATTTCCTCATCATCCCTTTCTTCTTCCTCATTCCCTTTCTCCTCTCTATGATCATTTTCTAACTATTCATCTTTTGCAGAATCTTATAATGAAAATTCTTCTAATTCTTCACTTTCATTTCCTTCTTCTTCTCCTTATGATTGCTCCTAAGATGCAAGTTCTTGTTCCTCACCAGATGGTTGTTCTTCCTCAATAGCCTGTTCCTCTTCAGTGGCATATATTGTACCTTTTCCACAAGTGAATTTAATCTTAGGACCTCTCTGTGAAGAAGATGGTACAACAGTAGCTTTTTGTTTTGTTCGAAGTTCCTCTTGGCGGTTGGATTCAACTCTTGATGTTTCTCCCTCAAAATTTGTTCTGAAAGATTTCAATCAAAAACCATGCCTCTACAACCATCCATTTGTATTATGTAGAATAGGAGCAAGTCTTTCCTTGATGGAAATGATCTCCTTCTTGGACAACTGGATTGGAGGTAAGGACTTATTGTAAATCTCCTCTTCTTCTTATGTAGAGTTTAGAATGTCACCGGGATCTTCAAAATCCTATAGAATATCAACCAAGCCTAGATCTTTGATCTGCTTCATAGTTAACCTAAAAAATTCCATTCTTTAGATATAATCTTCATCTTTACATTCATCCTATATGTCCTCAAAACGGTAGACATGGTGGTGATCCTTCTTGAGTTTTCTATTCACATTTGTGTAATCAAAATCAAATTTGTATATGTATGACCTTATGGTCATAATCTAAATATTTTCTACTACTGATTTTCCCTTTTGCACACTTTGAATAGTATACCTTCCAATAGTAATTGGAAACTTAAATCCTATCTTGTGAATTTCTTGGCATTCTTTGTGGATTGTTTTCAACTGTCTGCATAATTCAATTAATATCCACTTGACAGAGGGATATCTTGGCAACATGTATGGGCATCTAGTGTAGCAACCTACTCTCAAATATGTAAAAGTAGGAAACTGCAAGAAGATACATCCAAATTTAATGGAAACTTTGAAGGCTTCATCCGATACTCTTTTCTTCTCTAGAGTTGGATCAAATAGGAAGAGAAAAGGTGCAAAGAAAGCATCATTGACTCTCTTGAAATGCTTGATACTTCCTCTCAAAGTGATCTGAGAGTAGAACTCATATACCAGCACAAGAATTATATTTCCTTTCATTATTAATCCTATAAATTATCTCATAATAGCAGTAGCATACACCAAGTAGGAGTTCATGCAAAACTTCAACGTTGTTTGCACAATAATTAGTTGCTCATGAATCTCATTACTAATTTGTGTACCCCAATCTATATGTGTTTTTCTCCTTCTAATGATTTAGATATACTTGTACATCCAATCTTGGAAATGTAATGAAATGGGTAAACCTTTCACCTTGCTAAGAATAGTGATCATATCTCGAACATCTTCCTTAAAATCACTTCGTGGAAGACCTTTGGGCCATCTAGAGATGGCAAGCCTTAGAGTCTTCAACCATTGTGAATTGATCAATTGTTTTGATTTGTTCAAATGTTTTTCATAAGCCTCATGTCCTTGGTGAATGGAAATATTTGTATACTTCTCCATGTGTGGAACCATGAAAACTATATCAAAGAACTTAGGATCCAATTTCTCATCATAATATTCCGAGAAGAATCTCTGACACTCCTATCAACCCTAATATAATGTGAGGCAACTTGAAGAATGAATTCCAAGCAATGAGCAGCAACTGGAAATGAAGCCACTCAATGTAGGTTGCTATGGACAATTGCTTTCAAATTCTCTTCCAATGGTTTCTTCTTTTTCCTCTCTACAAATTCTTCCATGTCAAGGTGACCAATTTTCGTGTCCTTGATCTCATCAATCTTGGAGGTCACAATGGTAGGTGGGTAAAAACCTTGATACATCTATTTCATTTTATCTCTTTTAGAAGACGATGGAGATTCTTTTGTTGTTATTAAAATTTCAAAAGACCACTAAAAACCACCTCTGGATAATACCAGATGAGAGTTGAAGGTAACTGCAAGGAAACATGAACTTATCAGACATTAAGAGCATACACATTGTGGGAGAAAATAGAATGCATGAAGCTGGGAAAGCTTTTTTGAGTGAGAAAACATGAGATGTGAAGCACAAAAAATGGAGCAATTGTGGAAGGAACAAAGTTTGGAAAGCAATTTGGAATGATTTTGAGTGTTTAGTGAAAATCTATTTTTTGTGCAAGGGCACTAAAAATTAATGCCCTTACATTTTGAAAGATCTACATTTCTTGCACAAGCGCTAAAAATCAACACTCCAACATGCCTTGGAAGAGCTTGGAAAATATGATGTACAAGCGCTAAGAATCAACACTTTTACATTTGGGAAGAAGTTCAATTTCATGCACTGGCATTGATTTTACCCACTTCTACAGGTCTTAGTAAAACATGAAGTCATGTGCTAGAGCGGGATTTTTTGCTGCTTGTGCATCAAGGGGAAGATCAAAATTTTGCAGGAGTAGTGATTTTCACTGCTCCTACACCTGGAGTTAGAAACATTTGTATATGTGGTATAAAACCCCACTTTCACAATGGGAGTTGGTTGTGGTAAGAAATTTTGAGGTGGTGAATTTTGACTCTTCAACATATAGAAAGGATATCACATTAGGAAAAATATTTGCTTCGACATGTCTTAACTTCATCATGTTACAATGGAAAATAATTGTACTTCAACACCGAGGAAAGAAAAGAACATGTTAGCGATTGGGAAAATTTTCTCATACACGTCATTTGGGGAAACATGGGAAACATAGCATCAAAAAATAGCACTAATGCATGATCGATTGACAAAAATCTATGAACATAAAAACCCTAAGAAAAAACCCTAAAGGAAAAACCAGGGAAAACCTAAAAGAAAACTAATGGGAAAAAATAGAACTAAAAGCAAAAAATAACCAAACTAAAATGATAGTAAAGAATTAATATAAACATCACCAAACCTTACAAAACAAGGCAGAGAAAAATAAAAAGAAAAGAAAAATGTACCTAAAAAAATTGGTCACGTGTCCTAGATGATAGAAAGACACAAAACTCATGGAATTAGAATCCATCAATGAAAATCTAAAACTCAAAAGAGATCTCATATGCAAAGGCACAAGGAAGAAAGAAGCAATCAGGTTTAATAAACATAAAATGAGTTAATAATGGCTTTAAAAGCCATTCAAAACACTTAAAATATGAACCATTAATGAACTTGGAGTTCATTAATGACCATGTGTGTAGAGAGGGAAAATGTAGGGGCAGTGAAAATCACCACCCCGACAAATTCAAAATTGTCAAAGGTGTAAAAGTGGCAAAAAATGTCACTTGGACTTGACAAAGACGTAAAAAAATACCATGTGTAAGAGCACTAAAAATCAACGATATAACATGAATGGGCAAGAGAGAAATGTAGGAGTGCTAAAACTCAAAGCTCCAATAGTTAGAGAAATTTTATAACCCTGCTCATGTAGGAGTACTGAAAATCAGTACTCTTGCATGGGCAAAAAAAATTTAGCTCTTAGAAGGTAAAAATTGACAAAACATTCATTTTGAAGGTTTTCAAGAAATGACAAAGGACAAGCACTCAAATGGACAATTGAGGCTCAAGACTACGCATTAAGGCAAATTGAAATTTTCCTTGTTTTGCGTGCTTAGAGTGCACGAGCCTACAAAAAAGACCAGTTTCATAGGGGTTATCCCATGAATCAAGCGCAGCTAAATTTAAGGATAACAACTCTCAACCCTCAACCTTAAATACTAAACCCTCAACTGTTATACCATCTACCCTCTCTATTGGACCCTCAAACCTAATCCCTTAACCCTAGACCCTCAATCCTTAAAACCAAAACCCTTAAACCCTCTACCCTCAATCCTAATCTCTCAGGTCTCTCTCTCTCAAGTCTCTC
>VDFB02000003.1:217552798-218020561 GCA_007258455.2 Sequoia sempervirens | reverse complement strand
GATATAGTTTTGCTATACTTTGATCTTTTTTTTAGGAGTGCCAATGAGATACCTAAGTCAAATAGGATGATGGATCCTATTGATGAGACTATGGTTAAATTTGATGTATATCATTTCTTTCATGATGAAGGATGATAGATCCTGATGATGAAACTCAGCTAAACAAATCAGAAATGAGATGGTGATTGGGAACTTTAAGTTGTTTGATCCAAGTTTAGTTAAAGTAATTTCACTTGCAAAGGCCAGTTTCTTTGAGTTTAAACTGATGTTGTAATGATGAATGATTTCTTCTTTAAAAAGGGTCCCTAAATGTGATTCTAGTGGTCAGACAGAAGCTCAATTTAGCTCTATGTTTCAATTTCAAGTAAATGCGCTAAAACAGGTTGCAGATGCACTGGAAGATGGGATAAATGCACTAAGACAGAGCCTATATGCATTAGACTATCCCCTATATGCACTAGAATAAAAAGTGTATGCACTAAAAGATGAAGCAAATGCACTCAAAAAGACCATGTATGCATTGAATGATGTGGTAAATGTGCTAGAACAAACCAGAGATGTGCTAGATTGTGAACTCGATGCATAGAAACAAGAAGTGTATGCACTAAACTAGAAATTGTCACCATTTTTTGAAAGTTTTTCCAGTTTTCTTGTTTTCGATTCAGTGAATTATGTGTTTTTAATGGATGATCTTCTAAATTAATGATTTCAAACACAGAAGCAAGTCGTAAAATAGTTGTTTCATCCTATGATCTAAACATTAAGTGTATGTTCTAGGATCTGGTCTGATCCCTTTGATTTCCACTAGTATTGAACAAGATCAAACAGACTAATCAGACTCTCCTAATTTCAAGGGTCATTAATAACATCACAACCCACATCTTAGAACTACATTAGCTCACACAGCCCTGTCACCCCCTAGAGGGCGCTCGTGTTGTTTCCTTTTCTGGGTCTTAACCAAAGTCGAATCCTCCAATTTTGGCAAGTAATCCCTGGTAGTTATATGGTGAGTATCTTAGTGGCAGATTCTTCCCTCCCCTTGCACTATGAATATCATAATGTTCAGGAATGAACTCACAACCCACATCTTAGAACTACATTAGCTCACACAGCCCTGTCACCCCCTAGAGGGCGCTCGTGTTGTTTCCTTTTCTGGGTCTTAACCAAAGTCGAATCCTCCAATTTTGGCAAGTAATCCCTGGTAGTTATATGGTGAGTATCTTAGTGGCAGATTCTTCCCTCCCCTTGCACTATGAATATCATAATGTTCAGGAATGAACTCGTTCGGCTACTACACTTAAAATTTTTAGTAAGGGTTTTTGTTCGGTGCAACAAATGATAAACTCCCTCAGGAGACCTCCCAACCTTTAGAACAAAGGCTTTGGGGATGGTTATCAATGCACACTAGTGTTGAATGTGACTTTCACCACAATCACATTTGATTATAGTGGGTTGGAATACTTGGCTTTAGTTGTTCCCACTTAGGTCATTCCCATAGGGTGAGTACTTTTTCCCACTACGGCGGGCCTTCTAAAGGTGTTATTGCAATAAAATGAAAGAGTGAGTCTGGCATTTTGGTCACCCAAGAAGGGGAGAGCATAGGCCTATCACTTGAAAAACACAACATACATGGTGTTCATTAACCTTGTAATTAAACTAGATGTCTAATTTAATCAAAAGAAAAATAACTCCAACCCCTGCAAACACTGTTAGTAGTTTCAGATAATGTCTTTGATAGTGTATAGAGCACCTGCAAAATAGATAGAAAGAAATAAATTCCTAGAATTTTGAATTCCTATAAATAAGAGTGTATGCGCTAAAACAAAGAGAATATGTGCTAAAAGATTCAACGTATGCGCTATTAAACAAACTCTATGCTCTATTTTGGAAAACACAAAAGGAAAATCAAATCTTCCATATGCACTAAAAGAAGAGGTAGATGTGCTAAAAGATGTCGTGTATGCGCTATAACAGATCTTGGATGTGTTGAAAGTCACCACCTATGCACTGAAAGAAGCCACGGGTGCACTACATCGAGATTCACGGTCAAACCTATTCATGAAAACTTGCCAAAAAATATTTAAAAATGGGGCTAGGCCCCACAGTGGGTGCCAATTTATGTGTGTATGTAAAATGTGTTGTGAATAAGCAATTAGAATCTATACAACACACCAATAGAAAATTATATCAAGGAATTCAAATAACAATCAAATTGAAACAAACAATTCCCCAATGGCGTCTCATTTTCCTCTATCTCCAAGGATTCTTTAAGTCATTTTTTCTCTCAGATTGTTTGTGCGCGTGACTTTCCAAATCACAACCTGAAGAATGAGAGATGTTGGAAATGCAAGAAATATTTCCTACACTACATGATTGCTAAATTTGTTGTAGATGATTATGCAAAGATAATGATGTTTCTAAATGGAAATTATGTGATGAAACTATAGTAAGTAAGATGTTGCTAATGGTAATGTCATGGTTAAACTACTTAATTCTAAAATGCAAATACTAGAATGACAATGCTAAGATGGTATTGCTAATGAAATTTTTGTAGACTGTAATTGTGTGCAACTCTCTATATGCTTTTGTTGTAAATGGGGGTCTATTATAGATTTTCTAATGCATGAGCCTAGGTGGAAGAAATCAATGGTCTAGATTTGATTTGGAGAATGAGCGGTTGAAAGTGAAGAGGTTAGAGAGAAAAGGGGAGTGTCTTCCCTTTAGAAGAACAAACTGCCAAGTGTGAAGAGGAATCAAATGAAGATGAAGGCCAAGTGTCCCAAATTTGTTAGAATTTGTTGAGGATAAATTCCAAATTAAATATTAGAAACATTTAATTTCATGAGACACACGATGAGGTGGAAGGTGAGAAGAAGTTAGTAGAAATGTACTTAAATTCAAGTTTATAATTCAAATTTAATAAGAGGAAGTTAATTAAATAAATAAACTAATTAATTTTTTTCATTTAATTAAGACATGAAGGAAATGATTTAAGATGGGAAGAATTAGAAAAAATGAACTATATAAATAAATTTTTCAATTTATTTATAAGTAGAAGAATTAAAGATCATTAATTAAATAACTTGTATTTAATTAATTTCTCTAGACCAAATTTGAGTGTATACAGGTCAAACTACATAAAGTTCGGTGAAGTATGTTTGTGTTTTATCCTTGTTCAAGATTGTGACTTCTTGATCAATGATATGCTCATGATTTTTTATCCGATTATGTTGGTTACTTGATTTTCTATGTGCCCAACGAAGAAAATTGTCTCATCTTGAGAAATAGAGGGTGTTGGACAATGGATGTAATCAACTTTAATTTTATAGAGCCTTTAAAATTTGTTGAAACCTCATGAACATAAAATTGATGAATACATCTCCTATACCACTTGAAACAATGAAACGAGAACATTGATCATGTTGAGTCCACCAACTACCTAATTAATACAAAGTTGGTGTTTTAAGTCAAATTTCCTTCTTGACAACAAGGGAAAACATAAGATTCAAAACCTTAGGTAATTTTTATGATAATTAAAAACCCCTCATAAAATAATAATATCACCACAATATTCTATAAACCTTAAGTGGTTGAGTATCCATGAAATGTATTATTTATACTAATAAAACCATAATTTCCAATGTTCATCATAACTCTAGAACCACATTTAAAATTTGAGCTTCAAGGTGTCAATTGGATCCTAAGGGTGGATTCTATACCACTCAAGATGTTATTACCTTTGGGAAATCTGAAATACATTGGTTTTATTTATTTAAGAGGCTTTAAACCCTAGTTAAGTGCTTCCTCTAGTTCATGATTGATACTTCATAGATAATCAAACCCTATCATACAATTACAATGCTCCTTCCTAATACTTAAAGTCACTTTAAATTGATCTCTCTCTCTCTCACTCTAGGCTATTATATTTCACTTCCCATCTTATTGAAACCTATAAGAAGAAAATTTTGAGTTTTAAAACTATCTTCAAATTTTAATACAATTACTAAAACAAGAAGAAAATCAAGTTTTTATTGCATATGTAGAAGTGTTTTTAAGTGCTTTATCTCTTTTTCTTTTAAAACTTAATAAAGGTTCTTAAAATCTTGTATTGGTCATCTAAACTTAGAAAGTGGCAAAAATGTATGCTATTAGTGCTAGCCAAAAAGTGTTTCAATATTATTATAATTGCATATTCAATTAGGGCACCCTTCCTTGATGGTTTTTCCTTTGTGGATCCATGCTTGGATGAAATAAAGAGCAAGAAATTTGTATAAATTTATCTTTAGGTTTATGTTTAATGGTTATTTTTGACATATTTAACTGATGATTTTGACATCCCTTATATATGCCTAAGAATACTTTTTTTTTTACACAAATTAAATTTCCTCTTTTTCCATGGAACTTCTAATTGGATTCACAATCACCAAATAACACTTATAATTCTTATTTTCACTATTTTATGCTAGGAAATCATCATTGAAGAATTTTCCATATTTTTATAACTTATGGTAGAGTTTTTATTATTTTCCCATGAAAAGTGTGTTAGGATAGGTGACATTATAATTGCTATCCTAAGTTGATTTATGTGTCTCCATGTCCTTTAGAAAGTGGTCTAGGGGACATGAGCAATAAAATATTTATTATTTATTTTCCTATGAAAAATTATAATTACATTCAAAGAGGTGGACCCTTTATAGTGGTGGTTAAAGAGCATCCCAAGAGAATATTCCTCTTAGGTTTCCAACTTTGTGAGTTGGGACCAGTTTTGTGTGCATTTCCTTGCATGTTATTTGCATGTTTTGCATGTTCTTGAATGGATGGGTGCCTAGGTTTGCATGTTGGTGCATGATCTTACATGCAACCATCAGAGTTGTTAGTGAGTTATGTAACACTCATGTTTGACCAATTCCAATTGGTTGTGGGTTAGGTGCCCATGTGAATGCCATGTGATAATTTAATATTTTATTCCATGTTTATGGGTTTTCAACTAAGGGAGGCGTGGATTTTTTTAGGTGGTTTTTCTTGTTGTTTTGGGATACCATTTGTGGTATTCTCTCCCACAAGCTTTTATATATTAGAGCCTTGAGACATTGGTTTGAGAAAAGTTTGTTCGCAAGTTCTCAGAGCAACAAAGTGCTACTGGATTACAGAGAAGATTGTTGTATTGATGTACTTTCTTGAAGATTAATACAAAAATTAGATCACTTTGGGTGTGGATTTTTTTCCTGCAAGGGTTTCTCCATGTATATCTTGTGTCATTTATGTTTGATGACTTGCGGTATGACAGATTTTTCTTTCATTATTGCAATTTTCAATTACATAATTTTTCTATGGTAATCTTGAACATATAATTTCAGATTTGCAACCACTTTAATAAGTTCATATAGTTGCAAGTTATACCTTGATTTTCCAACATTTGGTATTAGAGCTAACTATTATGTTAAGATGGATGCCTTTCTTTTGAGTGTTGAAGGTTTTTTGGTTGTAGTGGGAGCTTGTGCATTGTGGGTTTTTGTAGATTTGTGTAGAAGATTGTAAACCATGGCTTCTACCTCTCATTTAGATATTGAGAAGTTCAATGGCATCGGTTACAAGATGTGGAAGTTGACGATGGAAGATCTTTTTGAAGAGACAGAGCAGTAGTCGATAGTTTCAAGTGAAAAGAAACTAAAATCAATGTCTAATGAAGATTGGAAGAAAATGGACACGAAGGCACAAGGAACCATTTGGTTGTGTCTTGCAGATTCTATCCTCTTAAATGTTTTAGAAGAATCTACCATGCATATAAATTGTGGAAGAGGATAGGTGATATTTACCAAATTGAAAGTCTAACTAATAAGTTATATCTCAAAATATGTTTGTATTTGTTGATCATTAAGGCTTGCACTTCTCTGAATAGTCTTATGGAAAATTTAGCGAGTGGGGGACCAATTTTCACCTCATAGAATGACCTCTGAGATTTTTATAGAAATTTGGCTCTTCTTTTTGTTTGGGGAAAAGGGTTGAAAGAAATGTGAATAAAACATAAAGATGGCGATGCACCAAAGCTTTTACAATATTTCAAACCTTAACTATTCCTTATAACTAATATGATAGACACAGAGTGATGCAGACCCTTCATTCTTGGGAAGAGAACAATCAACAAAGGCTAGAGAAAGCACATTGCAGTCTTTCAAATCTTCCCATGGGAAGCACCCATTAAGGTCCAATCAGACATAAGAAAAATCTAAAGATTAACAAAATATTCAGAAATTTACATAATCATTCTTCCTTTACAACATAATATGGAAAATGGCATACACTTTACAAAAAATTGAAGAGTTGAATAGACATAATCCAATTTTTGAAAAGATAGCATTTAACATAGAAGCTTAACAACATATGAATTAATTATCTGAACTACCAACACAAAAAATTTAACACAATATTTTCAACATGAACAAAATATGAGAAAGAAATTTGACAAAGGCCATAGCATGCAAAATTTCAAAGATTTCTCTCAAATAGATCAAACTTTTGTGATTATATAAACTAAAAACAAAGGTTGGATGTCAATCTGATGATAGTTTGAATTAAATATAACATACCAGAGAGAACAACAGTATTAATTAAAGACCCTCCTACTTCTGAGAAAATGGAACTCCCTAATAATATCTATATCATTTGAAAATATTTTCAAAGCAATAGCTAAAACTATTTTTAACTCAATGTTGCCAACCCCTATTTATAACCAGAAGAAGAGGACACTGTCGCAAACATTCCAAAAGCAGAAACTGCCAAATTCCTAAAGCTGATAGCTCTCAATCTGATCTTAGATCTTGATTAGATCACAAAAATCTTCACTCATTAAGTCTCAACTGCTTCATTAATGGCTTCATACATTTTAGCGAAGATAGCTGTCAAAAAACAATAAAATTTTAACACAGCGTGGAAAAAATATGATTGATCAACTATGGAGGTTGATGACATCGACTCGAAGGTTCCACCCCAAAATTAAGATGCCTGTCGTGCTCCCCGAGAAACTACACCCAAAAAGATCACTTCGTAGAAAAAACAAACTATCTGATGCAAATAGATGACTTGTCAAGCGAGAGGGAAAATTCAGACTTATGAGAGCGGTTTTGATGAAAATCTCCACCAAGTTGAAACATGCCCCAGTTCACGCCCGAAAGGAAAATGATATGGATGTAAATCCACATAGCCACCACATGGCACATTGTGCACCTTTATGTAGAAGCAGTCTTCATCCTTCGGGCACAGATTCATCCTAAAGCAGAAAAGAGTAAGAGCCAAAAACCAAAGAAAAGCTTAAAGGAAAAATTGCTTCACAGTTCTGGTGACTCACAGGGGGCCTTCACTTGTAGAGGAATGAACCTAGACCTTTGGTAATTCCTAGAGTTTGAGGAAGGTGAAATGTTATATCTCCCTATCCAAATTAGTGGGTTGGATGAGGGTGCGTAGAATCTCATATGCTTGATCCAAATCAAGGACTTTCTTATGAGAAACCCCTCTCCACCTTGATGAAACAACTCTAATGTGGTAATAAAGCCAAGAAATGGGAAGGATTTCCCTCTTGATTTCCTCAATAGTGGGTGATGGGCTTAGACCTGGGAGTGTTGTGGAAGTCTATATTTTGAGCCTGATTGCAACCGCAATCTACTCGATTGATAACACTCCTCCATCTGATGAGAAAAGGGTGGGTAATCCAGATTCGAGCAAAATTTTGAACTCTTCCCTGATCTCATTGACCTTCTTATTCAACACTGTCTGGAAAGCTTTACATTTTTACATGACTTTGTGGCAGTTGATGAATTCTCTTGCTTTCCTCGAGGCTTCCCTTTGATCAGGAATTATAGTGTCACTTAAAGCTTCTTTGGTTGCCTTACATAACTTGAAGATCAGGCTCCCTAATTCCTCAACCCGGGGAGTGCATATGTGAAGAATTTGGTTGACCTTTGGGCCAACCTTCTCATCTAATTCTTGAGCATCCCTCAGAAATTACAAGATTGGTTTCAAGGTAGCAATTGCAACTATGATCCTCTCTCAATGAGTAGATATCATTTTTTTAAGTATTGAGAGGATCTCAAATCCCTGTATTGTAGCTAACTCCTGCTGGAATTGGGACTCCCTTGATTTTATGCTTTTCTCCAATTGACTCTTCTCCTACAGGTTGCTCATAAGCTCGAAACTCAGCTTCCTAATCACTTTGATGCAAGTCTACAAAATTGAATCAATCTCTTTCTTTTCTTATTTTTCCCTTTCTGTTTCTACTTGGGCCTTCTGAAGATCATCGAAGGATTGAGATCAAATTCTATCCAATTCTTTCTCCATATCCTCCTTTTTTTGATCCAACATATGTATTTCCTTTTGTATCCCATCAGATACAACATTTACACTAGTTATATCTCTTTCCATCTTCTATTTGTGTTGATATTCTGCATTTGTCTCTCGTTCAGCAGCAATCTCTCCCATCAATTTCTCTATCTCGGCATGAAGTTGATCTTGCTCATTCTGGGCCTCTTTAAGAAACTTAGTTGCTTCCCCTTACTAACCCTATAACTGCCTTAGGTAAGCCATTTCCACATCCTTTCCCTTGAAATATACCTGCAGCCTATCCACTGTCTTTTACATTTTCCAATTCCGCCTTGTGCTTCTTCAAAAAAAATTCTAGCTTTTCATAGTCAATGTAGACTACCTTCTGAGTTGCTTTAGCTAGAACCACTTTGTCACGTAGGAGAGTCTCACTTAAATCAAGGCCCACTACTTGGATGTCATAATCTTCAAACTTCATTTCTCCTTCTAGCTTGGACACTAGTGGCCTCATGGTAGTGATCAGCAGGGAATTTTGATCTTCATCAAAACAAGCCTCAATCTTCTAAGAAGCAAGTTTTGTCATGGCCTTTATCTATAGTTTAATTTTTCTCGCTTGTTGGATTTGCTTCATTGCGTCCAAGTGACTTTGGAGACTTTGTGGGGTTTCAATACTTTGTGTAGCAATCAAAGCACCTAGAGGGAGACTGAAAAGGGTGACGGAAGGAGAATTTTTGGATGTATGAGATTGCGGAGAGGCGAAGGGAAGCGTTATCATGAAAAAAGGTGGGATACCATATGTGGATTGAGAGGGAGGGATATCCATCAAAGTGAAAGGGGAAGTGGGAAAAAAAGAGATATTTTCCTAGTAGCATGGATTCTTTAGTGTTTTTAATAGGGGCCTTTAATAGGGTGATTAAAGAATCAATTGTGGTTGACACGGATGATGCTCGCTTAGCATGCAGGGTTTCTTCATGGAGTTCATTCTTGAATATGGTTGGGGGTACGTTTAGAATGAGGACATCAAAACCCATGGATGTGTGACTCTTTTTAGCAGATGAAGGTGGAGGAACAACTAAAGATGCAGAAGAAGAAAGAAGAGCGGGAACAAAACTTACTTGGGTTGTTGAAGCCAAATATCCTGGCAGAGCAAACTCCACTTCTTCTTCTCCTTTGCTTGATATGATTGGTTCTCCCAAGTCCTGGACTCATCTCCTCTTTGTATGGGCAGAACAAGCAAATTTAGATTACCTAGCGGTCGATCCTATTGAAACCTAAGCTTCTGCAACCATAGCAGACCTCTTTAGGGACAGTCAGGTCCTCTTTCCCTTTGGTCAGGCACTGGTAAAAGATGTGATCTATGATCCCTTCTCTTTCGACCCCTTCCCTTTACCTTTTCTTTTTCCAATCTCTTGAGGCTGGGAGGTGTAGAGTGGAAGTTCCTCTGGTCCAATCTCTCGATCAAACTCAGGATTATCATCATCAGTGTCAGCCTCCTTGTCATAAATTTTTTCAAACTTCTCATCATGTGGCTTAACATCTCCAAACATGGCACTGGGGCTCTTAATTTTCTATCAATACCTCCAAAAATCCACCTTCTTTATTTTTTACCATCCCAAGTGCTTCAGTTGCATGTTGAGGGACTTTCCTATCGGGATGCTCTATTGGTACTCCACCACCCGAACATATAAGTTAACCCATGTGTTGGTTGTTTTTACTGTAACCAGGTTGGTCTTCTAATCTACCTATGGAATTTCCAATTCCAATCAAGGGTAGCTCGAAGGACTTGGACCAACTAACGAGGATTTTAAAGACCTACACTTTGGGCTCTGCAAGACCCGGGAGGGTGATCCCTTAATGCGTTTACAACCTCTGCACCATTATCATAAACAACATTAACAACAATAGATAATCTCATTTAATAGCTCAACATAATAGGATAATACTAAATAGAATTGTTTGTTCATTAATAATATCAACTATTTGGAGCATGAGATAACTACAACACAGGAATTTAAAATGATTTTGAATTTATAAAACGTTTCTGAGATGCACTAAGTTGCAAGATAAATTAGTGCCTAATTTTGGGCCATGGATTCAAACACATAAAAAGAATTCATTAGCAAATGACATTCAACCAATGGATTTAAATTGTTAATGTCTTGCATCAACTATTAGTGCCTTACACCAAAAATCCCACTCCTATTATCAATCAAACTCTCCTTACCAAATCCAACCTTGCACACTTGAAATCACTGTTATCTGCTCAAAGTATTTAACCATTTCTCTGAAATAGACCCATAAACAAATAACACAATCCCATGAAATTTGAGATGACAAACTCAAAGATACTTTGTATTATTGAATTCATATGATTAAACTTGTACAAGTATGGAGACAATTTGAAGATATTCATGAATGTGCACACACTTTCATGATTTACTTGCATAAACTGGTTGTATTTTCTCATGAAATTATAAATTACAGCTTACAGACTCAAGAAATGACTCAGACTTAGCATTTTCTATCTACCCAGCCCCATTCCCAGAACCCTGATAATCAGAAGAGAAGAGAAGAAAAAGAAGAACAGAAGTATCCGGAAGAAGCCCTAAAGTTGATCCAAAGATGCCATCCACCATTGATCAACACAAGGAAAGCCTCTCTCCTCTCTCCGAACAAACTTTGCAATCTGCCTTTGTTTTATTTGCAACAGAAAATTGCCCATGATGAAAACTCCACTCTTTTATCAGCAGCTGGAAAATATCTCCTTATGCCCGTGAAAAGCTTCATTTTTGCTCTTTTACCTTGCTGCAACTATATTTTGCTTCCCAGCAAATAATAATATTTGCTAACAAAGTGAATGGATTCACTTCACCCATGAATACCAATATTGAAAACATTTTAACATTCACTTGGGTAAAATATTTTACCCACTCCATTTTTTATTTGTTGACCAACACGAAGTGAATATTAAATTCACTTTTTCATGGGGAAATTTCCTCCATCTTATTTTATTTCACTTCACTAAAGTGAAAACATTTTGAGAGATTCACGGGGAAAATAAAGGTTTCACCATTGTTTATACATTTAAAAATATTTTCCCTTCTTTAAAACTTCACATCACCTTATTGGGCAAACATTTTAAAATAAACTATTACCCACCATAATGCACAATTCAAGCAGGTCCACCACATGATTTCCCTCGCACAAACATTTAATTAAATGTTATGTTCTTATTTTTATCGGGCTCTTTAAAATATTTCACCCGTGCGTTGAAAACATACCCGCCCATGGAAGCCTTTACCCGGGCCCACAGTCCCGTACACGTGTCACAAGCCCGCCATTTCGTGAAAAATAAAGTGTGAGCATGTTTGAACCATGATATAGCGGGCAATGGTGGAGATCGAGCTACATTTCCATCTTATTTTTCTGCCGTCGATTTCACTTCCTTTAGCTTTGTGCCCTAGTTTCTTTGTCGTTCTTGTTTCTCCAACCATGGTGACATCAACAATATTCTCAACTGTGTGCCTCCATCTTGGCGTCGACCCACTGTAAATCTACCAACTACATTTGCTTTGGGGATATGTAAAACCAAATAGTTCACATGCTCTGGCTTCTCTAGTTCGATCTTCTTTTGTGTACTTGTTGGAGTTTCCTCTGTCATTTCAGACTTTCCCCTCCTTCTCTTCATAGTCCATACACCAACAACTGGAGAAGATGGCATGATCTAGTCACTGTCCTCTATTTGAATGGTGGTGTTTCAATGTTCAAATACTTTCAACAAATCCATTTTGAGCGTGCTTTTCCCTTTTGGCATTTATGCTCCCAATATATTTCCCTCTGCATTTAGAATTTTTTGAGCTTTGAGGGATCTTCATTCCCTACTCCAAACCATGCATCATGTCCTCCATCACATGCACTTGAAAGCTGCGAAGGCTTTCAATATATCATTGTGGGTTGCACTCAGGGTATTCCACAAAGACTACATTCAAGAAGGTGTCTCATCTAACCTCCCCTCTTTCAGCTTTTAATGGCATCGTCTTTCATTCGATGGCACCTCATTCATTGATTTAGGGATTTTCCTTGTTTTTTTTATTCATGGGGTCCCTTATCTTATCGTGGCAGAAAATCCCACTGCATTCACCTAGCCTTGGTGCTTCAATGGATGTCCATTTTCTGACTCTAGGGCATGCCCTTTGAGATCTCCCTTGCTTTTTTTGGTGTATGCGCGCTTCCTCTTATTGGCATTGTTTGAAGAATTTCTAGAGAATTTTCAATAAATTCATTCTGTCTATGCTACCTTTTGATGGCATTCCATTTACTCTAAATGTGTTGCCTGAAAATTGGTCTCTTCTTCTCCATTCTAGCCAACACTCACATTTATTTGAAAATCTCTAAAGAATTTCATTGAACCCATTTGGTACGCGACCATGTTCCTTGAAATATGTGTTTATTTTGATGGGAATAGGCATTACAAATGCCAAATGCATTGGTTCCATGCCTCTTTCATACATTGCACTGGCTAAGCTTTTAAAGCTTTTAACAAATTCATTTATTTGTGCGATGTAATGGCATTCATCTATTCATATTTGCATGGAGATTCTTTTGCTTTCCAAAGCATTCCACTTTGTGTATATCCCTTCTCATGGTATAGGGGTTATGTCAGTGTGGCTGCCAACAATATTTGCTTTAAAGTCTATAAAGCCTTTCAACAAATGTATTTTCAGCTACCTCAACCCATCGTATCTCTCATTTGTAGATTGAACCTCCTTGTATTAGTGCAATGGTTGCATTCATTCCATGAAACCACACTTGGTTTAGAGGGGCGCAATTTCCATATTGACAATATTGTCATTGATTCCTTCATGCTTGCTGACCACTGTTCAATATCCTTACCCTCTTGACATGATTTTCATATTCCACATTTGGAAAATGGATCTTGCATTGCACTTCACAATTTGAAAGTAAATATAATTGTAAGCCATTCAACTCTACAGCTTCAAGTTTTGCTTATCTTGACATTGTTTATTTCAATCCTCCATCTGAGTTTAACACCTTTCACCATAGCCCTCTTATCATTTCAATTCCATTATGTTGATCTCATATGGTAATTTGTTGAGTTGGAATTTACCTTAAATGCACCTCCCATTAACATTTGGAATCAAATGATAACCTTTCAAAGCCAAGTTGTGGCCACTCCTTATAAGAATGCCCCTAAATTGATAAGAAACTCCATGATAGCAGCCCGAACAAAAGGTTTTTCCATTTTTTAGTATCATGTTGCTATTAAACAATCTTGGCTAGATCGATTAGTGGAGTGACTTCATCATATGGAAATTAAGGGAGATACCACTTTCCATTCAATGATTTTTTTGTCATTCATTTGATCTCTAAACAAGTTTGTAAACATGTAATTTAATGAACAGTGCTTTATTTTAAAAACTCCACAATGCATGCCATCTTGAGCCTCTGTAATTATTTTGAAAACACCTCTTGCCCTTAATCATCCTTGAACATATGACCTCTGCTACATTAGCAATATAGGTGTGGGCACATTTGTTCATTTTTGGATCATAGAAACATTGTATTCACTGTGTAGATCTCCCAAGGCACTAGTAGGTTTCACAATTATGTAGATCATGTCGGGCCCCATGTGGCCCGACTAAAAAAAAATCTTTTTGAAACAACTTTTCTCCTCAAACTGGCCTGGGACAACTTTTGAATGCTTCAGGAGTGGAAATTCAAACTGGGTTGCCATCAAAACTTGCTTTCTGACACTTTTGCAAAATGAGCAAAACTAGCTAAGTTGGCCCTCGAATCAACTTTGAAAACTAGGCAAACAGCCTCCTAAAGACATAAAAACTTGCATGCATGTAGCCATTCGTCTAGAGAATGCAATGCAAAAGATAGATCGGAGAAATAAATCATGAGGAAAAAGTTATTAACTGTTAAAATTGCTTACTCAAACTTTCTGCAACAAATAGTTGTTTCGAACCAATTAAAACTCATGAAACCACCTCATTGAAAATATATCAAATCAGCCCATGCTAAGCTGCCACCAGACACAATAGATCATTTTGGTGCAGTGAAAATGTGTGCAAAAGGAATTATCTTGAATCATCACCCATCAAAAGATATTGACAGTCGAAGTTGACCTTTTAGAAAGGTTACAGTGCAAAACTGAAGAAATTCAGTTTGGTTTTGATCTGCTAAAAATAGCAAATCAAATCACATAGCTCTAAAAACTGACATGTGAGGTCATTTTGGTATGGAGAATACATAACAACATTCATTTTCTCTTGACGATCAACTGGTTGCAAAACGCAAGCTCAAACGGGAGACTACTTTGCAAAACTGAAAGTTTGCAAACAGTAGAAAAGTGACAAAACCCTCCAGCTTCACTTTTCGAAACCTTGACAAAACTCATCATGGGAAGCTGAAAATTGGCATGCACATTCACATAGGAGATATGAGTGTTTCTACAAAGGTATTTTACACCAAAATCAAAGGGCTTCAAATCACGACCCTCCAAAGTAGGTCATGCAGGCAAGTTCATCAAGTGCACTTCTGAAAGTGTAGAGGCAAAATTTTGAAATGGGCATCTCAAATTTTCAAAATTTGAGAGTGCCAACACCATGGTTGTCGGTTGAATAGTGTGATGGTTAAGTTGATGTAAAAATCTGGCCTCTCCTAAGTTGGGTTCATTCTTGATTCAAAGTACCCCCGCCTTTCATGCTTTACAATCAACAGATGCCTTACTAGATTCTATCTCCATGCATCGCAAATGAGGACTAGGCCCAAGAAAGCCAATTTGCTACTAAGCATATCCTTCTCCTCCCTTTTCACCAATGTTACTAGACTATTGGAAATGGTAAGGGGGATTGGGTAAAGCCCCATTTTGTGTCTTCTGGTGCCATAAGTTTTGTCAGTAAGAGTTTCCTGATGGCATACCTCCAAATTGAAAGTCTTGTATGTTACAAATATAGGGAACCTAAAAGTCTCCTCAACAAAACCATGGAATTTGATGAAGGTAAAATCGGCTCCCAAAAAATAATCTACTAGAGTCTGGTGGCTTTTCATCCATTGTAAGACTTTAGAGGAAAAACTATCTGAAGGGCGTGGGGACAAATATATGAGCACTGGTTTCAAGAAGTAATCCACAAATGAGTAATAATCTCATGTCTTAGAAAGCACATGGGTCCAAACCAAAACTAGCTGGTATGACCCCTTTACATCAAGCTTAAATAGTGATAAATGACTTTTAAAAAATTTAGGGTTTTGATGCAAGATCAAATGTGCTAGAAAATAAGAATACTTGAATTTAAAAGCAATGCCATAATTTCTCAATTGATCTAGCATCTTTTTAGCTATTACATCAGCAAAATCAAAATACTTCTAGCTTTTCCCCCTCCTGAGTATGAAAGCCAAGCCCATCTAGAAAGCATAAACCCTTTCATCGTCCTCAAAGTCGTAGATACAAGATAACATTGTGAAAATGACCTGTACATTTGATTTGAAATTTCTACATACTAGAGGAAAGAGGAGGTGATTTCCTTCTCTTCTCATCTATTTCATCTTCATAAAAATTTAACTGTTTGGTTTTGGTCTTCTAGAACTCTTCCATTGTTATGTGCTCAAATCTGTTGGCACCCTAGTTTATAGGGATACACAACATATCTCAAATGGCCACTGCATTGATTCTAACCCTAAACCTATTTCTGATTATAACCCCTGCTTCTTTGTCCAGCCTCTTATCACATGCATCCACTAGCTTTGGACATAGGTGTACAATGGGAAACATGAATTGTGGAAAACCACAATACCAAAGTCGTAATGGAAAGCCTTTGGTTCCCTCATACTTTACCATTCTTTGCATTGCCCCTTCCCTAAGGTTTTTAGGGTTCATATGCAACTTTTGGTCAAAAATATTATCTACAAAATTCAAGACTGCTTCCTTCTCAACAGGGTCACCTGCCAACACGATTTTAGTATGAGCAAAACATCACTCTTTTGACTTTGAGGCATTAGCAAACGAATCCCTCCCAAAGATGTTGGTGTAGTCTGGTCTTGTAGATGACACTTCCGCCTGTTGACTAGAAGATGAAGCTTCTGCCATTGTTGTGTTTGAAATATTTGCAGAAAGCTTCTTTAGAGAAACAGTTGTTTGCAGTTTTCAAAACTTAGCAAACATTTAATTTTTGGGTATATCCAATTTTCTTGCACATACATACAATAAAGTGTTATCATTACCACAAGCTTGCTAAGTGTTTCTAGTGAGGAGATACGTGTGGAGTAGGAATATGTATCCCTAGGGAATTCCAACTCTGCCATGAGAATGTAATTAGTACATTCCCTTCATCACCTTTTTCAAAAATAAGCTATATGTGTTGGGAAGTGTGCTTTTATCCATGGGAAGCATGCTTTAAGTGATGCAAAGTACTCGAAAAGAAATTCATATTTAATTTTTCAGATCTTAGTGCTTTAATCAATGTCTTTTTGTATGAGAAAACAAGTTGGCTTTGGTGACAACACTGGACACATGGCAGCAACTAGTACACACAAGCATTAACTCCCAATTCCCGAATTTATTTCACAAGGCTTGGTGCCAAATTTTTTGTACGATTCATCTCTCACCCTCCTGTCACTTTGATATTACTCTGTTATCCTCTAGCAGGAGATGATTTCTTTTGTTCGTTGAGCTTGTCAGCACACCTTTTCTATAAATAGCCATGCCACCTTAGCAAAAAACTCACTGAATTAGCTCTTAAGTTGGAAAGATTTCCCCACTATATTTTCCATTCTACTAGTCTTAGCTTGTTTGCTACTATGATGTTTGGCCTAGGTACCCTTGTTTGGCTCTTGCGCTGAAGGCCACTATATTCCTTCATGGGTGATGTTAGCAACGATAGAATTAAATGCTTGGTAAAGAAGAACAACCACCTCATCATTGTGGCGTTCAAATGGGTGCTCTACAAAGATTACGTGAAGGATGAAAACCAACCACAGTGCAACTCCAATGTTGTCTCCCACTTTGTGGCATCCCTACTTGATTTGGACATCTCCAAGCCTTGGATAACTGAACTGTGTCACGCCATGTTTGATTTGGCATATTTGGACGAGCTCAGCGAGATTGTGTAAGTGGCTATCCATGGTCACAACATTTCAAGTGCCATGGACCTTCACAGACACCTTAATTATGGGGAGGAGGTGCCTTGGTTGGCCCTTCTCACTAACTTTCACACCATCCACCTAGAGAGGCATTGCTCATTGTCCCAACCCGTGGCCTCCTTCCTATTGAGGGAGTACAGCATGGAGCAAATTCTTGGGCTTGACTAGAAAAATCACTTTAAATTTATGGTATATAGCCGCGGTACAAAGGATTGAGGTCCATGTCATGTCATGCCCGCATGTGTTGTGTTGTTAACCCCCTTACCACCTTATTAAATAAAGCCTTGAAGAAATGTTGTTTTAATTGCCTAGCGATAGATGGAGGCTTCAATTTCACTGCTTACTTTGCACATCACCTTCCTTTTTTCTTTTTGCACTATATTTCTTTTTGGGTTTGCATGAGAAGGCTTCAAACTTCTCTCAGAGCTTCAGGCTCGATAAACATATTATAGTGTAAATATTTTCAATTAATATAATATAATACTTTTCTACTTATTCTTGTGTTATTCTCATGGCTTATTTGCAAAAATATCATATTTTACAAAAAAAATTACATATGGTACATAACTGTGAAAACTTTAAAAGAACTTGTGTATTTTAATGGAACAATTTTAAATGAATAACATTTACTAGTATATCCAGAAAGTTGTCATCCATGGCTTCTAGCTCATACACGTTCTTTTCTTTGCATGTGTGAATACAGAAGGAACCCTTCCATAGTGCTTCAAATTTTGCATGTTGTCCCAATTTTGCAGTACGCTCGTCGTACTTTAACACAAGGCTTCCCTCTCATAAATCTGGGATGGAGGCCTTTTTATCAAACCATCATTTGACTATCTACTAGTGCCTGATCAAGGCATCATACGTTCTTTCCTTTTTCTCTTCAAGACTTAGGAGTTCCACCAATTTTACTTCCATTCCATTGCTTTCTTTGACTTCCAAGGCTTTTAATAGTTGCAATGTTAGAATTTATATGGAAACAGGTAAAACCACCTCCTTTCCATACACCAATTCATAAGGAGAGGCCTTCAAGATTTGTTTGGGCATAATTTTGTTATCCCATAGAGTGGCTCATAGATGCTTGTGTCATTCCTTCTGGTGTTTCGACCTGATACACTTAATTAACCTAATCAGGTTCTTATTGGTCAACTTTGCTAACCCATTTCCTTGCAGGTAATAATTGGATGAAGTCTTGAGGTAGACCCCATGCTTAAGAGTGAATTCTAACATCCCACAGCCTGCAAAGGGTCACACGTTATTGGATATGATGGTCTTAGGTGAACCGAACCTTGCCACTAGTTCCTCAAGAAAATTGACAATTTTAGTTTTTGTAGTACTTTTTAGAGCAACGGCCTCCATCCATCTTGTGAAATAATCATTCACCGTAAGTATCCACTTATGACCGGTGTTGAATATGGGATTTATCATCTTGAAAAAATCCAAACCCCATTGTGCAAAGGGTTCCTCAGTCATGATTGGGCTCAGTGGCATGGCAGAGTTTTGCTTATCGACGAAATATTAGCATTGAGTACACTTTCGCACCATGTGTTGCACCTTGGAGAACATGGAAGGCCAGTAATATCATGCCTGCATTATCTTCAAAGCACTTGTTTTGGTGGAGAATTTTCTACCCTCAGGACTACTATGGAATTTATTTAAAACTTTTTCTGCATGTGGCTTATCTAAGTAGCGGAGCAGGACACCATCATAATTCCTTTTAAATAAAATTTCCTCAATCAGTACATACCTAGTGCCTTGCAGTTGGTAGTAGCATCTTTTGTGAGGTGGAATTTTGGTTGGATACTGCCCCTTTTGCATATATCATGTCCAACCCACCACCCATGACTCGTCGGACTCAAACTGATTTGTATAGACTTGGTCGGTCTCTTCCTCTGCCATGGAGCTTAATTCCTGCGCAATGTATTCGTAAAGACATCTCCTTGAATCAACTTAATTGGTTGGATGTATACATCATATTCTAGGATCTTGGTGATCCAGTTGGCCCTCTTTTTCAGTTATTTCACCTTCGGTAATATATTCCCAAACACTAGGATGAGCGATGAGGATGGTGATTCTATTGGTTGAAACCAAGTGTCAAAATTTCTTGAGGATTTTAATAATAGAAAAGGCTTGTTTCTCAACAAAATTGTACCTAGTTTCATATCCCTTCAGATTCCTAGAGTGGAATGTGATGGGATGTTCTCCTCTTCCTACTTCATCTTTCTGAGTGAGCACTAAAGCTATCATGTTGTGTTGGCCACTATAGATGTAGAGCAGGAAATCATTGGAGATTTATGGGTTAGCTAACACTGAGGCCAAGGAGATGGCTACCTTTATTTGCTCAGAAGCTAGCTTAACTTCGGGATTCCATTTCAACATTAAATTATTTTTTAACATCAATGTGATAGGTCTTGTGATTCCTGTGAAGTCTGAAATGAACCAGCTAACAAAATTATTCTTCCCCAAAAAGGACTGTAGCCCCTTCTAGTTGATTGGCAGTGATAGCTCTATTATTTCCTTCACCCTTTTAGGGTCTATGGCTACTCCTTTTGATACCACAAAACCCAATAGCTTACCTTGTGGCACTCTAAAGACACATTTCTTGGGATTTAAGGAAATCTCAAATTGTTGGCATTTCTAGAAGACCCTTTCTAGATGGTCAAAATGATCATCCTTTGATTTTGAAAAAGTAGTCAGGTCATCTAGATATATTAAGATGATCTAATTAATCAGTCCCTTAAAGGCGATATCCATTGCTCATTGAAAAGTTGCACCAACATTGGAGATTCTGAAGGGCATTTTTGAGTACGTGAACGTTCCCCACTTTGTAGTAAACATTGTTTTATGCTAGTCTTCTTCTTTAACATATACTTGGTTATAACCCAAAAAACCATCGAGCAACGAGAACATCTCTGATCCGGCCATGGTCTATAGAATCTTCTCCATTGAGAGAAAATTTTAGTAATTTTTTAATGAAGATTTGTTCAAATCCCTAAAATCCATGCAGAGTTGAATATCACCATTCCTTTTCCATACTAGTACCAGATTGGATACCCAGGTGAAATGTTTGATCAGGTATATGATTATCAATTCAATTAACTTGGTAAGATCTTGTGCCATCAACTCCTCAACCTTTGGATTGACCAGCCTTTATTTCTGTCAAACGAGCTTTGAGCCTTCAGCCAAGTTGATAGTATGTTGAATTATGCCTAGATCGTATCCTCTAAGATCATCATAGGTCCAAGCTATGACTCCATCATATCTAGAACACAGTCCTTTCAGTCTCTCTTTATCCTTCTCTGGAGCATCTCTTTTAAATTTTAGCTTTCTTCCATTTCTAACATTGAGATCTTCATAGTCTTTTGCATCAGCAGTGAATCTTTGTTTTCTATTCCTCGCATCCTCGCATTTGAAAATATTTTTGAGAGAAATCAAACCTTGCGGGAGCTTATTACTACTTAATTGGATCACTTGTCCTTTCGTAGCTCTTCTAGCTTCAAATAGTGGATGATCGAAAGCTTTCTTTGACTTTTGTAAAAAAGCGACAATCTGAACGTTGTCCTCAAAAACTTGACAGTTTTTATCATTGTCGAGAATTGACAGTCGAATGATGATCTATACTACATTCTATTTTTGTTTTTGAATTAGGGGTTGGATCAAACTTTAAACTGATTGAATCCATCTGATCAGAAACATTATTCTAAGACCATGGGATAACCTGGATGTTGAAAGCTTCAAAGCTCTCGATTAGATCCCATATTCTATGTCTATAAGACTTCATTCTTACTTTTTTGGCAACTGCCTGCCCACAGACTTGGCTTACGACCAACTCCAAGTCTCTAAACACTTTACTCTCTTCATGCCCATCTGTTCTATGAGAATCAAACCATGGACCAAAGCCTCATACTTAGCATCATTATTCGAGCATGGGAACTGGAAGCGAAAAGATTTGAGGGTCTCCAATCCAGTCGAGAATACCAATCAGACACCTACTCTAGAACTGACCTTGCATTTGGCGTCATCAAAATATAACATCCATAGACTATTGTTGCCCAGTCCACTGGGCTCTTCCTGTTCTTTTACCAATTTTGGGAAGACTTATTCATCATCAAAAATTACATAGGTTCCCAATCCAGTAGCATGTAAGTTCCTGAATGGGTTGGAGTCAATAAACTGATTGAGGAGGACCTCCTCTTCGGGGGTCCGATCGCTTGTGTCCTCTTTGTCCTCTAATATTTCTATGCAATACATCTCCCTTTTTGAGGAGGTATGTGCCACTTCAAAGCACATGACCACATTGTCTACTATATGTTCAGTGTGCAATGATTTGGACAAGATATTTATCTTCGCCCTGTGCTTTGTCCACAATATCAGAAGAGACCAATTGAGTGCTAAATACCTGCCAAGCTTAGCTATAAAGTTCCTTGAAAGGAACATCCCAAATACAGGGGGATTTCTATCATGAATACTTCTTGTGTGACTGTTTGGCTTGGACACGAGAAGAGGGCTAAAGATAGATCCTTGATGCGGTCGACGGTTAGGACCTTCTTCCCATCTAATTGCATGATCCCTTTCTTGAGAGGCTTGTACTTGAGTTTCAAGGCATTGGCCACTTGTTTAGGAGTGACCATTGTTGGCATATGGAGCCTAATCAGACTTAGAGGTTAAATTTTCCCCTTTTATTGGCATGTTTTCCCCCCAAATTATTTAATGGCGGTTAGGGGACAACACCCCCAAGATGGGGTCAAGGGAAAACACCCCTTACAGGGTCTAGGGGCAGCACCCCCGAAACCTCTCACATTTTCTATTATTTTATAAAGGCATTGGAAGTTAATTCTTCTATTTGCTGACATAAAAAATCCCTATTTTGTAATCGATATAAGTTTTGATAAAAGGCTAAGGGTTAGGGTTTTCGTTGATATTGTATTGTAGCATTTACAATGCTATTGAGTTGCAAGGATTGTTGGTTGTAATCGGTTCGATTTACTAGATAATAATATTGGACTCTTTGTTGGTGGATGTAGCCTGAGTTTGGGTGAACTACGTTAAATATTGTCTCTCGTTGTTATTATTTATGTGTTTTTGATTCCTCTATTTAATCTTTATTTGCATTTAATTGATATTTTCTACATGCAATTCCTAACAACCATAGTACTAGCTCTCGAATCAATCATGTTATTGTGTAAAAGCTTATCTCCCGCAATAAGTGTTAAAAAGAAAGGTCTGTACTTTGGTTTTCTTACCTCTTTGACATTTGCATTGTTTGTGACATTCATGTATGTTGTCTCTTGAAGATTGAGGATCCGACATGGGCTCCTTGTCTCTAACTTTATTACACGGTGGAATTGCATCTATCTGCAGTATTTATTCTTCTTTCTTTAATGCCTCCTAGAGAAACATCTTTTGTTCTGTAATTGATATAATGTCCCACTAAGATACATTAGCGGGCATCTTCTTCAACTGTTTCACCACATTGAGCATTTCAACTGGCTGGACCTTTGGTTTGAACAATGGTATCTCTTTCATCTTTGGGAAAGGCTGATCTGATGTGGACAGGCTCAATACTTTATCCACCTCTTTCTCTAGTAATGGAAGAGCTTGTAACTACTGAGTGGGTCAGGCCTGCATGACTTGCTTTACCTATGGTTATTGATGTTGTGGATCTTGT
This sequence comes from Sequoia sempervirens, assembly GCA_007258455.2. Classification (NCBI taxonomy): domain Eukaryota; kingdom Viridiplantae; phylum Streptophyta; class Pinopsida; order Cupressales; family Cupressaceae; genus Sequoia; species Sequoia sempervirens. Next base: position 217,997,415 of record VDFB02000003.1, on the reverse strand, counting down.
TGCACATATTCTCCAGTGGGTCTTCTTTTGGACCTTGTATTATAGTCTAATTGTACTTGTGAGGCACTAGTCGTTGGAGCATCATTTGCAAATATTGCATCTTCTTCTTCCATCCAAGAGAAAATTGCTTGGTCTAGTGTGATATCCAGCTCTTGCTCTAAGGAAGTCCCTTGTGTTTGCATTCTAAAGTATGCATTCTCCATTCCAAGAGACTGATATTCTTCTATGCCTAAAAGTACACCTTGGCTCCTTTGCTTCACTATCTTTTGTTGAAGGTTTCCCCTTGGACAATTTTAGGGAATATGGTTATCATTACATAGGAAGCACCATGCATTCTTATCCTCCATCAGGTTGTTTTGGCTTGGGACCAAATCTTTTCTTAGACTATTCTTGACAGTTTGAAGCAGTATGGTGACTAGGACTATCTGGTTTATGGGAATTGGTTGCTAACTTCCTCCTCTCAAAAATCCTTGATGTGCATTTTCTTGATAAGATGGGCTTTGGAGGTGTTTCTTGTTGTCGTAGAATGAGGACTAGCTCATTCACAAAAGACCGCATGAGGCTCTTCATATCATTAACTTTGGCTACTAATGAGGAATAGCCCAACATGCTCAGTTGCATTCCAAGGTATGCATAGATGGATGGTGGTATAGTCAATGTGGTCGCTTGTAGAGCGAAGGTGCTCAAAATTGCTTCTTCTCGGGGGCCACCAAAGATTTATATGAACATGGGAATCAACAAACATGGTGGAAGCTTCCTGGTGTCGATCAAATTTTTTTCTATGCGCACAGCTAGATCGTATGCATCGGGAAAAGTATCTCCTCCCATAGACTGCACCATGACTATGATGTATGAATTGAAAGCCTTTAAATAAAACATGAACAACATGGCCATCAGAGGCTTGGTTGTCACAAGAATATTTTGCTAGGTTTTGTGAAACTTGTTGTTGAATTTGCTCATGGCCTCTTGCAGGGCCCTCTTAATGGTGATTAATTGTTGTAGCAAAGAGGAGCAATCTCCCTTTTTTGAGAAGTTCTCGAACAACTTCTCTTTAATTTGATCCCAAAAGTGAATAGAACCAAAATCCAAAGACCTATACCAGTCCTAGGATTTTCCTTTGAAAGACAGCCAGTAATCTAAGAGAAACTTTCTCTTACGTGATGTTATGTACTCTACATATCTTCTCTATATCTTGGAGATGTTCGGAGGGGGTCTTAAAATCCTCCCCGAAAAACTTTGAGATTGCCTTGAGAGCATTGGAGGGTATGGCGGGACATACATCTGGGGGAATAAGTGGTTGTAACAGGGTACTGCTATCCCAAGTTACAAAATTTGTAGGATTTGGAGCACCTTTGTGAGCCATTGTAAACAAATTCTTATGGATAGGGTAGACAGGTATTCTAATTTGGAAGGTTCAGCCTCTTGGTGGAGTGGATAAGGCTCTGGATTGTGGGCTAACACTTCTTACCCTATTTCTTCTTACAGGTGATATGAAACCTGTAAGTCTTCTTCTCCTTGATACAGAGGCAGGTAACTTGGAGTACTGGAAATGGCCTCTTAAAGATGCTCTTGTTTGAACTCTGGGCATGAAATTTCTAGCCTTTTTTCTTGGTTTGATTTAAGAAATATTTTTGACTTCTAATCAGACGTTCGAAAAACTTCAGTCCCACCGAGCGTTCTAGAAAATGAATTGTTGATCATTAAATCTTATGCTTACCTGAACAGCCTTATGGGAAATTCAACAAGTGGGGGACCAATTTGCACCTCACTAAATGACCTACGAGATTTTTATAGAAATTTGACTCTTCTTTGTGTTTGAGGAAAAGGGTTGAAATAAATGTGAATAAAACATAAAGATGGTGATGCGCCAAAGCTTTTACAACATTTCAAACCTTAACTATTCCTTATAATTGATATGATAGACACATAATGTCGTAGACCCTTCATTGTTGGGAAGAGAATGAGTAGAAAAGGCTAGAGAAAGCACAATGTAGTCTTTCAAATCTCCTCATGGGAAGCACCCATTAAGGTCCAATCAGACATAAGAAAACTCTAAAGATTAACAAAAATATTCAAAAATTTACAGAATCCTTCTTCCTTTACAAAATAATATGGAAAATGGAATACTCTTTACAGAAAATGGAAGAGTTTAATAAACATGATCGAATTTTTGAAAAAGATGGCATTTAACATAGAAGCTTAACAACATATGAATTAATTATCCAAACTACCAACACAAAAATTTTAACACAATGTTTTCAACATAAACGAAATATGAGAGAAATTTTACAAAGGCCATAGCATGCACAATTTCAAATATTTCTCCCAAATAGATCAAAATTCTATGATTATATAAACTGAAAATAAAGGTTGGATGCCAATCCAATGATAGTTTGAATTAAATATAACAAGCCAAAGAGAACAATAGTATTCTATAAAGACCCTCATACTTCTGAGAAAATAGAACTCCCTAATTATATCTATATCCTTCAAAAATATTTTTGAAGCAATAGCTAAAATATTTTTGAACTCAATGGTGTCAACCCCTATTTATAACTAGACGAAGAGGACACCGCCACAAACATTCCAGAAGCAAAAACTACCAGATTCTTGAACCTGATATCTCCCAATCCGATCTTAGATCTTGATTAGATCGCAACAATCTTCACTCATTAAGTCTCAACTACTCCATTAATGGCTTTAGATATTTTAGCGAAGATAGCTATCAAAAAACAATTAGATTTTAACACAACCTAGCAAAAATCTGATTGATCAACTATGGAAGTTGATGATCTCAAATCGAAGGTTCCACCCCAAAAGTAAGACACCTGCTATGCTACCTGACAAACTCCACCCAAAAATATCACTCCATAGAAAAGAAAAAAAACTACTCGATGCAAATAGATGATGTGTCTGTTAGAATCCAAGATCACCTGCATGCAAGATGGATACCTGTCACATGCAAAAGATATGAAGAACCGAAAAAGATGTTCTCTGTAAACCTCTCAGTAAAAATGCATTAAGAGAATCTATTATTACAAAGTGATCAATCCTCATGAAGGAGATCAAGAAACCCTAAAAGGGAAACCCTAAATGAAACCCTAGTGTGCACACTTAATAATTAATAATTAATTATTAATGTGCCTAAGTTTAGCTTAAGTAATAAAGAGGAATACTGACTTAATTAATTAATAAATGTGATGTAATTAATTAAGCATAATAACTTATTACTCTAACACCCCCCTTAAGATGAACTTAGGAAGAAGCTAAAACACTAGAATAAGATGCATGAACATGAAATATGGGTCCAACTAGGCGTCCGGTACCCATTTACAAATGCAATAAGGAGTAAGAGAAGGAAAAACCCAGTGGGACAAAACCCCCCTTACAATGAGATAACATGCTGCAAAGAAGCACTGGAAGAACTCTGTAGAGTAACACTGGAACTTGATATAGGCAAGCAAGGAAATATTCTTTTGTATACTACTGAAACCGGATGAGAGTCACTGATTGACTCAAGGAATCATGATAAAGCAATAGAAAACCCGATGCCACAGAACACTCGAAAACTCCAAACGGGAACAACTCTAGAATCTATGAAGCAACAAGCAATTATTGAATGATGTATTACTGAAAATGAAGTGCAAAGATGCAAGATGCACTCTCCCAACTGCCAAAACATCCAAGTAATCGCCAAACAACCCATCGGGCCAAATATGGACTAATTGATAAACCTGGGACAGATACAGAAAAAGTACATGGACAGCAACCTAGAGCTCCTCAATACCTTTCCGACGCTTCAAACGAGGCAAAAAATGAAGATCGTGGCAAAAAGTTATGAGCTCAGAAGCATAAAAAGTACATCTAACTTCAAACAGCAATAAATGCAGGAAAACAGTAAAATACTGAAAAATAAACAGCACTACTAGAAAGTGCTTGGAACCAACTTTCTGGCGATATCTCGTTTGCCCGATTTCGATACCGTATGCCCAAGTTATGGCCAAAAGAAAAAATTGCTCTTTTGGAAAACATTAGGGTTAGGAAGGGCAAAGAGGAATTGGCCGTACGGATGACGTCATGCTGACGTCAGCAAAAGTTGAGCTTAAAATTGACGGCCATCTGGCCATCAGGGCAAAAAATTGGCCCCCCTGCAAAATGAAAAAAAATTGGGCCCCTGGTCCTATGGGTGACCAGGGGCTGGCGGGCTGGTGCTGGGGGCTGATCCCCTGGTTTTCCATATGGCCGGGGGCTGGGCGCAGGGGCTGGATCTCAGCTCCTGGTTCCTGATATGGCCGCGGCTGCGGGTCTTGAGCCCTCAAGGGCGGCGGATGGGCCCGGCGGCGGACCGGCCGTGGAGCTCGGCGGCGGCGGCGATTTGCGGCCGCCCGGTGGCCGCCGGGCGGCGGATTGCTTGATAACTAGAGGCGCCGGCACGTTTTTCAAAAAAAATTGTTTTTTTAATTTTTTTTTCGATTTTCGAGCCTGCGAATGCGTGCTGGGAAGGTCGTACGGCCCCTCAGACAAAAATTTTTTTCCTTCCGGATCAACTGCACCAAAATCGACGATTTGACAGGCGTTTCTAGGGTTTTGGGATGCTGCGAACGCGATGGCGACGTCCGTTTGAGCCCATTGTGTCCCAAAAAAATGGCTACCCCCAGATCTTGTAGAAAAGATGTCTGTGGAAACCCTTGCACTTGAAACTCACAGAGAGGCCATATCTTCATATCACGAACAAGCAGCTGCAGGTCTAGAGCTCTGATACCATGTTAGAATCCAAGATCACCTGCATGCAAGATGGATACCTGTCACATGCAAAAGATATGAAGAACCGAAAAAGTTGTTCTCTGTAAACCTCTCAGTAAAAATGCATTAAGAGAATCTATTATTACAAAGTGATCAATCCTTATGAAGGAGATCAAGAAACCCTAAAAGGGAAACCCTAAATGAAACCCTAGTGTGCACACTTGATAATTAATAATTAATTATTAATGTGCCTAAGTTTAGCTTAAGTAATAAAGAGGAATAAGTGACTTAATTAATTAATCAATGTGATGTAATTAATTAAGCATAATAACTTATTACTCTAACAGTGTCAAGTGAGCAAGTGATTTCAAACTTATGAGAGCAGTTTTGATGAAAATTCCCACCAAGCTGACACATTCCCTAGTTCACGCCTAAAAGGAAAATGATATGTATGTAAATCTGTGCAGCTACCATGTGGCACATTGTGTGCCTTTATGCAGAAGCAATATTTTTCCTTTGGGCGTAGATTCATCCGAAAGCAGAAAAGAGTAAGGTTCAAAAACCAAAGAAAAGTTTAAAGAAAAAATTGCTTCACAATATTATTTGAAAATGAAGGATGGTGATTCTATTGCAGAACATTTAAGTGCTTTTAATATGATTATAAGTCAACATCTGTAGATGTTAAGATAGAAGAGGAAGATAATATTGGCATGATGTTTGTAATTGATGTCAAAGGTTCATTGTTCATGGTGTTTACTTGATGCTTTAGAGGTTCTTTCTCATTTAGGTATTGATACATGTCAAGGGTGAAAGATACAAATCAAGTACATGTTGTTTGATGCTTCATCTCATGATGATTGGTGTCTAATGCATTTTGATGTTGATACTCAAAGTTAATGGTGTTTGGTGTTTGAGTTTTCATTATTCCCTCATTGGTGCTTGCAAAGGATCTTGTTTCTTTATTTCAAGGGGTTTTCATTCAAAGTGTACCAATATTTCAAAGGGTGCTTTCACAAGTGCTATTTGTTCTTCATTGTCAACTTTATGACAGGATGACTTTTTTACACTACAAATTATTGGTGTGATTGGTGAGTATTTTGCTTCATAGATCATCAAGGGTACTTGTCATGAGTTGGTAATCAAAGGTTCAAAATCTTGAACATATCAATGGTTATTTCAATGGCACAAATTTTTGCACCAAGGGCATATGTTAATCAGCAGAGGTCATAGTGCTTCATGGTGTTGATAAATCAATGGTTTACTCAATGCTTATCTTTCTGATATAGTATTTTGCATTAGCATTGTTTGGAAAAGTTTGAAAATTATTCATAGGGTTTTAAATCTCCTAGGGTATTGATCCTGCTAAAGTTTTTATTCATTTGATACAAGGTATATAAAACCCGAAAACTTTATTTTTTATGTTTTTTATGTATAATAATTAGCAACTTTTTTCTTTTTGATCTAAGAGGTCGGTGACCTAATATTGGAGGTTAAGTTGTATTTAAGTGAAAACTTAAAGGGTTTTTGGACATTGTTTAACCGGCCCTCCTAGTCAATATAACCGATCAAGCAGGTTAAGCATTAAGTTTATATTATTCATATGAAAATCAAAGGCTAGGATTTGAAGGTTGTTTGGTGGGTATCAAAGATCGATGGTTTTCATTTAAAGCTTTGAATGGTTACTTTCAGGAGACTAATTTTGGTAGGAAGTTTGAAAGTTTCTTCTTTTTGTGCATGAACAGGTAATTGAAGGTTTTGTTGATGGCGCTAAAATTGAAGAGTTCTATTTTCAGTTTTGTGATTGTTTGAATACCAACAGTCTAGTGGTGGTAATTGGATTTTTCTATTTTGAAAGAAACTAACATTGGATTCTGCAATTGGTTTTTGTGAAGAATGAGAATTAGAAGTTGGTATTAGCTCTATGAGAAGAATATATTCATTTTTTTTACTGAAACATGTGAAGAGAAGGAGATTATTGATGTTTGAGAAAGATTTCTATTGGAGATCAATATATTCATTACAAAGTTCTTGTATATGATTGAACCTTCTATTCAATGCAAAGTTCTTGAATATGATTGTGATCATCTATTCAATGTTGAGCTATTGACTAATTGATATTGTTGGAGGATTTGATATGAATTCATTTTGATAATATCTGATGTTATGCAGTGAGGAAGGTTTTTTTATGCAACTTTTTATTGTGATGAAATCTTCATGAATAGATGGTGGTGTGCATGTGAATGTTTGAGAACAGAAAAAAATGATGGAGAATAGAGCTAAGTATGTAAGAGGTTGAAAACTTCATGAATGAAGCAAGGTAATTGACTATTTCAGGTATTCAATGTAGTGTATTCTTCATAAACAAAGTTTAGAGATGGCAGAAAGGAAGAATGTATGGTAGCTTTGATAGTTTATTGAAATATGTTGTGGAAAATTTGATGATGGTTATGATAGAGAAAGTGTAATTTTTTATTGAAAAGGTGACAAAGCTTATATGAGTTATTTACTTCTTTCCAATACAAGATGATGATGTTGAGTATTGTCAGAGCTTAAAGGCATGATGACTGTATGAGAGATGGTTGTATGTGAGATTGGTGTAAAAAGGCTTTGTCAATCTGTGTTGAGACTTTGGTAAAGCATTGGTTTGAAGTGAAATAGAGAAACCCTTTGTAATATACATTTACTTCTATTCAAAGTCTGGAGTTGGTGCTTCAGCCACTCGAGTTGGTGCTTTCATATTTTTGGAGTTGGTGCTTCGAAGGTCAGTTGGTGCTCACTAAATGTAATCAAAGTTTGTGCTATCAGTGGGTTGGTGCTCACTAAATGTAATCAGAGTTAGTCCTCTCGATGGGTTGGTGCTCACTAAATGTAACCAAGGTTGGTGCTCTTTGAAGATAATAAAAGCAATTGTTTAGAGTGGTTTTTTTCACCTCTTTTGGGTTATTCCACTCATAAATTTGGTGTCTCATGTTTCCTTAATTATGTGCTTCTTTGTGCATGATTCAATATTTTAGATTCAAATGTGTTGTTGTAATTTGCACATCTTTGTGTTCATTCATAAAAAAAAGATCTAAAGTTTTGTGTGGTTAAGAGTGTTAAGGTTTTGAGATTGATTTTATCTGATCACTGATTCACCCCCCCCCTCTCAATGGTCTTGTACTCCAACAGATAAATGTATTTTGATGCTTTATTCTTTACCCGAGTCTTAGAAAACTCTAATTGTTTTCATAAGTGGTGGTGGTATAGAACCGAAGATGGATAGTCGCATTGCTATAGTTATTTCAAAAAATACGAGGAGAAAGTCCATGAATGTGGGATCCCAAGATTCCTTGCATGTGCGAGGAAGGTCCAAATAAAAAGGATGACCTAAAGGGGACAACAAGAGAGACAAGTCTAAAGCACTGATGTAGGACCATCCAGCGGTGTAGGGCAATCTTGCATCACTAAAAAAAAAAAAATCTTTATTTTCTTTAGTTTTTTTGAGTCCCATGATGGCACTTAAGGGGTATAAGATTGTCAGGCGTCAAAAATAGCGAAAAATGAGAAATTACTATTTTTAGTAAGTCAGCCTAAACGTGCTCATATGGATGTGAAAATTTACCCCAAGGAGCAGAGCTGAAAAACATTTCTGGTCATGAAAGAATCACCTCAATACACTGCATGGTTTGGGAGATATTAAAGTTTCAATCCCAAGAAATTTCTCCAATGCAACTTCAATTTCAAATATAAAGCTTTAGAGGCCTCAAAACAACTCGAAAAGTGGTCGAACCAACCAACAATGGCTTCACATTGTAGAGATCATCGAGAGCTTTCCAATGATATGCAATAATAGCAAATCGGACACCCAAATCAAAAGTTATGGCCCCACAAAGTTGGTCCTCTCAAATTTCATTAAAATTTCTTCCTGGGCCAGAAATCAAACGGCAGGATTTTTGGCACCAAAACAAAAATGAGAAATATGAACTTTCTAGAACATTCTAGGGCGGTTATTGGGGAAAATAAAAATGGTTAAGTGGGGGTTGTAGAAGGTGGCCCTGATAGTGCAAATTGTGGCTCTAAATAGTAGATTTTCTTTTCAGAGTTGATTTTGTTGTAATGAATCAAGCCCATGAGGTTGTAGCATGTAAGCTTTGAATATGTAATTTCATTTTTTGAAAATAATTGAAAGTGAGTCATTTTTTTCTATCTCGCATCTTCTATGTTGGTATTTGTTGTGATTTTTGTGGTTTTTGGGCAGTGTGGCCCTCGTCAAGTGGTATCAAAGAAGGAGTTCCTGAGCCTGTAACAGAGCATCGAACATAAGGCAGTTGTAGCAGGACCTATGAGTGTGGGTTGAGTTCAAGATGACTCCAAGACTTGCCTAGTATGGCAGAGGTAGAGGCTATGGTGGAGGAAGAGATCCACCTAGAGATGAAATTAGAGCCCTTAGAAGGCAATTAGAAACCTTGCAACAAGAGGTTCAAAGAAGAGATATGCAATGAGATAGAGATGATAGTGAAGATGAAATGGAAGAGGAAGAGCAAGATCCAATGGATCCTAGAGAAAGAAGATTGTTGCGAGCTATCTCAAGCATTGGGAAGAGACATAAAATGGAGGTTTCAACTTTTAGTGAAAATTTGAATCCTAAAGAATTGATTGATTGGATCAATGACATGGAGGAATTTTTCGAGTTTGAGGAGATTGAAGATCCTCACAGAATGAGGTTTTCAAAAAAAAAATTGAAAGGTCACACCAGTATATGGTAGAAAGAGGTCCAATTAGAAAGAGGAAGACAAGGGAAAGATAAAATTTTCAGACGGGATAGAATGGTGTCAAAATTGAAGAAACAATTTATTTCAATCGATTACGAATTGGAGCTGCTCAAGAAGATGCAGAGCTTGAGGCAAGGGAAAAGAATGATGAAAGAATACATAGAGGAATTTCACAAGGTCCTGATTCGGACAGGACATTCTGAGGTGAATAAAGAGAAAGTTGCTCGTTATATTAACGGGTTGAAGCCAAGCATATAGGAAGAATTGGCACTGGTAAGAATGACCACCATTGAGGGTGCTTATCAGTTTTCTCTAAAGTTTGAAGAAGGAATGAACAAGAGGTTTGAGAACAAACAACGAGGTGGAGGCCGTGGAGGAAAGACCGGTGGATGGTCATATGGAGGTTGAAATGAAGATCAAAAGAAGGGTGAAGGCTCCAGTAGCAACCAAAACCAAAAAGGAGATAACACCTACTGTCCTCATGATCTGAATAATGGAGACCAAAGAGGAAGGGGAAGATCTGGACGAGGATCAAGAAGAGGAGGCTTTTGTGGAACTTGTTTCCATTGTGGAGAAGGACATAGAGCTTATGAGTGTCCTCAACATCAAGGAATGACAAATAGAAGACTTGAGGGTAATGCACGTTGCACATATTGATGAAGATGTTGAGTCTTCACATTCTGAGGATGTAGAAAGAGGAGAGGCTTTTGTTACTAGAAGAGCCTTATTGAATGAGGAGAAGGAACCAACACAAAGGAAGAATTTGTTTCACACTAGATGTAAGTGTGAAGGAAAAGTTTGCAATGTTATTATTGATGGAGGTAGTATTGATAACCTTGTTTTAGAAGAAATGGTTAGTAAGTTGCAGTTGGAGAGAAGAAGGCATCTGAACCCATACCAGATTGCTTGGTTGCAGAAGAACCATAAAGCCTTGGTAAATGAACAATTTCTGGTAAAGTTCAAGATTGGAAATTACCATGATGAGGTATTATGTGATATTATTCCTATGGATATTTTTCATTTGTTATTAGGCAGACCATGGCAGTTTGATCGGCAAGTAGTACATGATGGACATGCCAACACCTATTCTTTAAAAAAGGATGGGTGTCATCATAAGTTGAAGCCCTTGAAAGAGGCAAAGGAAAAAGTATGCAATAATGCAAGGATTTTTTTGGTTGATGGAAAAAGTTCTTAGAAGGTATGAGGCATGAGCATATGTGATTTGCATTGATCCCTAGAATTGATAAAGAAGATACTACTGAGGTACCTGTAGAGGTTTCAGATTTGTTGAATGAGTTTCAAGCTATTATTTTTGATAATGTACCTGAAGGTTTTCCTCCAGTAAGAAAGATTAGTCATTAGATGGACTTGATTCCTAGAGCCATTTTTCCAAATAAGGCAGCTCATCATATGACTCCAATAGAGAGTGAAGAGTTGAACAAACAAGTGCAAGAGTTGTTGTGGAAGGGATTGATCAGAGAGAGTTTGAGTCCATGTGCACTAGTACCTACAGTACTGGCACAAAAGAAGGATTGGGAATGGCGGATGTGTATAGACTAGAGCCATCAACAAGATCACCATCAAGTATAGATTTCCCTTGCCAAGGATGGATTACATTATGGATTGTTTGAGTGGAGTTGAGTACTTCATGAAGATAGATTTGAAGAGCGGATATCACCAGATCCGTATTAGAGAAGGAGATGAATGGAAGATAGCCTTTAAAACCAAGGAGGGCTTGTACAAGTGGTTATTCATGCCCTTTGGGCTAACCAATGCACTGAGCACATTTATGCGGCTTATGAATGAGGTATTAAAATAATTTTAGGAAAATTTGTTAATTATTTATTTAGATGATATTCTGATTTTCAGTAAGACATTGGAGGAGCACCTGATGCATATCTGGAAAGTTTTTGAGATGCTAAGGGAGGAGAGTTGTTGATTAATTTGAAGAAATGTAGTTTTGTGAAGAGAGAGTTGGTGTATCTGGGATTTGTTGTCTCAGCAAAGGGTCTTAAAATGGATCCAGAGAAGGTGAAAGTTATCATTGAATGGTCTGCCCTGAGGAATGTTATAGAGGTAAGATCATTTCATGGTCTAGCAAGTTTTTACAAAAAAATTATTAAGAATTTCAATAGTATTTGTGTACCTCTAACTAAAGCGATAAGAGGGGATAGAAAAGAGTTTAAGTGGACTACAGGAGCAGCCAAAAGTTTTGATATGTTGAAAAAGAAAGTTACAGAGCAACCTGTTCTGGCACTTCCAGGTTTCAATAAGGTCTTTCAGGTAGATTGTGATGCTAGTGGCACTGCCATAGGAGCTGTTTTGAGTCAAGAAGGTAAGCCTATTGCCTAATTTAGTGAGAAGTTAAATGATGCTAAGAAGAAATACTCTATCTTTGATCAAGAGTTTTATGCTATATTTCAAGCTTTGAAGAAATGGAGACACTATTTCTTGCCAAAATAATTTGTTTTATATACTGATCACTAGGCTTTGTAGTATCTCAATAGTCAAGGAAAGTTGAATCAAAGGCACTTAAAATGGGTTGAGTTTTTGCAGAGTTATACCTTTGTTTTGAAGCACAGGAGTGGAAGGTCAAACAGAGTTGCAAATTCCTTGAGTGGAAGGAAAAATTTGTTGATAGAAATGAATATAGAGGTTGTTGAGTTCAATGAACTCAATAGTTTGTATCCAAAAGACCAAGATTTTGCAGAAGCTTGGAAGGCTTATTTGGAACCTGTTACATTGGATAGGATGAGATGGTTGGATTTCTTAATCCAAGATGGGATGTTGTTTAGAGGAAGCCAATTGTGCATTCCAAAGAGTTCTATGAGAGAGAATCTCATCAAGGAGAAGCATAATGGAGGATTGGCTAGACATTTTGGATGAGATAAGACCATTGCTCTTGTCAGTGAGAATTATTATTGGCCACAGTTACAACAAGATGTGAAGAAGTTTTTACAAAGTTATAGATTATGTCAGATGGTGAAAGGAATAAGTCAGAATACATGATTGTATCAGCCATTACATGTACCTAAGAGGCCATGGGAGGATATCAGAATGGATTTTGTTCTTAGATTACCAAGGACACAAAGAGGGAATGATTCCATATTTGTGGTGGTGGATAGATTTTCAAATATGGCACATTTCATTATGTGTTATAAGACTAGTGATATTGTTCATGTTGCAGAGTTGTTTTTCAAAGAGGTGTTGAGACTACATTGTCTACCAAAAAGTATAGTTTCAGACAAAGATACCAAATTTGTTGGTTATTTCTAGAGGACATTATGGAAGAAGTTGAAGATAGATTTGAATTTCAGTTATGCACACCATCCACAAACTAATGGACAAACAGAGGTGGTGAATAGGAGTTTGGGTAACCTACTAAGATGCTTAGTAAGAGATAAGCCTAAGGGATGGGATTTGATTATACCACAGGCAAAATTTGCTTATAATAATTTTTCAAAAGGAGCACTGGTAAATCACCATTCTAGATTGTATATGGAAGTAGTCCAAGAACTGCTTCTAAACTAAGAAAGATGGATAAGGGCGAGAAGAGTAGTGCTGAAGCTGAAGATTTTGCTAAGCACCTAAAGAATGTGCACAAAGAGGTGAAGAAATATATCAATAAGATGAACTCACAATATAAGGCTCAGGAAGATCAAAAAATGAGGTATAAGGAGTTCAAGGTAGGAGATGAATTCATGGCTCATTTTCGAAAGGAAAGGTTTCTAGTTGGTACATACAAGAAGTTAAATATGAAGAGGTTTGGACCATGCAAGATCCTAAAGAAGCATGATTCAGGAAATGCTTATGAGGTAGAGTTGCCTAATGGAATAAAAATTTATCTTGTGTTTAACATTGCTGATTTGAAAAAGTATCATGAAGGTGATATAGAGGAGGGGTCGATAAATGAATAGTTGAAAATTTCAGCACCTACTTCGGAGAAGGAAGAGATAGAAGAAATCCTAGATAGTCATGTGGGTAGAAGCATGAGAAACAAACAATATGCAGAGTACTTGGTGAAATGGAAAGGAAATTCTATTGAAGATTCATCATGGTTGTCTGAGGCTGAGGTTAACCATCTTGGTTTCCCTCTAACTCCTGAGAAGTGACAGGGTCACTTTTCAAATTACCCTGGGTGTCTGATGTAGGAGCATCCAGCGGTGTAGGGAAATCTTGCATCACCCAAAAAATATTGTTTTCTTTATTTTCTCTAGTTGTTTTGAGTCCCATGATGGCGCTTAAGGGGTATAAGACTGTTAGGCGTCAAAAATAGCAAAAAACAAGAACTTACTATTTTTAGTAAGTCGGCCTAAACGGGCTCATATGGACGTGAAAATTTACCCCAAGGAGCAGAGTTGAAAAATATTTCTAGTCACGAAAGAATCACCTCAATACCCTACACGGTTTGGGAGATATTAAAGTTTATGTCCCAAGAAATTTCTCTAATGCAACTTTAGTTTCAAATATAAAAATTTAGAGGCCCCGAAACAGCTCGAAAAGTGGCTGAACTGACCTACGATAGGTTCACATGTTGTAGAGCTCGTCGAGAGATTTCCAACGATATGCAATAATAGCAAATCAGACACTCGAATCAAAAGTTATGGCCCCACGAAGTTGGTCCTCTAAAAAGTGAATTTCATTAAAATTTCTTCCTGGGCCAAAAATCAAACGGCGGGACTTTTGGTGCCAAAACAAAAATGGGAAATATGAACTTTCTAGAACATTCTAGGGTGGTTATTGGGGAAAATAAAAAAGGTTAAGTGGGGGTTGTAGAAGGCAGCCTTGATAGTGCAGATTGTGGCTCTAAATAGTAGATTTTATTTTCAGAGTTGATTTTGTTGTAATGAATCAAGCCCATGAGGTTGTAGCATGTAAGCTTTGAATCTGTAATTTCATTTTTTGAAAATAATTGAAAGTGAGTCATTTTTTTCTTTCTCGCATCTTCTGTGTTGGTATCTGCTGTTGTGATTTTTGTGGGTTTTGGGCAATGTGAACCTCATCAAGGACATTCTAAAACCCCCAAGAAGAGCAAAGTAAAGTGTTGGAATAGTGGTAAGAGAGGGCACGTGAAGGAGTGTAGAAATGAGAAAAAGAGTTTGGATACTTTTATAGAAAAACCCTCAGAAGATGGTGATTTTGATGCTTTGTTTATTTTTTCTAAAACTATTAGTGATGATGCTTGGCTTATTGATTTAGGTTACTCCTACTATATGACTCCTCACAAGGAGTGATTTACTCCATATTCAACTTATGATGGGGGGGAAGTTTTTCTTGGTGATAACAACACAAAGAGGATTTTTGGTAAGGGAAAGGTAGAGTTGTGTTTCAATGATGGGAGGGTTAAGATCCTTGATCATGTTTTACATATTCCAGGACTTGCAAGAAATTTACTTTTAGTATCCAATTTGAATGATTTTGGAATTCAAGTGACATTTGACAAGTCTCATTGTAGGTTGGTAAGAGGGAGTTTGGTGATAGCTAAAGGATCTTAGATTGGGACCTTGTTTAGGATTAATCTACTTTTTGTAACTCTTCCAATGTAACTGGCACTGAAAACACATGTATGTTTTGGCACCATAGATTGGGTCACATAAGTGAAAAGGGTCTTAAGACCATTTTGAATAAAAAATTGGTTGACAATATTTCTAATTATTTTGTTGGTAAAAATTATTTTTGTGAGCATTGTGTGTTTGGTAAATAGAATAGATCATCATTTCCTAATGGGAATAATAAAGCTAAGAGGTTATTAGAGATCATTCATTTAGATGTGTTTGGACTAGTGGATGTTGACTCTTTTGGAAAATCTTGTTATTATGTTACTTTCATTGATGGTGTGTCAAGATACACATGGATTTATCTTATGCTTGCAAAATCTAAAGTTTTCACTATGTGTAAGGAATTTAAAGCCTTAGTTGAGAAGAAAATGGAATATAAGATAATGGTGTTGAGACCTGACAATGGAGGTGAATATTGTTCTAGGGAATTTGATGAGTTCTGTAAGCATGCAGGTATTGTTCAAAAAAATACTACATTGTATACACCTCAACAAAATGGGGTAGTAGAAAGAATGAACCAAAACTTGATGGAAAGAGCTAGGAGCATGTTGAGTGGTGCTAAGCTTGATAAATGTTTTTGGGCGGAAGTTGTAAGTACTGCATGTTATTTGGTTAATAGATCTCCTTGTTCAACTCTTGTTGATAAAACTCCCTATGAAGTGTGTATAGGTAGAAATCCTTCTATTTCATATTTAAGGGTCTTTAGTTGTGAGGATTTTGTTCATGTGCCTCAAGAGAAGAGTTATAAGTTGGATCCAAAAGCACATAAATGAATCTTTGTTGGTTATGATGAGAATGTAAAAGTTAAGGTTTGGAATCCACTAACTCATAAAATGGTTTTCTCTAGAGATATAATTTTCAAGGAGTTAGAGGTTACTCAGGTGAAGAACAACCAAAGGAGAAAGATAAGACAAAAATAGTGGACTTTGAGACTAAGATTGAAAAGCAAGAAGATGCACAAGTGTAAGAAAAAATAGATGGATTAGAGGATGGATGAGAGGGTTCAAAGAGTTTAGATGATGTGCAAGATGAGCTTATAGAAGAAGAAGAGCAACAAAAACTCCTTACTCCTACCTTGAGAAGATCAACAAAACAACGAAATCCAATTGACAAGTATAGCCCATCCAATTTTTATTGTGTGTTTTCTTTGTTGAGTACTCACAATGAACCTAGATCCTACATGGAGGCTCTTTCTTCAAAATAAAGTGAGTCTTGGATACAGGCCATGCAGGAGGAGATGATGGCTCTGGATAGTTGTGATACTTGTGATCGTGTGAGTTTTCCCAAAGGAAGGAATCCCATTGGTTGCAAGTGGGTATTTAAAAGAAATTTGGAGCAGATGGTCGATTAGAGCAATACAAGGCCATATTGGTGGCTAAGGGCTACTCCCAAAGAGAGGGAGTTGATTTCAGTGAAATTTTATCTCATGTTGCTAAGTTAACTTCTATTAGATTCTTATTATCTATTGTTGTTGGTTATGATTTTGAAATAGAGCAAATGGATGTTGAAATTGCTTTCTTGCATGGGGATCTTGAGGAAGAAATCTATGTGTGACAACCTAACGTTTTGTTGTGAAAGGAAAAGAACACTTGTTTTGCAAGTTAAAGAGATCTTTATATGGTTTGAAATAGTCCCCCAAAATGTTGTATTAGAATTTTGATACTTTTACATTGAAGTTGGGTTTTGTTAGGAGTGAAGAGGATCATTGTGTTTACATTAAGGTTATTGATGATCAGATACTAATCATTGTCTTGTATGTTGATGACATGTTATTTATGGGTAACAACAAGGTGATGATTAAGGAGCTTAAGAATAAGTTTTCTTGCACATTTGATATGAAGGATTTGGGAGCTACAAAACATATTCTTGGGAGGGAGATCAGTAGAGACCGGGTTTATAGAAAGCTTTGGTTTAGTCAGAGTAAGTATGTTGATACCATTTTGTAGAGGTTTAATATGCATGACTATAAACCAATAAATATTCCACTTTCAGTTGGTACTAAGTTGAGTTTATACATGTGTCTTAATTTTGATGATGATATTGAAGAGATGTCTAACATTCCTTATGCTAGTTTCATTGGTAGTTTGATGTATGCAATAGTTTGCACTAGACCAGATATAGCCTAAGCACTGGGAGTTTTGAGCGGGTTTATTTCTACAAAATATATTATTGGGATGGATATCATCAAAGATCAAGTTCATAGAAATATTTGGTTAAGTCAAAGTATGTTCATACCATTTTGTAGAGGTTTAATATGCATGACTGTAAACCAATAAATATTCCACTTTCAATTGGTACTAAGTTGAGTTTAGACATGTGTCCTAATTTTGATGATGATATTGAAGAGATGTCTAACATTCCTTATGCTAGTTTCATTGGTAGTTTGATGTATGCAATAGTTTGCACTAGACCAAATATAGCCCGAGCAATTAGAGTTTTGAGCAAGTTTATGTCTAACCTTGGTACAGAGCATTGGAATTTTGTTAAGAGGGTGTTTAGATATTTATGTGGTACTTCAGATTACTATTTGGTTTATCATGGTACTGATGATGTGGATAATTCATTGGACATGTAGGGTTTTGTTGATACATATTGGGTAGGTGACTTGGATAGTTGAAGGTCCACTAGTGGCTTTATTTTTACTTTGTTTGGAGGTGTAGTGAGTTGGATGAGTAAGAGGTAGCCTACAGTTGCATTGTCCACCATCGAAGCAAATTATGTTTTCTACACATGCCTCTAAGGAGGCGGTTTGGTTACAGAGACTTGGTAATGGCATTGGTCTTTATTACATGACAATGAGGATTGGATGTGATAGTCTGAGTGCCATATGTTTAGCCAAAAATCCTATGTATCATGTTTGTACTAAGCATGTTGATGTTTAGTGTCACTTTGTGCGAGAAATGATAGAGAATGGTAAGGTTTTGATTGATAAGGTTGACACTTTGGATAATGTTGCAGATTCTCTCACGAAGCTAGTGCCCACGAATAAGTTCTCTTGGTGCAAGAAGGCCATGAGCCTTAATCACTGTACTTGATTATATGTTTTATTTGTATCTCATGGATGTAATTGCAATGTATAATGTCAAGTGGGGGGATGTTAGGATAGGTGACAATATAATTGCTATCTTAAGTTGATTTATGTGTCTCCACATTATTTGGAAAGTGTTCTAGGGGACATGAGGGACAAAATATTTATTACTTATTTTCCTATGACAAATTGTAATTGCATTCAAAGAGGTGAACCCTTTACAGTGGTAGCTACAAAGCATCTCAAGAGTATATTCCTCTTTGGAATCCAACTTTATGAGTGGGGACCACTTTGGTGTGCATGTCCTTGCATGTTATTTACATGTTTTGCATGCTCTTGCATGGTTGGGCACCCAGGTTTGCATGTTGCTACATACGCTTGCATGCAAGTGTCAGATTCGTTGGTGAGTTATGGAACACTTGGGTTTGACCAACTACAATTGGTTGTGGGTTAGGCACCCATGTGAAGGCCATCTAATAATTTAATATTTTATTTCATGTTTATGGGTTGTCCATTAAGGGGGCCATTGGTTTTTTTTCTTGTTGTTTTTGGATACCATTTGTGGCATTCTCTCTAACAAACTTCCATATATTGGAGCCTTGAGATGGTGATTTGAGAAGAGTTTGTTTGCAAGTTTTCAGAGCAATGAAGTGTTGCTAGATTATAGAGAGGATTTTTGTATTGATGTATTTTCTTGAAGATTAATACAAACATTGGATCTCTTTGGGTGTAGAGTTTTTCCTGCAAGGGTTTCTCCACGTATATCTTATGTCACTTGTGTTTGATGACTTGTGGTATTGCATATTTTTCTTTCATTGTTACAATTGTCAATCACATAATCTTTCTATGGTAATATTGAGCATATAATTTCATATTTGGAACCACTTTAATAAGTTCATATTGTTGCAAGTTATACCTTGATTTTCCAAAAAAGTGTACATAATCCTCAAATCTTAAGATATTTATATTATTAGTGCTAATCACCTTAAATATCACCACATTTTTCTTATTGGAATAAATTTAGGTGACAAAGCCTCTCCTAAAGTGTGCATCATTCCTTTCTTATTTTACTCCTTTCAAAAATCTATTAAAATTTACTCAAATGTCTTCCAAATTTCAGTCATGTTTTACTATTAATGTTTCAATATTTTCATCATATGCGCATTACACTTACCAATTTACCAAGATCTTACATGAATAATCAAATTTTATAGGTGGTTTAACCACCTTAAAATTACACCTAACTTGACTTCTATTAATCCTTCATATTTCCTTTCAATGTGGAAGAAAAATTATGGTGCTTGCTATTGAGAGGTCTCCTCAAGTTTAATTTATGCATGGAAAAATATTAATCAAACCTCTAGCACTTTTCATGATGTTCGTGTGGAGAAAATTGATGTCAAAGACCTAAAAAATGTGTGCCACACTTGTAAGACCTAGAAAATAGTTTGTTTTATACTACTTGACAAGTACCCTTGTCAAGTGAAAATTATGATTATTTATGTTTCTTAATATTGATCTACTCGTGTATGCTTCTCTTGAACATCATTATTTATTTTATTGAACTTGTTGATGACCACTTCACTCTACCCCTATAAAAAAATTCTAGAAGAAATGACTAGGACATGATCAAATCTTGCAAGCTGACTAGGAAAGATCAAAATTGAATGGATTAATAAATAAATGGCAGAAAAATTGATAAAAAAAAATGATACAAGGGAGCACACAAAACTAAGTTTCATATAGGTACCAGCATATGTATAAATATAATATAGTAAATGTGAGAAATTTTCCCTATGACTATTTTCACATAGGTTGTATCTCCTAATTTTTCTCTTGAATTTAACCCAAAAAATTCCTAAATTATTAGAGAAAGAGAGAGGTTGATTGAACTATATTATATGACCATGTGAGAGTTTAGAGGGAAATGAATCAATCCATATAAGCATTGGATTTATTTTTCCATACTAATTTGGATGGATATTATAAACCAATCAAAGAATGAGGAAAAGCATGAATATTCTTATGATCTCGATTCAAGAAATCTCCACCTTATCAACAATGCCTCAAATTTAAGGTGTTATTTATATCAATTTTTTGGAACTATTAAATAAGATTAAGCTATTTTTTATTGAATTGTTTCATTTTTTTAATTTTTCATTTTGATCAATTAAATCCATCCTTCACCTAATCATATGCACAAATAAAATCAGTCATAAGATCATGATGAAAAAACCCTCAAAATCCTCCTATAATTCACATGTATTCTTCTTAAATACAAAAAAAAAGGGAAAAATGAAACCAATAATATTAAGCTTTAAACTTGATAGAAACCTTGAAATATACCCATTCCAAAGGCATTCATTTCCAAGCATTTGCAACCTCATTGGAATCATTAATACACCACATAGACTTCACGAATAGAAAAATAAACACATGGGCCACCTAGAAAGAAAAATGTCTCCAATTTTATATGAAAAAAATTATGCTATGATATGGTCAAGGACCAAAAAGTAACCAAAGAAAATTTATGTGCCTTATTTACTAATCCAAAAAAAAATGTACCTTTTGAAACTGTGAGTTGCAAAATATTCTTGATCTATTGGTGAAGTCATGAACAAATAAAGAATTAATTTTGTGGATATATGTTAGGTGCTCCCTATGTGCATAGATCGAATACCATTTTATTATGACTTGAGATAAAAAAAAATTATAAACTAAAATAATTTTGGTTTTATTGTCTACTCTCACTTCACTCTAACTCAGTAAAATATCTTTCCCTTTTCAGCAGAGTCTTGCTATCTTCAATCTACAACACTCCCTCGAATATCTTTACTTTGATACAATTTGGAGGAGGAAGGAGAGACAAACAAAATAGAGATAAGATATGACAAAGGAGAACTCAAAAAATATGAGCAGTGAGTTCAACTTGTTTTTTACATCAAATTTATAAGTAAATACATACTAATAGTAGATTTACTATAATCGAGTGTAGATAAAGAATTTATTGTGGATAGGTGAAAGACCAACATGAACAGCGTGGGTGGTATAAGTCAGTGCTTGGTCAACTACTAACAATGTTGAGTGGTTGGATTATGTCGTATAATTAATTTACTCCAACAAGCATAAATGCTTAAATCTACAATCATAACAAAAATGAAGAAGAAACAATTACTACAACAATAACCAACATAAAAGACAATGGCTTTGTGCGGGAAAGAGCGCGGAAGCAGTTTTTTTAAATCTCTTGAGGAAGATGGTGAGAGCGACGATGATTTTGATGGTGATTCTGTAGATTTCTAGTGCTTAGTCTTGCATGATGTTTCTGTAGATTCCTGGTGCTTTTTCCTACTAGGGTTTTGGGAGAGCTTTTTGTCCCTTCTTGGCTCGGTGAGTGTAGTTTATGTTGTAGTGTCGTCTCTTTCCTATACCGGGTGGTCCTTGTGTGGGATTTCTTTGTGGCGTGTGGTGGGAAAGGGTGTTGGGTTTTTGGTTTTGGCACCTCTCTGTCTGGACGTTGCTTTGCCTTTGGCATTCTGTGTTGCTTCATTTGTCTCTTCTCTCGCTTGTCTATTGTTTTGCCTCGTTTCTGAGGTTGTTGGGGTCGGTGTGGTGTGTGGGTGTCCTTTGTTCTGTTTGTCCCTTGCTTTATGGGTTATTAGATCAAGCATGGGGCTCGACTTCTCTCTTAGCTCGGTTTTGTTTGCTCTTGGAACTGGATTCTATTCTGTTGGGCTGGTTTTGTGTCTGGATTGGCTCGGGGCATCTTTTGCTTCTTCTATGGTCTTGTTTGTGTGCCTGTTGAGGAACAAGAGTATGGAGCTACGCAAGAGCAAGAGCGGGAAAAGTATTCATGCGGCTATTTTGAAATCCTTCGGTTATGTAGAGGATGGAGATTCAGATTCTGAGGACGATGGGTTTGTTGAGTGGATGTTGGTGGTTGGGGAGCTTCGTCTGTGTTGTTCTTTCGTTGTTGGTCGCCCCTTGTTTACTTTGGGCGATGGATTTGGCGGTGATCTCTACTTGCTGCTGGATGAGGATGCCTTTGTGGCAGTTTTTTTGCCCCTCTCTTTGGCAAGGTTGGCCCTTGATGGTAGTCCTTTGGTTGGACGTTTCTTCTTTGTTTTCCTTGTTGCTTTGCATGGGTTGTGCCATGTTTGTGCTCGTGGTCTATATCACTTCCTATTCGTGAGTTTAGTTGATGGCTTTTGGTCTACTTTGAGACATCTGTGTCTTTCTTTCCTAGCTTGTTTGGGGTGGGTCTTGGCCTTGGCCTTCCCAATTGGTTCTACGGCCTGGTTGTTTCCTTTTGATCTGTGGTTCTTTCCTTGCCTTAGCCCGGGTTTGGTGTTGGGTTTCTCATTTTTTGTAAGAGATTTTGGTTTACCTTCCTCTTTAGATTGGTGGTTGAGTCCCTGCTCAGTGTTGCTACCCCTCTTTCATGTTCACCAAATTGATAGGGACTTTGGGAAAGTGGTGGTGTGTGGTTTTTTGGTGGACTGCTCATCATTGTTGGAGAGGGGTTTTCCGCTTTGTTCTCTTCATATTGTTATTATCCAGTTAGTCCTTGGGTACTATTGGGGGTGCCTTGTTTTAGTTATCTATTGTGTGGGGCTAGTGGGTACATTTAGTCAATTTCTCTAGTGGTTGAGGAGACCCGGCCTTGTGCTGCTGTGGCTTTTTTTTTGCGCCTTGGAGAGGCTTCCATGTATGGCTTTTCCCTAGTGAGAAATATGGCTCTTGCTTCTGTGGTATGCTTGAGGGTTTTTTTGACTTGCAAAGAGGATGTCCTCAATTTTGATTTTCTAGCCTTGAAGGTTATGGGGCTCAAAGTTTTTTGGGCTTATTTGTCTGAGGTCTTTGATGGTTTGTTGTGTTCTTCAAGGGTGCTGAGAAATCTAAGGTTTTAAGCTTGCTACTCTTGGTTGGCCTTCTGCTATGTTTTTCAAAAAGGACCTGGTGCTTCTGCTAATGGTTGCTAAGTGTATTTTGAGGGTTGTGATGCTCCAAATGTTCTTTCTAATAGCTCGAGGAAGTCTATTTCTTTGAATCTTGGTTGAGGTGCTTTCATTAGCTTCCTTCATGTACTAGTTGTTTGGGTTGCCAAGGGGTGAGGTGACAACTCTCTCTACTGGTGTGTTGGCTTTCTGTTTGGTTCTACAATTGAGGTCTCTTATGGAGGTGGAGCCCTCTCCTTTTGAAGCAGGTTTGGAAGTTCTAGTCATGGTGGGAAGCTCCCTTTTCTTTTGTTGGTTCCTTTTGAGGTGGAGCCTATATGTGCATGAGATTGGTGGAACTAGTGGTTATGGTTCTCACTTCATCCTCTCTTTAAGAGGGGAGCTCTCTCCTATAGAGGTGCAGTTTGAGTTGGCACTCCGATCGAGTGTTTTGGGTTGGCTTTAGCTCCTCAGAGTTTTGTTGGGCCCTTTCACTTCTCTATTGTGGTGGGGAGTTTTGAAGCACTTATAAGTGTTGTTGTTTGGGTGGTTCTGCTATTGGGATATGCCTTCTCCTATAGAGGTGGAAAGGAAAGTAGGTTGATGGGGGCTCTCTTCTCCATCAATGTTAATGTTGTTTTTGGTTCTGAATTGGATTCTCTATGTAACAGGCTCGATGTGGGATGGTCCTATCAAGGAGTGTTGATGGGCTTAGTTGTCTGGTGGTTTGGGTTTCAAGATCCTCTTAAACTTGCTTGTATGAAGTACAGTTTGTCTTACCCACCCTTGGGGTGGTGGTTGTTTCAGGCTATTGTTTTGTCAACTTGGAGGGTGGCTTGTTGGCCTGTTTTGTTGGTTGTAAGGACTGGTTCGAAAGTTTAAGATGGCCTTGATTGAATGGAGTTTGTGTCCCAAATCAACAAAATTTGGGAGTTGATCGCCAATGCTTAGTAGTGGCTTTGCTTCTTTGTTTAATTTTCCTCTTCCTCTAGTTTTATGGTTGCTCTAAAACTTTTGGTGCTTGGTTTTATTATCCCAGATTGCTATTTCATGATAGCTATGTTATGGTTTCGTACCTGTTGAACTTTGGTTAATCTCATAAATGGTTTACGTACTATTTTGGGGATTAATATGGAGATTTTGTTTTTTATTATGTTTCAAATGGTTCTATGGTTGCAATTTTGGGTACTTGGCTTGCGTGCCCTTTCTGGCTCTGGTTTGGTTCGTCTGTTGTTGTTTTCTGGTGGTGGCTGGTGCGATTTTCCCCAGCCTGTTTCTCTGTTTGTTGTTCTAGCTTTGTAACCACGAGATTAGGGCCCTTTCCCTGCTTACTCAAAAACAATAATCAACATAAATCAACCTGAGTGACAATGTCTCATCCATTGTGATGTCAACACAACCTTGCAAGGGTCACAATCCATATTCAAGGAATTTGACCACCTTTGAACACAAAGAATGGTGCCAAACACTTGTAAATTTTAGCTTTCAAGATCCCCTTAGTAAAGGGTTTTAGCTTGGCCAGGAAACATATTAAGTATTTATCTATAAAAAATAAATAGTACTGTTAGGGTTGGACCTACTACAACCATGTCCTCTTCTTCATGTATGGCCTGACACTCACAGAAAACCCATCCTCGTAACTCCAATAGCCATGCTTCCAAATAAAGAATAGTTTTGTACACTTATACAAGGGATATCCATGGATGCTATAAGAGAAAATAGTGTTATGGGTCATAAAACAGTCACGAAAAGAAAGCAATGATTTAGTCTTTTTACCTCCTCATCGCACTAATTACATACAAGATAATTCACTACGCAACATGGTAGATTTACATAAAAATGAAAATGGGTTAGAGAAATAGCTAAATAACATACTTGGTTAGGGTTATGGTCATTGGAAACCATATAGAAGGGCAGACATCAAACATATAAGTGTGAACTTCTATCATTTTTTTTAGTTGATGAGTTAGATAAAGCTCTTCTATTTAGTAAGGACTAATATTCATAAGGGTTAAAATTATCCATCAAACCTCTTATATGGTTCTCGGAACAATAGAAAAAAGATTAATTATGTCACCAAATAAAATTAAGTTGTGAATTGAAATAATGTGGGAAATATTAAGTAGTGAATTAATAGAAGTTAATACCATCTCATTAATTGAGGAAGCACAAAACAAAAAGGTGGAGTTCAACTAAACTCACTTTGCTAATGCAAACTAGTGCATGTTCAGAAGATAGCATGAGTGTAGAAATTAAATGAGTCTTTGTATTTAACACTCTTAAGGTAATAGCAATCCATAAAATAGAACTTCCAATATGATAATTACAAAAGAGATGAACATAAATATTATGCATTAAAATAAAAGAACCATGTAATATACAACAAATTAACTAGCAATCACGCCTTGGTGTACAATGGGTATGTCGAAGAAGTGTGGAAGGTTCATTATGGAAAAAATTGCTCCATTTTTTGGATACATTTGTGTAATACATGAGATATAATGGTAGATCATTTAGCAATTATGCATTCACTTATAGGGATTGAAAGTTGAAACACAACTGAAACAAAACCTTTGAATTGAGAAGATAATTAGGCTCTATTATCAATACGATAATGTTATGCTTGCAATAAGCAAGCTATAAAATTGACCTTCAAAGAGCCATGAGAAATAAGAATTATGCATGTACCATATTTACCTTTATTGTGGGGTTAAGCTGCAAAATTAATGGATCTGTTGAAATAAATACTACCTATATGAATAAATAACAATTGAGACACCATCTTAATGACAATGTGTAGAATATTTAGGAGCCTTCAAATTCTTCATTAGGCAATCGCCATGGGAGATGGCCACCTATGTAGTAAAATTAAAGCTTTGAAAAGCTTGCATACCCTTTGTTGGGACTTCATATCTTTTCAGTGTTGCTTTCATTTTTTGCCATTTGTTTCACCTTCTTTTCTCTTTCTAATTGCTCTTATTATTTTCCCCAGTCTGCTATTTTCTTTACTTTAGGTATCTAATTCCTTTCTTCACCCCATCCAGTTCCATTAATGTTTTTTCTATTTCTTTTATTAATGTTTTCACAACATCATCCATCTTTTCTAAAATGGATTTGTTGTTGCTTTCATCTCAATTGTGATCATCTGGTCTTTGAAATCTTCTTTCAATTCTCTACAACTTTGTTGCTTTTATCATCATCATCATCATCCACTACATGGTTAGAGACATCCTTCATTTTCATGTCGCCTTCATTTTTCTGATGTCTTTATTCATTGAATATTCTAAAAGTTCAACATATGGAATGCCTCTTCCTTCCAACTCTTCTTTCTAATTTTTTGCTTTGCTTTCATCTCCTTTGTACTATTCTCGAAAACATCTCTCTTTTAGGTCTTCTTTTGGTTTGTTTTCCCTTATCTCTTTGCTTTGAGATTCCTTTGAAACTTTAGCTTTATGCTTATCATCACAAGAATCTGAGATCTCATTATCCTTATACTCATTTTCTATATAATGCACTGTTATGGTTCTTAATGAAGGACCATTATAACAAGATTCAAATTTGTTATATTTATTTTTATATAAATTGAAAAGATTTGCAATTATTCTACTTATATTTCAAACGAGTCATCCATATATTTCAATGGATTTCTCTCTATATATAGAATAATTTAAAAGATTTGCAATTATTATACTTATATTATAATGGTATGGCACCAAATACTTGTCATCTATAAATGTTATTTTATATAGCTCCAAAGCCTAAATGATGTAGATATTAAAATATTCAACTCTTTGGCACTAATTATATCCTACAATTTGGGCAAATTCTTCAAAATAACCACTCTTACACTAATTAAACCTAGTGGCTACACTTCTAGGCCAAACAATAATGGGCACTTGGTTGTGCATTCTTTGTGTATAAAAAACCCAACTTTTTTGGATACTCGATATAGGCACCAAG
The DNA here is from genome assembly GCA_007258455.2 of Sequoia sempervirens. Lineage (NCBI taxonomy): Eukaryota > Viridiplantae > Streptophyta > Pinopsida > Cupressales > Cupressaceae > Sequoia > Sequoia sempervirens. Next base: position 217,970,438 of record VDFB02000003.1, on the reverse strand, counting down.
GTTCACAAGATAAAATTGCAAAAGCCAACAAGGACCATCACCAAAAAAGGATAAGAATCTAACCTAAAGCTTTCATTTCTCATTTGGAAAAATAAAGATTAATTTCTTTTGCCCTCACCTTTTTAGCTTTATCTACCATATTTGGGAAGAATTCCTCAATAACTTCCACTTGCCATTTGTTCTATTCTCAGAAACATTTGTCTCTTTCAGGTCTTCTTTTGGTTTGTTTTCCCTCATCTCTTTGCTTTAAGATTCCTCTAAAACTTTAGCTTTATGCTTATCATCACAAGAATCTAATATCTCATTATCCTTATACTCATTTTGTATATAATGCACTGTTATGGTTCTTAATGAAGGTCCGTTATACCAAGATTCAGATTTGTTATATTTATTTTTATATAAATTGAAAAGATTTGCAATTATTCTACTTATATTTGTTATACCAATGATTCAGGGAGTGAGAAAATAATAGAGAAAACTAAAGGATTTTCAGTGAGAATTCAGAAAAGCCAACAAGAAGGAGGATTAAAAGGGCTAGACAAATCAGATTCAAAGCACAAGGTAATATAGCCTAAGGATGTGATAAAGGTGAAGAGACATTCCCACTCATAAGCCCTGTACAACAAGATCTTGGCTGAGCTTCCATACAGCTTCTCAAAATCAAATAGATTTTTCCAAGTACAGCTTTGCACGAATTGTTCTCTACAGTAGCAAATCTAGTAGAATCATATTGATCTGACCAACATAGTAAAGATGGAAAGTGACAAAAAAATGCATGAGTGGCAAGAAGCAATACTCTTCACTAACTCTGACCAGCATAGTAAAGATGGAAAGTGACAAAAAAATGCATGAGTGGCAAGAAGCAATACTCTTGACTAACTCTAGAGCCTTCAGGTAGTTTCATCAAAGGTTCTTGTTTCACAAGGTTAAAGCTCTAATGTGTTAAAAGAATGTAAATTCAAATTCAAATTTAGGTTCTAAATTTTTTTTTCCTAGTTTACAAGCCTACATATGGCTGCTTTTCAGCACTTTCATTTGCCACAATGCACACAATGAAAACAACTATGCTGGTAACTAAAATGTTTTGTCCCATTCAAAACAAAAATAGCATTAGCATGTAGCTTTTGATAACTCTTCTATTCACCTTAGGAATTATTTTGATTTTGTGAAGGGATTGCCCTCATTATAAATGAAAATTCTAGGTCTTAACAAGAGAAAAGCAAAAACAAATTACATTCATCTTGCAAAAACAAAGCGCAAAATATCATATGTAAATGGAAATATCGGACTACAAAACATTGTTAGGTGGCAGCAAATCCAAAATTAAATAATGGATTGATAAAGAGATGACAAATTTAACAAAAAAAAACTCTCAGCAAAAGGTCCAAGGCATTCAAGTAATTAGGAGCACCTTAACCAAAGAAAATTACCTTAATATCTAAAATAACATCTTCAAAGATGAAATATTTAGCGGGCTGGGCTAGTAAATCAGTGTACTGCTGAAAAGGCGATTTTGAGAAACGAGTATCCCTCCACAAATCAGGTGTCAAAAAAGCATAAGTCTTTAACAAACAATCAAAGGTCACCTACCAGCCAAGAACCGGATCAGAATTGTGGCATCAAAATGTTTTTCTAGATTTTCATTAGTTAAAGTTACAATAAAATCTGTAATAAAGCAGAATCCACAACAAAGGGGTCAGCATCATCCATAGCATACTAAACTAGGTGCACTTAAGTGGATGCAACTTCTGTGCAATTCTTACCCTAGTTCATTGTTACCCTAGTTCATTGTAACCACATTTGTTGAAAAAATGAAATAAAAGGCTTAACAAATGCAAAATTTGAATTATTGGACTGAAACTTTAGCTTTATGCTTATCATCGCAAGAATCTGAGATCTCATTATCCTTATACTCATTTTCTATATAATGCACTGCTATGGTTCTTAATGAAGGTCCATTATACCAAGATTCGGATTTGTTATATTTATTTTTATATAAATTGAAAAGATTTGCAATTATTCTACACTTCTAAGGTTGTGTAGCATTTCATTTGAGCATGCATTACATGTGTTCAACCGTTTGCTCAAGACTGAACAACAATTTTTCAATCCACTGGTTAAAAGTAGTAAGACGACATTGCTTCTCAGTGTAAGGGAAGTATATGCTCATATCTGCTTCAATGGACACAATGTTGAACTTGGTACTGAAAACATCAATGCCAGAAACTACCTTGTATTCCCCAGAAGTGTAAAAGCTGCATGGCTTTCATACTACCCAACAGTATCTTTACTGCATTAACCACAAAAATGGTGGTCCAGTATTTAGTCACTCATCATGTGAATTAATTCAATCTCAAATTCATGTATCCAAATTACAGTAACGTTGTGCTGAATTACAGTTTAAGAATTATTCTGTATTTCAAACTAAATAATTTAATGAAAAGAGTGCTTCCAATATTAAAGTAGCAGAATATATGTATGACCTTCCTGCAATTTCCTGATATGTGATTGTAATAATAAAATCTGCTTAATTCATTGCAAGAATGTCTGCTGTTAATTGACATGAGAAATGGTACTTCTCGTCAAAAAATTTCCACTATATGTCTGAATCTGCATATTTGGTCTTCTTCAAAGCATGTGCAATGTTGCACTGGATCACAAAATAATGAAATAGTAAAATATATTGGATTTGGTGATCTTATTAGAAAGGATAAAAAGTAATTATCATCACCATGAAATCTAGCAGGATAGTTAGAGGTAGCCCCACCTGAATGACCCCAAGTTTCTTTGCAACCAAAGAAGCCACAAGATTCCCATCACTATAGTTTCCTATTATAATGTCTGGCTTTCTTTGCAACTCAGCAATTATTTCCTGTGATGCATACTAAATGTTGAAAGGAGCAAGACATGAACAACAAATTCACAATGATTCATGTATAACAAAATGATACTTATATTTATTTTTATATAAATTGAAAAAAATGATTCTTGGCCTTCACATGTAACACCACATCGATACCCAAAGAGCTTTTGGCAGGTTTTTTTAACACTCCAAGCAAAGTAGCTTTTTTCTGGCTGCATTTAAAGTGTATCTGGTTACCCATGAACAACATTATGGTCTCGAGAAACTCATCCCCTAAAAGCCGACGACTTCAAATAACGCAAATCTTTAGATGGTGAAGGGGCAGAAACCATTATCGCCTTCAATGCCGACGACTTCAAATAACACAAATCTTCAGATGACAGAGGGTCGAAAACCGTTATCACCTCACAAGCACCCCAGAAGCTCTTCCTATGCTCTTTCCAGTGGCTGTACAAAATTTTCAATCTTTTAGTGAAGCTTTCTATGTTTATTTCGTAGTTGCTGCTAGAAGATTTTGAGGGTTTTGAGCCCCCATTTACAGCTTCCACCATTTCTACATAGCTTCAAACCCCGATGCACAATACTATATGAATCTAGGGTTTGCAAATTTAAAAGAAAGTATTTAGAAAACCATATAAACCTAGGGTTTGTGGAGTTTAATATGGACCAAAAAGAATAAAAACAAAGAACACAGAAAATATGATTTGATTGAGGAACTTACCGATTAGCGGTTAGCTAATTCCAATCATGTAAGGGTTTTCTTAAGGGTTTGCAATTTTTCTTCTTTTTCAAAGATCTCTGAGTATTTACATGAACTTCCAAGTGATTTTTGTGACAGTAAAACCAAGTGAACGATCCCTCTCATTCTTCCATTGTATAATATGTTGGTTATTTTTAATCTTACCGGTTTAGAAGCAGAAGGACGGACTGCAAACTCTGAGTGTTGTCCAGGATGTGGAGGAGCATAAACCAATAGCGGCAGGTAAAGCAGCAAAAACCAGTGAAAAGCAACTGAAAAAATGGCAAAAAATGATGATCGGTTGAGATTTGTTTAATTGTCTTGCACGCCCTCTCTCACATTTTAGACCGTTGATAGACAAAATAAGCTTGGGAAGCCTCATTGAGGGAATGCCTTCAGCGTAATTATCTAAACTAGCAATCCCACCTTGGTGTGCAATGGGTACGCCAAAGAGGTGTGGAAGGTCAAAAAGTCTATTTTTTGGGTACATTTGTGCAATGTGATATGCATCCATTTACAAGGGATCCAAACACGATTGAAACAAAACCTGTCAAACAAGAAATAATCAAGTTGTTTATCATAAATATTTTGTCATAATACCTTTCCCTTGTTAGGTCTGTCATTATTGGTACGTAGTTTTAATGTTTGGCAACTTTGATTAATTTAACTGTCAAATGTTATGTCGTCAGCAACACTATCCAACAGGAGTTCAAATAAAGAGGCAGAAATTATTCAAAACACACAGCACACCAACAGACAACAAAAATCTCTCATGCAGTGAATTTTTAAAATGAGACTTGTTGTACCCAAACCAAATTTTTTGCTTCATCAAGGCATTTTGCATTAAAAAGTCTAAACCTTGCTAAAATGATGTAAAACACAGTTTTGGGCAATATCAAGCATGGAGTTTTTGTCAATAGTTTGTCAGTCAAAGTCAGTTATATTGAACAGAACCTGAAGCAGAGACTCAGAATGGAGTGTTTCACGATGGAGGAGCGTCTCACGACAGCATTTCATGTTGCACATGAAGATTTCAGTGATCCAAACGGAGTTTTTAATGGTCAATTTATGAAGATTTTTCAAAGGAAAAGTCAGAAAGTGCAAGTATAGCCCAGGGGCGCCCAACTTGTTGGAGGTCAAGATCTTGTCTAAAATGCTCAAGCATCCAGTCAATCTCTTCAGAATTAGCTTGGCTATCCGTCGAGCTATCCAGCGAGGTATTCTGAAACTCACAGCCCCGGAAATCAGCGACAGAAGTTGAAATCCCTAAATTTCCAGATGTGAGAAATTTGTCCTTTTCAGGCAAAAGCGCGCCTCTAGTCTGAGGGCGCCCATCTTAAGGAGGGTGTAAATCTCGACAGTTTCGATGGCGGATACAGTCAATTGGTTCACGATTAGCCTGCTCATCCGACGATATATCAAACGTAGTCATCCGAGTTTCAAATTCCGGTGGCAGTCATCCGAAGATCAGCTTAAATGGAGTTTTCACATTTCGAGCTTCTCCGTTTATTCCCAGTGCAAGTAGGGCGAGGCTTAAAGGACCCTCGGATGAAATTTGCAGATAGAGTCTTCACGACATCGTAATACTCTAGCCTAGCTCCGCAACGCACCATTCGCTTGTCAATCCGACATTCCGGTGGTCGTGGCAGAGATTCTACCAAGCACGTAATTTCACGGCGAACCAACAAATGATTTTCAGTGTATTTCCACCTAGAGAGCCTGTCGGAGATGAGCCCGTTCGTTGAAGTCTTCACGGCTATTGAGCGTAATCATTTTATCTATTCAACGAGCCTAGCCGTCAGCCGATTTGGCGGTTGCTTACGTCGCGAGGTCTTTAGTGTAATAAGCGAAGAAGTCCGAAAAATGGCCAAGTCTGGGCGGTAATTTTAAATAAAATACGCCTGGAGTGTTTGAGGCCTTAGAAGCAGTTTTCTTGCTTCGTCACCTCCAGAGACTTCTCTTGTGGGCTCTTCCGGCTGTCCGTTAAAATAGATAGTGCCTGAATCGGGTCATCCCAGCTCCAGTTACCAGACGTCAAAGTAGGGTACTTGGATGAAAGTTCGGTTTTCGTCAAAATGACACCAGTGCAACATAGAGCCAGGGGCGCTTTTACTTTTGAAGCCCTTAATTCAGCTTTCAGGTGTCATATGTACAGTCATTGGATGCAGAATGTCTCCAGGCACGCAGTGGGCTTCGTTGCTTGTCAGCAGGGTTCACCGTTCACCGTCGGCAGCCGTTTGAAGCGTCAGATGGCAATTTGAGAAATGGCTAAGTCTGGAACCCGTAAAAGCAATTTAATCAAGAGCACCTAATTTTTCAAGGGGTTAAACGATGGATTTTGCAGTTGTGTCTCCCAGCAGACATTTCTTCCTTGTTCAGTAGGCTTTCCGATGAATTCTTCAGATTAGTCTCAGCATCACCCGGTCATCCGGAAATCAGTGTCGAAGTTGGCCAGTCGTGACAGTGCTGTCAGCTATTAAATAGGGAGTTAATAAAAAATGAAGTATCTTGAGCAAATGGACGCCTATATGCTCAAAAGATGACTTTTCGGAATCGTTGAAGCATAACGATGAATCTCAGAGCTTCAACAAAATTGTCAACTGAAGTTCAGAATATTTGCAATTTTAGCATAAGATGGCGATTTTCTATTTTTGGCGCCCTTGCATGATAATAAATATTTTATTATTATTTTCAAATTTGAACTTCCAGTCAGTGGCAGTGCAACTGAAAGGCAACCAATCAGAGGATTTCTATTCTTGTTAGGGTTTATGAATTCTTGCAATCACAATTCAGTGCGAATTTCTTCTTATTTATACATGGCGCCATCTTCATTGTTGTTCACAAAGCTTTCAAGAGAAATTCGATTTTCATTAAGGGCAAATTCATCCTTGAGTGAAATTCGTGATTTTCAATTACAAGTTCATATCTTCAAAGAGAAATCGAAGTTTATTAAATTCAAAGCAAATTCAAGATAAATTCGTATTTCTTCAAGAAGAGAAGGGCGCATATCTTTAAAGCAAATTAGTTCAAAGTAATTCGCAATTCCTTGATTCTCATAGCAATTCGCAAATCCTTCAGAGTTTCAAAGGTGAATTGGTTATTCAAAGGCGTATCTCCATTCTTAAAGGCGGATTTTAATTCCTCAAAGGCGAATCCTCAAATTCAATACAAATTCGTATTTTCTTCAGAGGAAATTCGAATTTCATTCATTCAAAAGGCGCAAATTTCAAGAGAAATTCGTGGTTTTCATAAATTAAAGGCGAATTCTTCCAGTTCAGAGGCAAAATCTACATCAATTCTCAGAGGCGATTTTTCCTAACATATCTTTTTGCAGATTCAAGTTCACAATTATCAGTTTTTCAAAGAAATCTTGAGCGATTTTCACAGAAGAAGGCATAATAAAAACGTCTTTTTCATCCTTTGATCTCAGATTTCTCACAAAATACAAATTGCATGTTCCTGAAATTGGCGAATTTGGCAAGTCTCAGTATCTGGATCATTCTTATATAGTTTCCTCAAGTTAGAAACGTGCGTTTGATTTTTCATGAATTTTTAGCTTCAGAACATTCGTTCTCGAATTGCTAATTTTCTCAAGTGGAAAATCTTTGTACAATCAAGTAGAAGTTGAATTTTCGCAAATCTGACGTTCTGGGTTGTCTTAGAATCCTTTTCTGGACAAAACCCATATCTCGGATTTTTCGCTGAAAATAATTCTTCGAAAGGCTATTTTTAACTCTCGCAGGCTATTTTTAGCTTTCCAGAAATTTTGTCAGAATATAGTCAAGTTCACAGTCAACAGGCAATTTTTCAGAATGCAGTTCACTCAGCTCGAATACAGGACCAAAACCGTCCTTACTCATGATTTCCGCAGGTTGGTTGAGACAGATCTTCACAAAGTATTACCAGAAGCAGTGCTAGACCCAGTTAAGATCAGAAGTTCAATCATTCAGAATATTGAGCAGTCTGGTTTACTAGAGGCCGCTTCCATACCTATCTAATGCACTGTATTGAATTCGTGATGGCTTGCATTAAGCATTACAATTCTACTACTCGTGAGATAGTGTCGGTTGACGAAGCGGGTCATTTGCGATCTCAAACCTTTGGACATCGAAAGGAGTTTTGGCATTCCTCAACACCGAAACAGCCTAGTTGTTTCTATGGAGCGGTGTTTGCGCATTTTGATGCGATATGGACAAGTGAGGAAAGAAGATGGCGTAAAGATGGTTAAAACAAGCAAAGAACAGATTGCCAAACAATGTGGGTCGCGGTGAATACAAGGATGAGTATGCGATTCTAATCACACTCCTGAATCGTGTCTCAGGTCAAGAACATGCAAATGTTTTCCAGCCTTGGATGTATTACATTATTGGTCGCATCATTTCTGGCAGGAGCATTATGACTGGGCATCCTTCATCAATGACATTTTCCACAGGGATCACCGGTTTCTTAGTTGCCCATGAGTTTCACATGTGTTCATATCTCGTGTACTTGATCGCTTATCAGGGTCAGTTCGAGGACTTAACACCGTGGCATCCTCAGTGTTCAGAAGGTTTATCAGTATTATGATCAGCTTGAGTTCACCAGAGTGACGTCATTTCAAGCGTGTTCACGAAGCTTTCTTGACTTATACAGTGAGGAACTTGGACCGGGAGTTGCATGTTCGTATCTCGGCAGTTGCTAGGGCAGCGATGGATGGATGGGCAGATTGGTTTATTCAATTCCCAACATACACCTACCATCCGAGTTCGGCTTCACGGAAATCAGCTATGCTTCCGTTATCCTTCGGATAAGACAATCTTCAGGAATTCCTAAGGCGATGCATGATGTTCATCGTCTTCTTCCGCCATGCAGAACGCAGACCATCTCTCAACTTCGCAATTTGGAATGTATTGGTGCAAGTCGGCAATTGATAGTAAGATCGCAAGAACTTGAGAATATCATCTTAAGTATCTTAGCCGAAACCTATGACCTTTCAGGTCATTATCACTTCGCCTTCTTTGGAGGCACATATCACGAGCCTTCTATGGAGGATTACTGGGCAAATTGCGCAGATGACTTCGAGGTTCGCAGACAACGGCCGTTTCTCTCTCTCACAGATTTCTGTTTTCTTATCAAAGGATGTGGAGGTTTATCGATGACGAGGGAGAAGTTCTTCCTCAGTTTTTCAGAGAGCAGTCGATACACAACCGTTGCCGCAATAGATTGGTACGCCAAGGAATATGCAACGGTCAAAGAGAGGTCAAGTAGAGTTATTCAGAACGATACTTTACCTCGACAGCAAGAAGACAAGGAGGGTAAGTGTTCCCAGAGCAGAGCCGCCAGTAGTGGTGAATCCTTCGTTACCTTCCTCGTCAAAACCTAACAAAAAGAAGAGGAGTAATCCTCCCAAGAAAGTACAAGCGCCAAACAATTCAAAGGGCAAGGCGCTTGCCACTGTTACACACGTAGCCTGACAGACATCCTATCACAGAATCAGTTCAGAGTTGAGCGCCAGTACCTGAGGTTCAGCCTCAAGCCCTACACCAGTTTCAGAGCCTTCACCAGTCCCAATTCACATCGAATTGGATTTAGACTCTCCACCTCGCAGTGGGTCTTCTACACATTCACTCTCATCAGTACCTCCTGTCGCTAGTGCAGACCCTTCTAGTAGCATTAGCCAAGATCAATCTTGGATCGAAGCTCAGCTAGGAAGGAAGAGGAGGCAGCCATCCTATGTTCTTAATCATTCTGATTTTGATGACATTTACCAGGATGCGCCGGACAAAAGAGTCAAGAACATGGTTCACGTAGAGAGAAACACTGACATGGAGATTGTCGTTGAGACTGTCGTACCTCCACAGGGGAAGAACTTGGCTGAATTAGAATCTCAGGATTTTGAGGTTATCACGGTCAACCTTGGTCGCAGCACCGCCAGACTCGGGTTGATCTTCTACAAGTTACTTCTGTGAGACAGTGCGAGGGATAGAATACTAAAGGACGGAGAGGATAAGGCAGCCCTCAAGGCTGAAATCAGACAGCTTCGTCAGTATATTTCTAGCCTTGTGCATAGACCCGATGCCATTAGTACACTCCCACCGATGCTTGAGCCTCCAGCAGAGCAAAGTCAACTCAATCACTTGGTTGCATATGGCAAGCGTTTGGAGGAATGGGAGGAGAGTTCGTTGCTAGAGGCCGTACTATGCTTACAGAGTTATATCAGTTGCGGTACAATGCACGTGAGCTCCGTCTTCGTCTTCAGGATGAGGAAAGAGATATGGCAATTAACAAACCCCGGGACGAGATTATGATTGCTCACCTGAGTGTGGCTTATGATACAGTCACGGATGCAGAGGACAGAGAGGCTATCTACTCTTGGAAGACACAATTGGTTTTCAGGGTAAAGATAGAGGACAGTTTAGCATCAGAGTTGGCTGAGAGTAGAGAGCACGTCACTAGTGCACTCCGGTTTGTGAGGACTTTAGTGTCCCGCTTACCGTGCCGTTATCAGATCGAGGGTGGTGCCTACGTGGAGCTTACCGATGTTCAGTCAGAGCTCCAGGCACTCATTCATACCATTTTGATGGGGAGACCATTGGCTGTAAGATTACTCAAACTACAGTCATGTCAAAGATTGTTCGATGAGGCAACGAGGAGTAGGGCGAACCCATCTCAGATCAATTTGGTGAGGATATGCTGCATCGACATAGCATTCTTCGAGTCTCATAGCCCAGATAGTGATACAGTTAACAATCTCGATTGATTGATTGCCGAGATCACGACCAGTAAACTTCAGTTCCCACCTCTCAGGATAGACATTACACACACGAGTTGAACTTGGTGTTACCCTTTTAAGTTAACTCGATGTTGTCATCACATGCATATCTATTCTGAGATTTGCCTTATTTACTTGGAGTTTCTTTTAGGGTTTTTCGTTAACTGATGGTAGTCTTCCAGTTAACTTGCTTTCAATAAGGACGTGCATGCTCGCACAATTGTCCATTTTTAGATTAGATGTTTCAGGTTAACTGATGGTAGTTTTGACTGTATAGTTTACTTCATTAGGGTTTGGCAGCACTTGCATGCATTGCAAGAACTGTAGATGACTCAAGGTGATTTTAGGGTTCCCTACACCTTGATGTATATAAATAAGAGCTTTTGCTCATTTGTAAATAACTTTTGCTTGAGAGAGAAATATATGCTGCGCCTACCTTGCCCTCAATATTACTCTTTTGGTATTTGTTCATGTGTCTTCACTATTGCAATTAATTGTTATGCCACATAGGGTTTCAAGAGATTGTAGTGGTGAATTCTTTCCTTAGTTTAGATAAATCTGTTTGAACATCTTTATCATTGAGATCAATTGTTATGCCACATAGGGTTTCAAGAGATTGAGGTGATAAATCTGTTTCGTGTCTATTTACCATTGTGATCAATCGTTATGCCACATAGGGTTTCGAGAAATTATAGTGATAAATCTGTTTCGTGAATCTTTATCAATATAATCAAAGGTTATGCCACATAGGGTTTCGTGAGATTGTAATGATAAAGGCTGTTTTGTGAAGACTTTGCTTTTTCAATCAAGTGTTATGCCACACAGGGTTCCATAAGATTGTCTTGGTAAATTCTTAAATCTGTTTTGTGCCCAATAAGCTGGTTTAAATTGAGATGATAGTTGCGCCACCTTGCCCTCAAGTAGAGAATTTAAACCCGTTTATCGTTAGTTAGTCAAACCTTGCTCCGTTTCCTCTCGCTCTGTTTTCCTGAGGAGATTGGATAGATTAAATTTAAGTTGTAGTTAGTAGATCTGCAAAACCAGAGAAAACTCAGCTGCAACGTATAGGTTCTTTCAAGAAAGCCTTGTGCCTCTACAGCTGAAACAAAAAGACAGGACATAGTTTAGCTTATTTTCCTTTGCAAGTATTTTTGTCAAAGCACAACGAGGGAGCTTCCCCTCCTAATTTGAAGAGCACTCATTGCGTAGTGTACACAGGCTGTTCATAACAACTTCTACTCCAGAGGTGTTAGTTGTTACGCCAACAGTTCTTTCTGGCGCCCACCGTGGGGCACAAGGCCTTGAAATAACTTCATGTCACGGTTATGACTATCTGGCGTCCTACTGCTCCAGTTCAACAACCAGCACTAAGTCCGCCTATCATTCAGCCGAATTTAGTATTCATCGAAGCAGAACAGTCAGATATTATCAGTAGCTTGCGCACGTTCATTTTTGAAAATCATACATCTACCACTCAGTGGAGAAACGCGGCTACAACTCTGGATAAAGAAGAAGAAAAAGCAGATCTTGCAGCAGGTAGACCAGTTTTGCCACCTCCCGCATGGAATTAAGCATCCTGGCGTACCGAGTTTATATTAGAAGAAGGAGAAGAAATCCTCCTATCCAGCCGGATCCTGTTTTTGAAGAAGCTCCTGATCAGTTTACTGAATCAGAAATTTTTGAAGAAGAATCTCCCACTCCAATTGCAGAGATGGGTGATCGTATTATTAACAACAACAATGGTGATGATCACAACGGTCGTAATGGAAGAAACGCAAGACGTCCAGCCCCCTTGCCTTGGGGTGACAATATTGGACCGTTGGCTTTACCAGGACATCATGAATTGCCCAAGGGATCACGCAAGTTTTTCCCGAGATTTCATGGCGATGGTTCTAAACATCCAGATGAACATTTATCAGCATTCACAGCGGCTTGTTCCGTTTTGCATGTTGCGCATGAGGACATCGCCGTTCGTCTTTTCATGGAGACTCTTGAGAACAACGCAGCAGATTGGTTCAATAATCTTGAACCAGGAATTATCACTAGTTGGGCTGTCATGAGCGAGAAGTTTTTGGCAAGATTCAAGCCTGCCGAAGACAATCATAGATTATTTGCACAACTCTCAAATTCGAAGATGGAGAAGCATGAACCGATGAGAGAATTCGTGGCAAGGTTTAATCGCCTTGTTACACGTCTTTCTCACACTTTGAATCCATCTGATGAGATTTTGATGAGTTCTTTCATCAACGCGTTGCCGTCAGAAATTGCCTTTTTCCTTAAGATAAGCGAAGAAGATGATCTACAACACCTTCAGGAGGAAGCAATCAAGCTTGAAGATACCATGATTACAACCGGCAAGATGAAAGATGATTCGATCAGGTCGCTCGTGCAAGCGTCGGCCGATCCGTTGCTACAGAAGGTAGCAAATGAGGTGACGATACTAAAACGACAGTCACCACCTCAAGGGCAACCAGCCTTGCCCACATAGGGTTTCAAGAGATTGAGGTGATAAATCTGTTTCGTGTCTATTTACCATTGTGATCAATCATTATGCCACATAGGGTTTCGAAAAATTATAGTGATAAATCTGTTTCGTGAATCTTTATCAATATAATCAAAGGTTATGCCACATAGGGTTTCGTGAGATTGTAATGATAAAGGCTGTTTTGTGAAGACTTCGCTTTTTCAATCAAGTGTTATGCCACACAGGGTTCCATAAGATTGTCTTGGTAAATTCTTAAATCTGTTTTGTGCCCAATAAGGTGGTTTAAATTGAGATGATAGTTGCGCCACCTTGCCCTCAAGTAGAGAATTTAAACCCGTTTATCGTTAGTTAGTCAAACCTTGCTCCGTTTCCTCTCGCTCTGTTTTCCTGAGGAGATTGGATAGATTAAATTTAAGTTGTAGTTAGTAGATCTGCAAAACCAGAGAAAACTCAGCTGCAACGTATAGGTTCTTTCAAGAAAGTCTTGTGCCTCTACAGCTGAAACAAAAGGACAGGACATAGTTTAGCTTATTTTCCTTTGCAAGTATTTTTGTCGAAGCACAACGAGGGAGCTTCCCCTCCTAATTTGAAGAGCACTCATTGCGTAGTGTAAACAGGCTGTTCATAACAACTTCTACTCCAGAGGTGTTAGTTGTTACGCCAACAAGACTATTTGAGATTATGCATACCATGAAAAAAAATAAGAAACAAGGACAATGTAATGTCCATCTGTAAAAAAAACTACTTACCTTTTTTCCCGTAAATGTCCATACCCTGCTCCAAAGCTCCCATTTTTGCACATGAAGGTAGAATGCTGACAAAATTTATGAGATTTGGCTTTACACTTACGAATTTTATTTTCTTGGAAGTTGGTAGAATTTTTTTAACAAATTCATATTGTGCAATTATCGCAGGTCATGAGGCAACATTTGTTTGAGGCATTTTGTCAAACATTTTAACTCCTTAATTCTTTTCAAAATTCCATTTCTGTGGTCCTGCTTCTTGGTGAGGCATTTGGTGATAACTATGGTAAATTATTATTTACCAGTTGAAATCAATAATTAAAAATTTGAAATTTGACCACATTAACAACCTGTTTTTGGTTGAGGACCTGATTGGAAGGGTAGATTGCCTTTGTTGCAGCAACTGCTTGGTCTATTCTGAGTCTGTTCAATTCTGGTAGTAGTGTTTGGTTGGATAACAATTGAGACTTCATTAGTGCAGTATGACCAATTTCTGGGCTTGAGGCAGCCACACTCTATGTAAATTACTGCATGTCTGGATGCATGCACTACATTTCACCATATCAAAATAATGCTCATGTTCATACTCGTGCTCATGTTCATGGCCATTACTGTGATTATGGTTATGGTCATGGCGATGTTCATGATCATGGTCATGGTTGAGGTTATGGTTATGATTGTGATTGTGCTCATGTCCATGGTTCTCTTTGCAAATACCATAATCAGGATCATGATTTTGAAGATGATTTGTATGCCCATTCACATATGAGTCATTGCAACACCCATTGATGATGAGCATGAGCATGACCACCTTTCTCTCCTTTCAAGAGAAACATGTTGTGGAATGTTACAATTAGCCAAGTGCCCGTGTCTGCTAGCACAGCCATCCACAAGTAGATATAACCCATGAAAGTAAGCACCACCAAGGCTACCTTAGTCAATAGGGAGAATGCAACATTTATGTATATTGTCCTCACTGATCTCCGCCCTATTTTCACTGCAGCAGCAATCTTCCTTATGTCATTAATTCCACACCCATAGCTACGTCTGCAGATTTTGTGGCTACCACAGAGCCTTCCACACCCATAGCTATCCCCACATCTGTTGCTACTAATGTCAGTGCATCATTAATTCCATCGCCCACCATGGTAGTCATGCCCTCCTGCTTTAGCTCTCCATAATTTTTGTCATAAGCAAGATAACCTTCTCATATAGCATAGTATTCAAACCTGCATTAGCTTTTGTTGTCTCAGATCTTTATAAGACCTACATCTGTAAAGTTGAATTCTGTACTGACTTTGAGATGACTGGATCCAAGATTATAAACTCACAAGAAATTAGAATATTCCTGTGAAAGAGTACAGTAAGGATTCCTATGTCTCCCTGTTAGGAGACTCTCTTCAGAGGCACCGCTCTATTTTGGCAGTTACTATATCGGACAGCTTGAAGCTGGAAGAGGATGCTTTTTCAGTAAGAAAGAAAAGAATCAAATATATTATATTAATGTCCATGAATAGCTTAAAGTGGGTTGGAATTGAGCCCTACAATAATTATCTAATTCTTTTACCTTACCCAAAAAACATATCTACTTTAGCCTGAAGGCGGAACTAATGTGAGATCTATATTATGATTACATTATTTGTGTATTACATGGTGTATAGGAAAGGATTTTAATGCAAGTATTCCATAAGAAATGGGTGGTGATAACAGTTTGAGTGTTGGTCATATAATTATTAGATCCATTTATTAATTATTGTTGTCAGGTTTGGAAAGATAGTAACTATTATTATACAGGTTTCAGGCATGCTAGAAGCCTAAAAGTAAGACAATGGCTGAAGATTTTCTACTTCTTACACATGGCAAACTATAGGTAAAATTTTATGCAAATACTCAAAGTTCTTGGAGTCTAGACATGGAGCTGGTTCTATGCTGAGCAATAATATATTAATATATTAATAACTATCATTATCAATTGCTCATGCAAGTCAAATTTTAAGAAAAGCTTGCTATTCACCACTTGATATTTGGTCACTTTTGTAATTGTGATGATAAAAGCCCCTTGAATAAGTAAAGCCAAAATTCCTTGAATGAGGCAGGGGATGTATTCATTAAGAAAGCTATTTAGTATTTTCAGATAGGTGGGTTAAACTAGGATGAGCATCAATTGCCTTGATGCTCCTATACAGAAAAAATGGGGGAAAAGTATATTAATGCTTGTGAATAAACAAAGCAGTTCAAGAGGATTCAAATGTGCAGCAAGTAGGAGTGCCAAAATGCCTCTAACCACAAATAAATAAAATCTACAGCTAAAACCAGAATTAAACCTAGGAAACAAAAGAAAATTAAGAAACATGGACCATTAAACTTAGGAACATTTATTATCATGAGAGATGAGTTCTTGTGAATCACTACTCATGAAACATGGGTCAATGAGTTTGACTTGAAAAACTACAAGGTTGAACCTGATAGCAATATCATAATTTGACTTGTTGTGGAAAATACATCCTACTTATCAATTAAGAAGAGGTTCAACCAAAAGTTAAAATAAGAAAACATTTGACAAAGAAGTATATACAGAGCCATATAATACACAAAATTTTGTAAAATAAAAGTCCCAGTTTAAGAGAAACATCGAAAGATCTGGTAAAAGAAGGCCAAAGGAAAACAAGGCTCTAATCTACACCAGAGCCAAGAGTAGAAGAGGGACTAACATGCTTGTGGCTCACAGCAAAGAGGCCAATATAACGATAGATGTTGTACTTCAAAGAATGAGCTGGGTCAAGAAAGCTCAATGAAATCTCCACTCAGCACTCCTCTCCTAACATCCATGACTAATGGAATCTCAATATGCCAAAAAGGAAATTCATGATGAATCAGCCACTGTAGTATAGATTGTTAGAGTGCAAAGTAGCCAACCCTCTATATCACAAATGGTAACATGCGTTTTGAGGAACCCCTCATGACCATTGGCCAGGTGAGGTTGTGTTAGAGATCATTCATCACCTGCAATTGCAAATTCTGAAACTCACAAGCGCTTGAAACCTCGTGAAGTTGGTATACACTAAAATAAAGAATTGATCAATCTGGTGACCCTATAAATCCCCTACGAGCCCAGCATCTAAAAGCAATGGCTTCCCAAAGATAAAGGGTCAGACACCTCTGATTTGGTTGACAGGGAGGATAACAAGGGACATTATTAAGCCTCTATGTAAGGAGTAAAAACTGCATCAAAATCTCATAATTGACATGAAACCTAAACAAAATTGTCTTATGTTCCCAACTTTTAAAAGCAGAGATGACAGATCATTTCATCACTTCAAATATGGTGCTCTGTCTCAACTTGTAACCAGTAAGAAAATAGCCTCAACTTCCCAAGGAGAATCTTTAGTTCATTTTTAAAACAGGAAGTCAAAGATGGTCAGGCCAAATGATATTGTGATTGACAATCTATAAGAAGGCTCAACATAACAAGCCAACTCTGTACTGAGAGATTACAATGAGGGGGAATCCATGTGACCTGAGTATATTGCCAAGATAGACTAAAATTGAGGGAAATCCATGTGTCCTCACCTGAGTATATTGCCAGTATATATACTCTTTGACATTGGTATTAATGTTCTCCTTTCCTTCCCCACCCCTGCACGCATCCAAGGAGCATCTGAAAGGAGGAATCTATTAATGGAGATGTCAATAGACTAAAGAAGAAAACCAATCTTGGAATACCAAGGACACCGGTGGCCAAAGAAAGTGAAGAGTCAACTTGATCTAAGGATCAATAAGCTAAATATGGATGTCTTTCTCAACTTGATAATTATAAACAAGATTTCCAATCTATGAAGAAAGAAAATAAACCTGAAAATGATCTCAAGAAGAGGAGGCTGACCACTAGATCTGGCCTAGACAAGTGGTCTAAGAGACTGTCCATTTACAAAAGGTCATGAATTGGAGTATGATAGGATGAGCTACAATAAAGTTTCTAATTTCGTATAACTAGTGGAAGGCACCTTTCTGGACCTGTGAGAAAATGAGCTAGAAGGATGGCCCATGCCCTACATATCCATATTCAATTAATCTTTGAGCTCGATGGAATATGTAGCCTCTTTCTTTTAGCTGAAAGCCTGACACAACTAACTTCCAGTGGTATTATATAGCTTTTGCCTGTAAAGTTTGTTTTGTTGCAGATCAAAGATACCTAATGTTGAAGCCTATAACAATAATGTTCACTGAAATATTATTTAACACTCGGCAATATGCAATTTTACTTCTAGGTTTTTGTTAGTTAACCCTGAGAGGACACTGTCAATATAAAAGCCAAATACAAAACCATGATCTTGCATGTTCTATCAGTAAACTATACAACATCAATTTATGGATTGTCTTCCCCGATCTATTCAGTTTGATTACAGATCTAGCCAATGCATAGCCATAACACTAAAATGTATTAAATGTGAGAAATGACATGTATAAATACTCATTATCTTCCATTGAGAATTTTGTTAGATATGTCTCAGGAATTTGTAATGGAGGCAATAGTTCTAAGTAAACTAGTGAGATTCTGAATTAGCACCTAATGAATAGAAAAATATCTTTACACCAGTCATTGCCTTAGCTTACAAGTATTCAGAACTAGAAGCACATTGAAGAATGGCAATAATAAATGAAAAAGGCGTCTTAAAACAGAAAGATTAAGTCTAATAGTTAAAAATATAATCTCGTGTTTTCCAAACTATCATTACAGATATCATGCACATCAGTCCAAGATCTCAACACCACCCTTTTCAAACTGTCTTGGAAACTGTACAGATTGTACCTTATTGATCATTGACCTCTTAAACAGGTTGACTGACTTAGGTTGCATATAGATATTAATATTCCATGAGATCAACAATTCTCTAAAATAATCATCTTACTTGCCATTATCTCCAGTTACATCAGTTGAAGTATTAAGAGAGTCAACTTGATATATAGCACCTTCTAACAGATCACATAAATATTCTAATATGGGGAGAATCATTCGTGAACAAAACCTTAAAGTCCTCAATTTGAACACGAACTTACAAGCAAGATGTATGGTGATAAGAAACAAACACCTTACCAGCCAGTCTCTCTGGTATATATCTTAGAGCAGCCCAATCATGTATACCTCCCCCTGCATGACCTAGCATCCAAAACTTTCCACCTAAGGCAAGTGTGTCGGTAATATATTTCATGTCCAGGCCAGATGATGTAAAATTACGATCTGAATGACCATCACTTTGACCAAATCCAGGCAGATCATATGATGCAAGCCTAACTCCAAATTCTTCAAGCAATGAATGTTTGATGCCAGGAATACCTGCCATGAGATTAGCTTAGATAGTTTAACCCCAATTTCCACTGTTGAGTGAGGATCAAATCAACAAAATACGAAACCCATGCATAGTTTGTCAATTAAGCATTACTATGTAAACATATAAACCATATACACACCTGAAATGCAGCTTCAAACTATTCACAAGGTACTGCCTCACAGTGTGGATAAGCTTTCACTGCAGCTGCCTCACTGTATGCTCCAGGAACTCCCTAACTCACGTCTTGCTAAACCATAGTTATTTTTTTCCACTGCTACTTCTAGAGGCATAATTATGCAAGTCACAAGCCAAGAGGGAAAATTTCTTGTATCATGGAGCCATTTTCACTGGAAATTACTTCTAATTTCAGTCAATAGCTACGAAAATCATGCAACCCCTACCCCTGGTTCCTCTGTATTTTGAAAGCCGTTTAAAAACTAATGCTATTTAGGCAAATTTGTATAGAAAAAACTTCAAAACTACAAATACTGCTGCAACGTATACCATTGTTTACAGAAAACTTCGGTTCAAATGTCATTATCCCGATTTTTTTAAGAATTGATAAAGATTGAGCTTCGGTTCAAATGACATCATCCTCCGTATAAAGTATTTTTTACCAGGAGGAAGGATTTGCCAAAAGCCTTCCTTTAAATTATATGCGAACACATTTACACATTCACGTCCACATAAACTGCTGAAGCACAGGTAATCTCCCACACAAACACACATCCGAAACCGCCGACATGTATCAAGATATTCAGGAAGATTGTTCGGAGGCATTCTTGCAAATTCTTTCCACTTCCAAAGCAACTTATCTTTCTGGTCCTGAAACAGCTCCCAGATAATAATACCCGTCCAGCATGAAACCACTAGAACGGACGAACCATATGCAACCATAGATACAACATCCATATTCCAATATTGAACAAGTTCGAGGGGTAACGGAGCTACTGTAACAGGGTTAATGAAACCGTCTTGGATATTGTAACCCAAGATAGTCGTCGGCAACTTTCCCCTCCAGAAAAGAACGCCATTGCACTCAACCATTTCATCTCCTAACATATTAGAGCCCATTTCCCCAGCAAACTGTAACTTAATCCTCCATGAATCTTGAAAATAGTGGTAGATTTGGAAGGAAAAATTTCCAGAGTTTGAGCAGACTACCAAATAGGGCTCTCCTTTTGTTCCCTTTACAAGATGGATAAATTTGTCAGTCACATCTATTTCTATCTCTGCATAGGATGTCGTAAGGGGATTGCAAACACATAATTGTGGGGTGCGGGTTTCTCGAAAGAGCAGCAACCCCTGCGCTGTTGTTGCTAAATATCTCAAATTGCTTACCTGAGGATTTGGGAGAAAAGAGAGAGAGAGTGTCCTCCATTTTTGGGTGGAAAAGCAGTACGCCAGACAGCCAAAGATTTCATCATCTTCTACACCGCAGATAAGAAGCCATGGTTTTTCGGCAGGCAATGAACACAGAAAGATTTGCGAGGACAACATAGAATTCCATTCGTTACAGACCATGCGATAGCCGGAGATTTGTTTAATTGAAAGCTTCGCAAATATCTCTTGCATCATATCCAGAGGAAGCTCAGATATACCACACTGATCTCCATCACCTTCAACTGCTGCAATCGATTCTATCTCCATTTCTTCCGCCTTCAACTGCTGCAATTATTCTTGGAACACTGGATTAAGTATACTTTTATTTCACTCTTGGGGTACATCCTGACCCCTTTTTGTAACATGGAGTACTTTGCTTAATCACCGCGTCATTTAGAGGCCGTGCATTGGGTTAAGGGCTGCCGACGTGGAGAAAATATAAACTAGCACTTGCACCTATAGGAGGTTCAAGGGATTCCCTGATAGGAAACTAAAAGTAAAATTTAAATGTATTTTAATATTATATAATTAGTTATATAATAATATAAATCTATATAGGTTCTAGATATTTCATATCTTTAATTTAACTTATGTCAAATCAAGCTTCTCTAAAATAAAAGTGAAATTAGTTTTATTTTTCAACTCGGAATTTTATCAAACCACAATTTAATCTGATTTGTTTGTTTAATTGAATACTTATGGTAGAGGGTATTTATTATCTTCTATTCACAATTCAATGAGATTTGCCTAAAGAGGTAAGTTTTTGGCTCTATTAATTTACCTCTTATGATAGCATTAAATAGCAAAAGTTCATTTTTACATTAGTAGGCATTTTAGAGGAAGGAAACATTAAAAACATGAAATACCCAAACATGCAAAAACCATAGTATGTCGTGGACACCCTCTAAATTGTTGATTTATCCTCAATTTCTCTCATATCACTTAGTTGATTCATTAGGTGTTTATGGAAAGTGTCAATCCCATTATAGTGGGCTAAGGAGAAATAATAGGTTTCTAATGAAATGAATAGGACACTTCTATTGATGTGCCAATTCTCACCTTACCCGATTTGCATAAGCAATTTGAGATTATAACCACCACCTACGAGCAAGACAAAAACCTCCAAGTACGCTTGGAGTATACTTGACTTGGCATGGGAATCCTATTGCATATCATTATTAAAGTTTTGAGAATGCAATTGGATTCTATACAGCCAAGGATTAGCTTGTCCAAGTTGTGCATCAATCATATAGATATCCTTTTCACATTTTTATTCAAAATAGAAGTGCATGTTAGTTCAAGAAGATGACATGTATCTGCAACAATTTCACCTTGCCATCAAGCATAAGCAAGGAAATGTTAATCTTGTGATTGTTCCATTTATCCACTTGTGGGTATCTTGTTAACCATGTTCTGGTCTTGCAATCCTGGGGCATTGTCTTCTTCACAACTGCACAAAATCAAGCATAAGCAAGGCAATGTTAATCTTGTGATTGCTCCATTTATCCACTTGTGGGTACCTTGTTAACCATTTTCTGGTCTTGCAATCCTGGGACATTGTCTTCTTCACAACTGCACAAAATTAATTTGCCTTTCTCAATAACTATGAAGTTCTTCAAGTTGGTGGACCAATTATTGATCATCTTGAAAATTATAATGCTAGAAGTTGATATGGAAAGTATACTTCAACAAAGTCTCAAGTCACTTTAGCATCCACAAGACTCTTGCAGTTTGTACTACTTCTAGCGGACCAATCTTTATGCTAAGGATACCAAATAAAGAGTGGTAATCTGGCATGTTCCATCGTTTGATCCCCTAATAGAAAGTAAGGGATGTACACCCTATTTATTAGGCAATGAAGAGAGGCATTTGTTCTTATGTCCACCTCTTATATTAAGCACAATTTTGATGAATTTTGTGTGTCGGTTCATTTTTTTCATTTTCAAACATGATTATTGGTGTGCCACAATAGAACAGCGTCTCTAAGCAAGGTGATTGTTAAACTCTTCTTTGCACATGTCTATGTCATTTTTTTCTAGAGACATTATTTCTAATCATGGTACAATGTTTCTAAGCACCTTTTGCAAGACACGTTGATGCCTTGCAGATACAAAGTTTACCATGTTTACGAGTTTTTCATCCACAAATTGTAATGAACATGAAGTTCCATCCCTAAAAAAAAGTTTAGCATGTTTACGAAATTTTCATCCACAAATTGTGTTAAAAATGAAGTTGGCAACCATGTCATTATACATCTCCTGTGCATCTACAATGGCAAGCATTCACACACTTAAAGTGCAATTCTCCTTTCATCCAACAAATATTGGAGTGCTCGACAACTGTACTAAATCTAGACCCTTAAAGGTTTGCTTGGGCTTTCAACTTCTAGAGTCAATTGAAGTCCTTACATAAAAGGCGACTTTAAATAGATAAAGTACAGTTTGTAATTCATGTTTCTATGTTTTTTTCTAATTTCGATACTGACAAGTCATAGCCTTTGAGCAGTTTAAGCACTTAACATGACCATGAACACTTAGATGTCACAAAATAACCATCATAGAATTCTAAATACGTAACAGTGTAAAAGGAAATAGGTTGTGAGATGAAATAAAAGGGCATCTTGACAACCCGGCTTTACACTGTTTGCGATAAGCTTCAAAAATTGTACCATGTAAATAGTACTATGGGAGATAATCCTATAGTGATCCATAGCTTCAGCATCAGCCTAATTTGGCATGACAAATGGTGAGGTGGTGGTTATTCTCTTTAGAGTTGTCTTTTTCCTTTGAGGTTCTACTCTCTCCAATATATCTTTCTAGATTACTTCCCAATAAGTATGATAAAATTGAGTTGGGAAGCCCTAGAACTTAGGGTTTTGTCACTTTCAAAGGGGAATATGACATCTCTTATTTTTTCTTATGTTGTTGGCCAAACTAGATTGAAGAGATTTCCACAAGGAAGTGGCACCAAGAAGTATGAGCCTGTATGAAAACAGTAAATCAAGCGACAGTAAGGAAGGTGTTTACAATTGTAAGTTAAGGTAGAACCCATGAGAAAAGATATGAAGGCATATGTGGAACTCTAAACAAGCTAAAAAATTCATCCAATTAGAAAGAGGAGGAAAGAAAGTCTTAGTTTAGAGAAGATAACTCATGAGTCAGAACACAAGAAGCCCATCAAGGACAAAGGCACAGTCAATGATGCTGATGATAAATATCAGCAGAGTTTGGAAGAATGACGAAAACCCAGAAATTTTTATAAGATTATTTGATTTCATTTATATTCCTAATAAATAAACTCAACAGATAAGTCTCCAGCAAGGAAAGGAAAATAGGTAAGCCCAACACCCATGTGTGGCACAGAGCAACACTTCAGCATTACTGATTTATATTTATTGAATACTTAAATAGGTGGACGACGATGGAGAATTGCTGCATCCGCTACTTGATACAAAAACTTTATCATAAAGTAAGAGACACCATACTAAACTTTGACTGAAAGGAAACATATTAAATCGAAATGTTGTTTGGAATTCCCCTGTTGGTCAATCCACCCTACTTGGAGAGATGAATGGTGCTCCTATAGAGCAGCATGTATGGAACTGGGAGGGCCCATACCTATTTTGCAGCTTTGTATTCACGTTCCTCTCCGACACATTCTTCTCCATGCCCACCAAAGTTGCAAAGAATCGCCGAAGGCTTGTTCAATGCCCTAATTGTTATTCCATTTAGGAAGGGACCCCTTCACCTGCCTCAAATACACTTCATCTGTCGAATGCTTGGACAGAAGCTCCAACATTGCCATCACAGTTGAGAGCAGAAGTACCTCTAGTTCTTTCATCATTTCAACATTGTCAATGGAATGTTTCTATAAGAATAGTCTGAACTGAAATAAAAAAAACATCTCTATTGCATTAAGTACTTTTCAGGAAATGCTATTAACTAGCAATCGCACCTTGGTGTGCAATGGGTACGCCAAAGAGGTCTCCTTTGAAAAGAGCAAATTAAATTGGCACATAAAATTTGTGTTTGTTGGAGAAAATTGTTTTATGGTGGTGGTGTTACATTCAAGTAATCTAAGTCAAGCGAACAATGTATTTTGGTTGTTTGAACAAAAAATTCAGACGAAATGGAGTCTGAATGCATTTGATTCATTCTAAGATTCATGAAAAGCAATAATTCATTTACAAACAAACAACTGTTGCACAACGATATTGGTATGAATTAGAATTACATTCTTTTGAAATCATTGATGATCCAAAAACCACCACACCAGTGGATGATTAGAAGATTTACAAAGATCTTAGTTAAATACATGCTGATTTTTTTATTGAAGTTCAAGTTAACCTTTTTATCATCACCCTTATCTCCTAGACTATTTTATTTTACATTTTGGAAAGAAGACACTTTGAAATTTGAAAATCCACCCAATAGGTTTTGAAAAAGAAAAATTGTATATGACATTACAACTTCATGAAAATTGAGGATTTACACAAGTAATCAACCAAAAAATAGGAATTCATGTGCACAAACCATAGAACCAAATTCTAGCTGACCAATCCTTGCACAAAAATAAGTAAGAATCGTGAAATGTCAAAGTTGTACATTCATCTTTTCCTATGGAGTAGAAATTTGACAAGGATACAAGCATTCATATTTCCAGAGGAGGGAATGACCTACAAAGAAGATGAATAGTCACTGTTGAAAATGAGAGAGATTCAATGGGGATTATTATGATAACAACATTATTGTGAATGATACAACCTATCACAGATATTAGACCTTTATTGTTATTGTGAATGATAGAAACTGTTGCGGTTATTATCATTATACAAAAAGCTCTGCAAAAAGTGCATGATATCTATGAATTGAATCTGTGCATTGCCTTGTAAAGAACCTGCAATTGTAATGTTGTTGCTATTAGAAGTTATCTTGAAACAAGGTATTTGGTGATGGAATATGAACAGATAATGGTGACAAGCCATTAACTTAAATTGCTCTGCATTCTCTTGACACAAGGAAACTAAATTAAGCTAAACTATGATAGTAGTTGTTAGAATAGTTACAATATATGAAAATATGCTAACCTGCATATCAATAGCATTGTTGGCACCAAAAGTACGCCATGAAGACTTAATTGTTATATATATATATATATATATATATATATATATATATATATATATATATATATATATATATATATAATAGAAGACTTAAATTTATGTATATGGAATGTTATTGTATTATAGATAAGTTTCCATATTTATATGCTAATTCAGATACAACATTGCATATTTCCCTCCTAGTACATCAATTGACCCTGTCTATATCATTCAATCACTCATGATTTAAGTGAGATACGACATTACAAATTTGAGCAACCATATACAACTATAAAATAAATCTTTCTATCTTCATTATGATAATTTTGAATTTGTAGTTTATGTTTATGAGTCTGCAACATGCCTTCCATAGAATGTAATGTCCCCATTTTGGCCATTAGCTATTCATTTGGTTTTAGCCTATTTCCAGAAATTCGTAGGCTTGTCTGAGGTAAAATCAGGGTTTCCTTTTTTGGAGGCTTTTTGGCATTTCTCATAATTTACTATTTTTAGTAAGTTCTAATTTTGGTAGTGGTCTAGTTGGCAGCTCTTCAGTAAGTTTTCCATTTCAATTGGAGCAGTTGAATATTGTTGAATTTGGCTATTGAGGTGTAAAAAGGAGAAATGAGTTATTTTAAGTCATTAATGTTATATTTCATATTTGGGCCCCTTGGCCTAGTTTAATGACTTGAAGTTGTTTTAAAAGGTGGTCATAAAGGGTGGACGCCTCATGGAGGGAATAATTGATATTTTATATTGTTTTAATATGCCTTGGCTTTTGGATGCCATATTAAGGGAGAATTAAATATTTTGAAAAGTAAAATATTTCAAAAAGGAGCTTTTGGTGTCCCTTTCTTGGAGGAGTTATGGAATTTGAAAAGTCACTTTCAATTCTATAAAAGAGATAGTTTGCTCTAGCATTTATCATCTAATGTTTTATGCTAATGTTATGCTGTCAAAATGACAACTTGTTTAATACTTCGAGGGATGCTTACCTCCTAGTTCCAATCCAATTTCGTGTTTGAAAGACAACACCTAGTTGGTCTTATTGCTGCTTCTCAATCAGACTAGCAGATTGTGCTTCAAAGTTGGTGAATTTTGGTGAGAATTTCAGTTTTAATGTTGCTGATGTATACACAGCTGAAGGTGTTTTTCATTTACAGCTTTTGATGTGAATTTATTTTGGTTATGGGTATTTGATCCTTGCAATTCTATGCTAATGGCGACCATATTTGGAGAATTTCAGAATTTAATTCCAAGTATTTGATTTTAGCAAGAGAAATCACCCCTCTTGAGGGCCGTACCATCTTGAGAGTGCATTGGGATTCGTGCAAATTAATATCTTGAGTTTTGATGCAGTTTTGTGGTTTGAGTTTGGGCGCCTATCCTCCAAAGAGCCTTTGCGTTTCATTTCATTCAATTCAGAGGTATATTGAAAGAGTTATGAGCATTTCATTGATTCTTATAGTTGCTGGTTATTCATTTCTAGAATTGTAGATTTATATCAGACTTGTTAGTTTTTTATATAGTGCTGGTTTGAGCTTCATTTTTATATCATTATTGTATTGTAAGAGTTAGAGGAAGTGTTACTCTAACCATTGATTGATTTGGAAGCACATCTTTCTTATTTGTAGCTGTTTAATTCATTGTAAAGCTGATTAGTAGTACTAACAACTATTTATTTTATTTGTTGCAATTAGTTTAAATTTCATACTCCCACGATTGAGTGGTTGAGCTTAAATAATCATCTTTCTTTAATTGTAAGTTTCCCCCCACTAAATAAGTGGTTGTGTGGACTGTATTCCCCCCACGTTAATAAGTGGAAGTGAGGATTTAATTGGCTGGCTTGCCGCCTTTAATAATGTAATAATCTCACCCACTGAATAAGTGGAGTATCCCCACTGCTTGTGGATGCCTGCATCAGTAGATGAATTGTAATTTCAATTCAGTTTACTCCTAATGATCCTCTGACCATATGCTATCACCTCGCCCACATTGTGATCTTGGTGAACATTCTTGGTTAGAGTTACTTCCATGCTGATTTGCTTTTGGAGCTAACGCTAATCAGTGGTTTGATGCTAATTTGTGTGTCTAATTTTGGGGAAAAAATTAAGGGGAATATCTCATAGAACATATATAAACAGGGCAGTTTACTGACTTGCACATAGATTGACAATAAAAAATTATGTGTTATACTTATTTTGAATTTTCTCCTCTAGAATCTCCAACTAGTATATGAATACCATTGAATTTCTGATTTAGTTGTCTGTATAGCTTTAGAGATTGGATTCGCAATAGAACACTTCAAATATTAATTTTTTTTCCAAGCAAACAATCTACTTTGATTTCTGTAAATTCAACATCTCCAATATGTGCAAGATGAGACAATGCAAAGCAGCCCTAACTGATATAGATTTTATATGGGTGGTTTGATGATTGATATCTAAAAGTATTCTCCCCAACATTACCCGGCAATGCATCCACATAATCTAGCTACTATCCGAGAGGTTTTTGGGGATGTGGGAGAATGGGACATCCCCCCCAACCCTCTTTTGGTTATATTTTGGGACATCCCCTAAAATAGGGCATATACATAGGATGCTTCCATTTTTTTAGCATAAAATGGGCACACCATGGCTTTGTCAAGGATCCTAGAGACATCATGATGCCCCCTGCCTATCCCAAGCACTTCAAGGCATCCCAACATCACCCACTCAAAACTAGACAAAACAAACATTCTTGAACAACTAAAACCGATGCAATGGCCAATGCAATATAGCTCAACACATTCAAATTGATTTCCATCTCCATTGTTCAAATTTTTTGCTTTGTACTTGCAATGGATGGAAGTCCTATGGATTATATAGGGAATTTATAGCATTCAGATACTCCATTTTACCAATGAGTAGACTATGTAGCAGCGCACAGATAGTTCTCAAAGCAATAACGGATGATGAATTTTGTTTTAAGTTGTAGACGCAAAGGGGGTCGACAAAGTTCAAGGCCTTAACCATGAAATAAATCAATGTTTGAATTAAAATCATTATATGCCTATGAGTAAAGTTATAATGCATTTCTGTTACAATATTAAATAATGCTTTGATATGAGAATTGGGTGACTGAAACTTGACACACAAACCAAATTCCAAACAACAAAAACAATTAACAATTATTTCTTAAAATAAAATGACAGATAAAAAGTAATAATTCAATCAATGAAGGTAATTCTATCGAGTGTGATATAGCAGTGATACAACAGAAATAATTGTAAATTATAAGAAGGGTCCTTGAGTAAAATGAATTTTGATAATCATACAAAGTTACTGTTGTAATCAGGTGAATGTGTTATAGAATGTAGAAAACCCAAATTATGAAAACACAAATTCCCACTAAGAAGGCTAGATGCCAAATGTTTCATCATTTTATACAAGAAACTTAAATATTAGACTACCACAAACTCATTGCAGGACATGTGTAAACACCATACAGATTCATTCAGAAAAAAACACACAACATTGAACCAATGATCATCATAAAATAAATTTTCCAAAAGAGACAGGTATTATTAATCCATCTTGCACAATCCATATAAAAGAATGTGGTAACTATGAAAACTTGTCTAAAAGAAATAGTTTTTACGTAAAAAAAAATAGATGATTTTCATTACAAACTATGGAAGGATGAAATTTACAAGGAAACCAGATCAAGTTTTTCGTCTAATTTTTTTTTGATATATTATGAATCAGAGGATAGCTATATTTACAAGTAAATTCTTATAAAGTCTCGTAATGAATCATAAATATTTTTGATCAGACCCTCAAAAAAATAGAAGACACAAAAGACGCAGAGGGTTCCTTTTCATTAAAAAGGAGCTATTCATTTATCTTAAACATAATATGTAGCATACCCCATGTTTAAAAAATATAGTCATAAACCTAACATCGAAAGAAACAATCATCCTCACTTAAACACATTTGAAAGAAGGTACTATAAATCATCGAACCTAAATACTTTTGCGAGGAGGTATTCAAAAGCACTTGATCGCTTCTAGTACATGGCTTTCAATACATATCCTCTGCTCTAGAAATTAAAAGAAAATGTCAAAGAGGGGGAAAAAACAGAAGTAGCCAACCTGATATACTGCTTGCCATTGGAGCTCTTAGGTCCAGGTCCCATGAAATTTGAATGGTAGCCCTGGTCCAGTCCCTCAAGTACAATATCATAGTTACAATGCCAAAGAAGGAAGGAAGCTTTAACAAAAGACTTTTCATCAAGAACAACATATAGGGCAACTTATGAGACCGTTTTCATTACACTGCAAACACCTCACTGCCATTAAATTTCCCTCTTCTCTGAAAATCTTGCAGCTTCCATTGCAATCAAGGCACAAAACAAACCTCACATCTTAGAGCTCTTAGGTCCAGGTCTGCCACTAGAGCTCTTAGGTCTAGGTCCCATGAAATTTGAGTGGTAGCCTTGGTCCAGTCCCTCAAGTGCAATATCATATAGTTGTAAGACTGCCAAAGAAGGAAAGAAGGAAGCTTTAACAAATGACTTTTCCTCAAGAATAGCATATAGGGCACCTTATGAGACCATTTTCCTTATGAGACCATTTTCATTACATGACAAACACCTCACTGCCATCAAATTACCCTCTCTCTGGAAATCTTGCGGCTTCCATCACAATCAGGGCATGAAACAAACCTTACATCGCCACACTCATCATAGGGCTCAAAACAAGTATCGACAGGATGAATTGTGCAAATAAAAAACCATGCCAAAAGAATAGAGAAGCATGAAGATGAGTACACAGGTACACAAGTCAGGTGAGATAGATAACTATGCAGGGCTTCACCTACCCCAAATACACTTCATCCGTTGAATGCTTGGACAAAAGCTCCAGCACTGCCATCACCGGTGTGGCCTCACTAGGGGCAGACACAATTGAGAGCAGAAGTACCTCTGGGTCTTTCATCATTTTGGCATTGTCAATGGAATGTTTATGTAAGAATAGCCTGAACTAAAATAAAAAACATCTCTATTGCATGAAGTGTTTTTCAAGAAATGCTATTAATTAAAAAGTTGATTATCAAAAAGTGTTTTTCAAGAAATGCTATTAATCAAAAAGTTGATTATCAAATAGAAAAACCATGTTGATAAAAATCTGGTAAATAACCAAAAAATAAATGACTGGAAAACAGTGAACATACACTTACAGTTGTTCTTCTGCACTCACCTTTTAATCTTCTGCAAGTGCTTTAGTAGTCATCTATTTAGAGACAACCTGGGCGGTGATCAAATGCATGAACAAAATGACTGCCAATAGTGAACTTCATTCATTTATTTACACTATTTTGTACAATAAGTCGCAGCTAACATTGAATCAAATCTACCAATCCTCATTATGACCAGTGATTTAGATCGACCTACCAGATTTATATGCATTTATTGCAATAGTTTTATAGATTTTATCTTTCAATGCATTCCCTTTATCAGTATTGAGACATTTGAGACATTTTCCGAGACAGGTATGATGGTGTGAGAATGTTCTAACAAAATACGATTTGAAATGAATTCCTATCGCAAGTAAGGAAATTTCTATCTTGCTAAGATTTGTTTCCAGACGTGATGTCAATTAGATCATCGGTGGCAATCTGAAAATGGTTTATCCACAAGCAATAATGGTTTATGGGCATGTGAGACAGGTTTATCGATTGCTTGTGGACTGGAAAGTCCACAATAAAAGTCTATCAACTAATTAAAACAAGAGTTGCAAGGCAACGAAGTTCCTATCAAAATGTTTAAGAATAGTTTTGTTTGTATTTGTTGTGTTTGTTGTGTTTTAGGAATTTGATCATTGATAGAGTCAACTTTGTCTTCCAATAGAAAATGACCCTTATAACAAAAAAAAATTGCTCACTTCAAAATTTTGAATAGTTTGTAACAAAATAATTGGAAGAATTGAATTTAAAGTTAAATATTTGTGAAATGTGTACACCATATGAAATGCTCTGGTTGTGCTTTTAGGCCAATGAAGAAAGCGCAATGTACATGTTGCCAGCATTATGTAAATATTAATGAGTTCAAAGATTTCCTTAATCATTGAGCATATATGATAAAAAAAACTTTTATTGTACATAGAGTCATGCATAACCAACTTGCTTAAATGTTACAGTTTTCTCCACAAAAGAAAATGAAAGCACCTAGTTCTAAGTCCTCTTATAGATGCCTAATGTCTCCAAAAAATGCCTTACGATAGAAAATGATCTTTTTATTCCATTCAGTAATATATAACTCATTTATAAGCCTCATAAAACTTATAATGTGAAGTCTATTGCAAAAGGCTTGGATCAAACATCAAAAATCTCAATTGAATCCATATGCCCATTTTGTTGATTGCATAGTAGTGGACAGAAGCATTGCAATAGTCATTGGATGAAGACCACAAGGTACAGGATTAATTGTTGAAGCTATTGTTGAAGCCTCTTCATAGGAAACATCACCGACTAATTGGTATCCTCTTTCAGCACTAGGATCCTGCAAAAGTGGAAGCAATAGTTTCAATTTGCTATATATTGACCATCTTTTACTTACAAACTTTTTTTTTAAAAAGCAGTTAGAAGGTGCCATACCTCTACTCCATTTAAGCCAAGATGAATTAGTAATGCACCAGGGTTTAGCTAATCATCACGAACCAAATTTGGCACACCTGCTGCAACAACAAGAATATCTGCTTCATGAGTAAAATCTGTAGGATTTTTGGTATAGGAATGCACAATAGTCCATTTTAATGACTATCAAGGATAACAATAGGAGAACTTTGCATTGCGAGTGATTTATGTCAATGGAATAAGAAAACTTCATAATATGTTAAATAGGCTAACCAACCTAATGAAATTCTTTCTGTTTTGAGTAGCTATGATGTACATAATTTTTTTGTGGAAACATGGTTTAAAACTTTAAAATAATACTTAAATAAAGATTGTCTACTATGTTTCTAATTTCAGATCTAATCAATACAATTTGGTGCATACTCTGACATTTCAAACACTTTTTTAACAAAAGAAAAGCTTAGCCCCTTGCCATACATCTAATGAATAGATTGTTCTGTAGTTGACTAATTTGAAGATATCTGAAAGTAATACTTACAAAACATGTTCAAAAGATCAACACAGTTAAGAATTTATTTTCAGGCAATCTACAAAGAAATGGATGACAATTTTGTCTAATGTTGACAATATTTTTTGCAATAATTTTATTACGTTTTTATGTATATTATCTTAATCTAAACTTAAAAAGAACCATTATCAGCATTTATAGATATTCTTCTACATCAAAATAGCAAATTAAAAGGTGATGCAACTATTTCTTAACTGCTATTGATCTGATGTTAATTTAGTGTTGATCTACTGTAGATCTGCTTAGTAGTCTTTGTAGGAGGTAATTTAGGAATTGATGTGTTAGTTCTTAGTAGTCTTCTTAGGAGTTACATTACTCTGTTTTGGACTTCTGTTACATTCTAGTCTCCGTGGGAGTTAAATTAGGGGTTTTTTTTGTGGATTTAGGGGATAGCTGGTAACAGAGGAATTAGTTTTTGAAGAATGTAATGATCAGATTATGAATAATGAAAATAGAGTATAGTATGAAGGAGTAAGAATCTCCATATTTTCTTTTTATCTCCATTTCATTGTGTTTATTTCCTTTGTATTACAGAAGGCAAGTTTTTTAATTTG
Organism: Sequoia sempervirens; assembly: GCA_007258455.2. Classification (NCBI taxonomy): domain Eukaryota; kingdom Viridiplantae; phylum Streptophyta; class Pinopsida; order Cupressales; family Cupressaceae; genus Sequoia; species Sequoia sempervirens. The sequence continues at coordinate 217,937,307 of VDFB02000003.1, read as the reverse complement.
CAGGATCTGAGGAATCATCTGCAAGATGATACACAGTTAGGAATATGCAAGGTGAAATATTTATCATGGTTGAGACTTAGGAAAAGGGAAAAACTATAGGTACAGTCAATACTCATTCCAATGCTGATAAACATTTTAACTAGTGAAGTAAAATGAACCATATGGAAGCTAACTATTGCTTGAAGTTGAAACAAAAATATTAATCATAAGAAAAACAAAGAGAAAAAGGTAGAAATAGCAAAGGAGACAAAAAAATAGAAAATTTATTTGTGGCCAATATTCAATAGCATCTGAATTATTATTTTCCTTGAGTCTAGGAGAAAAAAGAATATGATATGTACAGAGGTTGAATTATACAGGCTCATTACCGGTATTGATCATACAATAGTTCTTGAAGAATTTTATTAGTAAAATCAGGGAAAAGATGAAATTCCCATAAAGAAATCTTGTAATCAGATTAACACAATTTGGATTTTTCATCTGTATTTTGTTTATAACAGAATCTGTTGTTTGTCAGCTAGCTAAATGAGAATTTTACTGTTGTGTTTGAAAAAGAGTGTTAATTAATGCAAACCCACCCATTTAGTCTGACAAATTTGTTTTTAAGACATTTAACTGTTATTGTTGTTGTCCCTTGCCATTGGTAAAAGGAATCAAAACTCAAGCGAAGATTAAAGCTTCCTGTTGTTTAATTGTTAAAAACTAATTTATGGACTATAATATGTACTTATAAATGAAAGCTTTCAAATAGAATTCCAGCAGATGATACAGAATTAGGCAAAGGATATTATCGAAATCAACTACCAAGCAGTGAAGAATTAGATGGTAGAAATCTACTGAGAGAGGAAAGAACGAGATTATGCAGTTCTCTATGATGAACTATAATGTTTTGTTGTTGTTAAGGTTTAGGCTCCAAACACTAACCCATACTTATCAGGACATCCTACTTGAAAGGATAGCTGCAGCTGAAATTTCCAACAAAGGAAAAACATCTGAGATAGAATTCTGAACAACTCTAGTGACCTGTAGATAACACATGATTGCAAGAGGAAGCAACCCACCAATGTGAATGGAAAAATCCACTGGTCTTGAGACCACTGGATAAATAGCCAAAAAGAGGGTTTTCTCTACCCTTTGCGCAAGAGGACAATAGACTTGCTATAGCCAGAGGCCCAAGGAGGATGAAAGGTTAGAAAATTTCACAATTCTCTATACAAAAGGTTAATGCAAAAGGGATTCACTAATACAAACAATTATAACAAAGCTTTTTTCTTAATGTTTGAGAAATTAAATGGCTTTACCTGAAAATAGCAGATCTGAGTTTGATTTGAGATGCTAAAACTTCATTACTTTTTCATTCAAAGTTTGAAAATAATAAACAGACTGTGATCAAATTTGAACAATATGTGTATGATTGTGAGTCCAAGGTTTTGACTGTGATGTTTGTGAAACTTCCATAGCTACCAAATGATCTATGTGAACAACCATTGAAGGGGCATAGCAGGCCAGAAAGCAGAAAGCTAGCTATATGTATTAACCCATACACCAACCAGAATGCACTGTGTTAAGCTTCACATTATTAGTCTAGTTTATTTTATCTTGATTTCTAGTAAAGATATAGTTGATTTATGATTCTCTTGGCATAACTTAAGAACCAAATTTTCATTATCTGCAAGAATAGTTGTTGTTAGTCAATGTAGTTAGTACTTTGCATAATATTATAAACAATCTGCCAACATTCAATCCTTTTGATGCAATTGAAATGCCAAAATCTATGTAGCTCCATAGCTTCAAGTCAAGTTATTACAGATAATTTTTCTAACTCTATTTTTAGCCTCTTAATCTCAAACAAATATACTGCTTGATTGTTTATTCCTAAGGAGCACAAGACAAAACTTGAGGAACTTTGTATATAATATGCTGGAATTATACATGGTAAGCATGGTTATCTTGAAAATAAATTTTGTTACAAAGATGATTTCTCATGATGATTGATGAAAGGAAGTGCCTAGATTTACATGTTGATCCTTTCCAATGGTAAGATTGATGGTGATTTCATACCCCATTGTAATTGAATGAAACTCTATGCTATGATAAAAGGTCATTTTGTAGCACAAAGTTTAATAATTAAATATTTAGTCTCAACGAAAAATACAATGTGAGAAAATAATGATATTGCACACGTTCTTGGAATATTCAACAGAGAAACTATATATTTTCCACACATATTTTCTTTAGAGTAGAACATTCATGTTTGTGTATACTTATATGAGGGGGCCTTATTGTGATCGGTGAAGGTTGTAAAAGCTAATCATAGTATTTAGTAGTTCATACTATACTCTGAAGCTAGTTGATACTTTTGTGGACCCTTTTGGGATTGGACCTGATGCATAGATCCACTATAAAAGAATGAAGTCTGTGATCTATGATTGGTTTTGCTTCTAATAGATTAAAAGCACAGGGGGAATTTATAAAACTCCTATTGTAATATGCTTAAATCCTTAAGCAAGATGCAGATTTCTCTTTTCATAGTACTTGTTAGCATTGAAATCTTTTTCTGAAAAATAAAGGCAGAAGCCAAAAGTCAGCAACAAGTGTGGAGAGAAAGATAAAAAACACTGGAAGTCCAGATAACTTTTCTTCCTTTTAGTACTTCTATTGGCAAACCATGAATGGAGTTGAGGCTATGCTTATCTCCTTATCTAGGGCTTAAATTTGATGGTCGTATATCAGTATTTGAAGATTTTAGCTGTAAAATACAATTAAAAAAAAATTTAACCGTATGCTAATACATGCACTTTATTTTAGAAACTGTTAAAAAACAGTTAATATGAAAATTTGACTGTATATATATATATATATATATATATATATATATATATATATATATATATATATATATATATATATATATATGAAATTTCTTCTATGCTTTAATAATAGAATAGAAACTTGTTTTTAAAAAAATGCAAATCTCAAATTTTTAGATTTTTTTAAAGATTCTAAATATTTTTGAGTTTCTTTTATTCTAAATACTTTTTGAGTTTTTTTAATAGAATTTTTTAAAGAAAAGGGAAAGATATTTTTGCACACTTACAGTTACACTATATATACTTTTATTTTTTATTTTTTTACTAGAAGCTTCTTCTATGTTTTAATAAAAAAAGAGAAACTTCTTTTTTTTTAATGCAAACTTCTATTGTTGAAAAAGAAAATCTCAAATTTTTAGATTTTTGTAAATATTTTAAATATTTTTGAGTTTCTTTAATAGATTTTTTTATAAAAACAACAATATTCTCCTTCAAACCATTTTTTGTTTTACCAATGCAATATATTTCATTTTTCTTTTATTAATTTGGTTGTAGAGTTTAATCTTCATTATCTAGACTCCAAAGTTGCAGAGAAGAAGCAAAAAGTTAGAAAAGGGAAAATAAAATTTGCACACTTACAACTTGCAACAAGAAAGAAAGAAGATTTGCAAAAAGTAAAAAAAAATTGCTGCATAGTTACAACTTACAACAAAAAAGAAAACAATTTTGCTGCATAGAAGAGTAAGATGATTTTCATTTTATTTCTTTTGTTCTTTTAAAAAAATGCATTATGATTTGTTAGTTTGATTTTAATGTCAGTATGTTACAAGTTCTATGCTAATGCTATCATAAATCAAATTTATAACAGACTTTGAGATTTTTTAAATTTGAGATGAATGGACAACAGGTGAAAAATTGTCATCTTTTTCGACCTATTCCAAGAGATGGTCACCTAGGTATTGACAATGCTTCTATGGTAGAGAGGAGGCATGTGCCTTATGCTGAAAATATTCTTGTTCCTCACCTATTAGTGTCTTATTATATAAAATTTGACTTGCAGAAAAAAAAAAAATTTGTCATGCGAAAGGCAATAATGAAGACTAAACCATAGAAAAAAAAAAAATGATGGGCAAGGTGGACCGTCAAATTTAAGCCATATCCTTATCTCTTTAACCATTTTCCTTTGGAACTACAGTTAGATTTAGAAATTAGAACAACATAATCAATGTGCAATTCAACTACACTTGCTTTTCAGGATTCAATTAGATATCTCTAGTTATGAAAAAAAGCAGTTGAAGGTAGAACAAGAGTTTGGGAAGAAAACTGTCAAAAAGTTAGTTCAATCAAAGAAAAAAAAACTTACATAAGGCTAAGATAAAAGAGAAAAATCCCACTTTAATGGCTGCCCATAAACTTACCCATGATTTACCACCAAAAAAGTACGAAAAAAAAAAGCATTCCAAGAACTAAAATCTGGATATAATTATTTATACCTTTGTCGTATCCTTGCCACGCAACTAGACAGATTCATCCTTGATCACCAAATCAGTGGCATTGAGCACCGGATACTTCATTTCCTCAACTACATCCAATGTAATTGTCAGTTTCTCGTCAAATTTGTAGGCATCTAAATCAGGCCGGAGCTCCAACTCGTATCGCCATAGAACTACAGCCGTGGGCAATCTAGGCAAGCCTTTAAATTGCTCCATGTTTAGGGGAGGCCTAGGTCGCTTTTGAAACTGTAACCTCGCAAGGTATATAGCCCCAACGAGTGCAATTGCAGCCGCAGTCACCTTATAATACATTCAAATAACCCTCACTGTTAATAAAAATTTCTCTCAAGTAATAAAAATTTGTTCTTTTCCGTAAGTTCTTAATGTCAGTTATCAGTGACATAGGCATGGAATCTTCAATAACTGCCACCAACCTATTGAACATTGTAGCTCGGATGGTGTTCTAGCTTAGGCGTTGATCTCTAGCAAGCTAGGAACACGTGATTATTAATCTCTCTTCTAGAAGTGGTTAGTTGAGCTCATAAACACTCGATAGATTATTGCCATTGATGTGGATGGTAGTAGATTCAATCTCCACCATTAATTCTAGGTTAGTAATCTCTTAGAGAGAGTTCTGTGGGAGATCAAAGTAGAGTAGAGAGAGGTTTCTATTGGGTTGTTCAGAGCAGATTGAGAGTGTCAGAAAGGTAAAGTGTGTACTCTATTAATATGTTGAAGCTAAATAATAAAGAAGCTCTCTATTCTATTGGTTTTCCCGTAAGGGTTTTTCTAGGGGTTTATACCCAAAAACATCTGTATTAATTTGTGGTTGGTTTTCTATTTTCGTTGTGTGTGTTTTACAGTAGTTAAGTGCTCAATATATTTTAGTTTTGTATATCATACCTGAAAACAATTTTCTTATGTTTTTTGCTTTGATTAATAAAATACTGGAAACTTAAATTAGGACTGGACATTGAATTTAACATGGTATCAGAGCTCTGCCTCTGAAAAGAGAAGGAAACCAGACTTATCATATTTCTTCAATTTTTCTAAGATTCACTAGAGGTCATTGTGTTTGAAATCTAAGGAATAGATGGCAACTCTTGGGTTCAAAGTTGAGGACATGTAACACCCGACATGCAACCTAGAAAACACAGACAAAGCAAACAATTTTTTTTTAAACATTACAATTGAGCATACAAGAAACATTAACCATAAACACATAACACATTACATTACACTATTACACTTAGTTATCTGGGGCACGCGAGGTTACTTCACAAACAACTAACAACGAACAACAAAGATAACAACAACCCAATTCACCACTTGTAGCTATACTCAATGATCACACAAGCTACACGAAAAGATAGAAGTGATTTACTAACTTGGCAATAGAGTCTACTTACTTAGGTCAGCTTAACATACCTCTTATATTCCATTTTATCAATCAGTCCTTGCTCCCAATGCCTATACCTGCAAGGTCTACATGACTTGGCACACACATTAGATCAAAGATAGTTAACACATGATCACTAAGAGAAACTATATAATCAATGGTAGTTTTATGTTATCAGAAATAATGACAAGACTCGAACAAGACTCAGAAGGACAGTCCTAGGGGCCCGACCTAATGCCTCGGGAGCTCATCACTCGATGGCCTTGCCTACGTATATAATTCGCAGAGGCACCGTAGTTCGACAACTTGAGCTGCTCCAACTCATTGACTGACCAACCAAGGGTTCACTCAAAAGACTTCCAAGGAGGAATCTACCTCAACACAAAAGTAACACCTCACCACAAATACACACTACCTCAAACCTCTATTCATAAGCATTATGTGACCCATACAAAAATTACATACTAGAGAAGAGTGGGTATGCAACCCTTTCTAGGGTCCATCACCCCAGACAGTTTCTAAGGCGGCTGCCACCCACTTAGGTGAAGCCGAAGACTAAAGAACAAGATAAGCATATTCTTGCAAAAACAAAATAAAAATAACCTACTCAAATATATTTATTCATACTTGCAAAAGAAAGGTCACAAGGCATCACAACAGTAGCCATTAACGACTTGCATTCAAAATTGGAAGACCAAACCACTCAACAATCAAGTCAATCATACTCACAAGAGTTTTAAAAGTAACTATCCCTATCAAGGACTTATGAATCAATGGTAAAAAGAATGCAAGGAAAAATAATCATTCAAGAAATTGTCTATATTCATTTACTTGCATTGGCCTTCTCATTTATCTAAATGTAAGTTGATCAAAATCAATCATTCAATTAATGTAAGTTGATCAAAATCAATCATTCAATTGTTTGGTTAAGTATGAATACAATCCAAGTATTAGTCATGAAGATTAAAAAAAAAAACAATTATATTCTATTTTAAAAATCAACACATATTTACACCAATCACTTACATCCACTAGCACACTCAAGCTATACACTAAGAAGAAGAACATTAGATATGCATTTACATTTCATTTGCTCATCAATTAAGAAGTCATTGAAAACAATAAAAGGAGTTATATAACATCTTCTATAATGAAGCCTATAAATATATATATCTACACAAATGGACACATTCAAGCAATAAATCATAATGGGCATTTGAAATCATCACTAACAAATTTCTTTAACAACTCACTAAAACTAAAGACTATACATATAGAAGAAATAACAATACCTAAAAGTAACCCCTAGCAACAACCACTATTACTAATACAAACATAGTGATAGTATTAAACTAACATAAAGGAAACGATAAATTCCACAGAATTATTTAACTCCTCTTTATAAGTTATCTAAAACAACTAAAGAAAACATTATTTCAAAGATCACCAACATTCTGAATTTTAAGGATATCACAACATTGTGAAATTGAAGATATAATTCGATAATCTTTAATCCAATCTCTTTCAATTATCTACGGATGTCAATAAAAATCACTTACCTACTAGATTAATCACCTAGGAAGGAATATAAAAACAAATAATGCATAATAATGAACGAGAACCTGTGAGGTATTAGCCCTCTCGCGACAACACATAACATAACATAAAAGAAAAACTCAAAATATATTTTGCAAGTCGCATTATTAAATTTAATTTCATCCCCAATTAAATAATTAATATCACCAAATAATTGATCATTACAAAAAAAATAATCAGATTCCAATCATCGAATATAACGAAATGCAATCTTCTTGATAAACAAAACCCAAAGCAAAAAATTTATTTAAAATATTTGTTCAACCCAAACAAATAATAAAATAATACCCTCAAGAATATAATAACCCATACAAAAGCATTATTTAACATTTTAAATAAAATACAAAATAAATTACATTTTTTTTTTAAATGTAATAAATTAACATTAAACTAAATCATTATATTTCCATTATAAAAATAAATAATATTAAATAAAATAATTAAAATTTACATTTTTAAATAAAATATATTATAATTAAAATTTTAATAAAATAAGATATATATAAACATACCCCCCACACACATATATATATATATATATATAATTTTAAATAATAATAAAAAAAACATTTTAAAACAAATCACTGCCCACACAGTGTACGCGGCAGTCAAGGACTGCTGCGCCAGTCCGTAGGACTGCGCACAGCAGTCCTTGTGACTGCTGCGCCAGCAATCCGAGGACTGCTGTCGCAGCCCTTCGCTGGCGACGGGGAGGGAGGAAAAGGTACGCCCTTCCCTCCGACCCAAAAATGTTACATTTATTTAATTTAATTTTTATTTTATTTTTATATTTTTATTTTGTATTACTATGAATAACATAAAACCTATCTTAATATCAAAAGATGCGTACGGAAAATGCACGGATTCGGCCCCAAACGAAAACACAGAACATTTAAGATTTCAATTAAAACAACATTCCATTCGAATGTACATATAACGAAGTAAATATATATATATAAATAAATGTATATTAGCAATGATATAACAGCGTAAGATACAGAGGGAACAAAATGAATACGTTTATATATAAATATATGTTCAAAAACTCAAATTCATTATTTCAAAGAATAACTCAATTTTCTCAAAATCCCGTCCTTTCTCACAGGTACGGATTTTGATAAACTGTGAAAACAGATTTATTATAAAATACAGAATACACCAACAGAAGGATTTAGAGGCAGGGTATACAATCAAAATATAAACTTATTTATGAAATTTCAAACTTATTACTTGCAAAAGAAATCATGTTTATTTATTTATTTTTTTCTCTAATTTAAGCATAGTCAAGTTAGATAAATTTTTAATGGAAAACCATAATAAAATTTAAACAATCAGGTGGGAAAGACACATATGTTTTCAAATCAATTGATTTTTCCTCCATACGGTTTGCTAATACCTAAGATCTAAATTCCAAGGTTTTCATTATCCTTCACAGAAGAATATATTTAACTAAATCTCAGCCGGATGTTTCTTTTGCAAAACAGATTTATTCAAGACATAATTTTCTATTTCTTTTGCAGATTCAAAGAAATCAAAGGTGGAGAAAGAAACCTGGAATCCTGTGCTTATTTAAAATCTGATGATGCCTGCTTCGAATCTTCTCTCTAGAAAATCGTGCTCCAAACTCGAATCCAAATCCTTAAATCTACGACTCCTTTCAAAGTATTTCAAAACAAAAGGATGGAAATAACCTTTTCCAAAAAAAAAAAAAAAAACTCCAGAAGATTCAAAGTTGCATAACCCCCATATTTTTCAACTTCTATCTCCATAAACCTCTGTGTGTGCAAAAACTCCCAAAAATTTTAATTAAAAATAAAATATATTTCATTCCCATGCAAAAGCTCACCAAAAATCCTGAATAAAAGAAATTCTATTTTTTTAAAAGCGAGCTTTTCCGTTAAATATCAATTCCCATTTGTTCTTTCATCTTTTTCATTCTTTTATTTATTTACTTTTCTATTTTCAATATTTTTTTGTTTTAATTTCCGCTTTTTACAACTTTTATTTACAAAACACATTATCTAATTAATTTATATAATTTATTCTAACAATTATCCTCAACAAGATAATTAGTTAAAATAATAAACACAATTTTAATATTTAATTAATCATTTAATAAACTCATAACTTTTTCAAAAAGATAAATTAAATAATTAAATATTTAAATACAATTTAATCTAACATTTTAATAATTAAATTTTACCCTTATTTACTTAATTCAATTCTCAACGTATGAAATACCAGAAGAAGCCCTTGACCTATCTTTCTCTTCCGACTCCTTAGCCAGAGGAGTACTACAGGACAGGTTGGATTGCACATTTAACTTTGGTGTCTGGAAGGAGCATATACTGTTGATGTTAGAAGAGTGTGGTTTGAAAGACTTTGTTGAGAAGACCATTCCTGTTCCAGCAGATCCACAACAGGTGGACGTTCAAAAAAGAATGATGCCAAGACTAGACGAATCATCATGGATGGGGTGAAGGACCATGTGGTTCCTCACCTAACAGGGTTGGATTCAGGGAAGAAGATGTGGGACACCATCACATGACTCTACCAAGGGTCAAACCTCAATAGGAAAATAGTCCTGAGAGATAAACTCAAAAATACTAAGATGGCCAAGTGTGAGAGTGTAGTCTCTTACCTTACCAAGATACGATGGGTGAAGGACGAACTAGCTGCAGTGGGAGACAAAGTGGATGATCACGAGCTTATGAAGATAGCCTTAAACAACTTCTCTAAGCGGTGGGAAATTTTTCTTAGCATTGTAGTAGGAGGAGAAAACATTCTAGACTGGGATCGACTGTGGGATGATTTCACTCAAGAGGAGATAAGGTTAAATTCTCTCAACGGAACTAGCAGTAGTCTTAAGGATGAGGAAGAAGAAAGTGTTGCTCTTGTAGGAAAGGGCAAGCCCAAGGCGAAAGGCAACAAGAAGACCTCTCAGGGAGAAAAGAAGAAAGATATGAGCAAGGTGAAATGTTTTGCTTGTTATCAAACAAGACACTTTTCCAGTCAATGTCCTAACAAAAAGAAGGACAAGAAAAAGTCTCAGACGACAACTTCAGTGGACATTGACGAATTCTCGTCTAGATTTAATGAGGATTTCTTCCTCATTGCTTGCCTTTCCAACTCAAGCACTATAGCCACAGGTGTGTGGTATATCGATAGTGGTGCGGCATATCATATGATGGGAGTTCATGAACTTTTCTCTAGTTTCAAAGAAGAGGAGATGGACTTCGATATAGAAATGGGAAATGACTCCAGGTGCACTCTAGTTGGACGAGGGATGACCACATTCCAGAGGGAGTCAGGAAAATTTATTAACCTCACAGATGTACTATTCATGCCAGGGATGACAAAGAATTTGATATCTATCTCAGCATTACAAGACAAGGGATATGATGTATCCTTTAAGGAGAGAAGGCCTATCTGCAGCCTAGGGGTTCTCAGCAAGGATAGATGATTGGGGTTAGATCGAAGAAATTGTACAAACTACAATTCCAATCACCAAAGGCACTGGTTCAAGCAGCAGCAAGGAAACAGGGAAGTTGTGGCGTAGGAGGTTGGCTCGCCTTCACCTTGGAGCTCTTGAAGTACTTAAGGATATTGTGGCAGGCCTTCCTGATATAAGCACTGACCACAATGACGTGTACAAGGGATGTGCAATGGGGAAGTATGCAAAGACAACCTTTCCCCTTAGTGATAGTAGATCGAAGGACATTCTAGACTTGGTATGTTCGAATGTGTGTAGCCCCATGTCCTCAACATCTTTGATTGGGTATGTGTACGTTGTCACCTTCATAGATGACTTCTCTAGGAAGACTTGGATATATTTCCTCAAAACGAAAGACGAAGTCTTCAGTCGGTTCCAAGTGTATAAAGCTCTTGTGGAGAACGCAACTGGCAGGAAAATTAAAATGCTTCGGCCAAACAATGGAGTTGAGTACATAGGGAAAGCTTTCAAGGAGTTTTGTGTCAAAGTTGAGATCAAGAAGGAGTTAACAGTTCCCCACAATCCCCAGTAGAATGGAGTAGTGAAGCGAAAGAACAAAGCCATAGTGGGAGCAGCATGGGCTATGTTGTATGACCAGGATCTTCCCAAGTTTCTATGGGCAGAGGCATGCAATACGACAATCTACATCCAGAATAGGAGTCCTCATAGGTTTTTGGGGCAATTAACTCCGGAAGAGGCTTTCACGGGGAAGAAACCTGAGGTAGGACACTTTAGGATATTCAGATGTCTTGTTTATTGCCATGTGCCCTCTGATAAGAGGACAAAACTTGATTCCACTACTGAAAAGGGGATCTTTGTGGGGTACAATGAAACCTCCAAAGCATATAGAATATACATTCCAGCCATTAAGAAAACAATTGTCAGGAGGGATGTGCTCTTTGAGGAGGAGAATGCTTTTCGTAAGTCTTATGATGTACCAATGGCTAGGGATCAACAACTGATTGTTCTGATGGAGGAAAGTGAGTTTGAGCAAGTCACAACAACAAATACTAGTACAGGATTAGATACAAGGACTAATACTCAGGTGCAGGAACAAGATGAGGAGTAGGAAACTCCATCCACTACATCAGCACCTCCTACAACTGAGAGAAAGAGAAGCCAAGTGGTTACTCAGACTATTTGAGATGCTCAAGAGTTTATGGGTGCTCTGAGGATGAGTGATAAACAAAGGAGACCACCACAAAAGTATTCTGATTACATGGCGTTGATGAGAAATCTCATCGACAGAGAGCCTTCTAGCTTTCAGGAAGCATCCCAACAGCAAGTGTGGCAAGATGCCATGGTGGAAGAATATTCTTCCATAATGAAGAATGATGTTTGGGAGGTGGTACCTAGACCAGTGGATAGGAAAGTGGTTGGGTCATGATGGATCTATAAGATCAAGCATGTTGTGGATGGCAGTGTTGATAAGTTCAAAGCTAGGTTTGTGGCAAAGGGGTTCTCTCAGAAAGAGGGAGTGGATTATGATGAAAACTTTGTCCCGATAGCCAGATATACTTCCATCAGGGTTGTGATCTCACTTGCAGTAGAGATGGGATGGGAGATCCATCAGATGGACGTCAAGACGACATTCATTAATGGAGTGATCGATGAGGAGGTATACGTTGAATAACCTAAGGGTTTTGAAGTGCATGGGAGGGATTCTCATGTGTGCAAGTTGAAGAGAGCATTGTAAGGGCTTAAGCTGGCACCCAGGGCGTGGTACAAGCACATAGATAGCTATTTGCAAGGGATGGGCTTCGTAAAGAGTGTAGCTAATTCAAACCTTTATTACATGGCAATTGGGGGAGAATCACTCATTCTAGTACTATATGTGGATGATCTTTTCTTAACAGGTTCATAGAGGTTCATAGTAGATTGCAAGAGGGATCTTGCTTCGGAGTTCGAGATGAAAGATTTGGGTCTAATGCATTACTCTCTTGGTTTGGAGGTATGGTAGCATAATGGCGAGATTTTCCTTGGTCAAAGGAAATACATAGTTGAGATTTTAAAGAAATTTAGGATGCAAAAATGTAAGCCGTTGTCTACACCCATGGACGTGAATTGGAAGAAGGTAGACACTTCCAGGTAGGAGGTAGTAGACTCTACCTTATACAGGCAGCTCATTGGCTCTCTTATGTATGTAGTTAACATGAGGCCAGACATTTGCTTTGTAGTTAACACTCTCAGCCAGTTCATTATTGAACTTAGACGAGCACATTAGATAGTGACAAAGCATGTTTTGAGATATCTCCATGGCACAGTCGAGTATGGTTTGAGGTATACTCAGGGAGGAGGAGTGAAGTTGATAGGTTTCACGGATGCAGATTAGGTTGGCAGTGCAGTGGACAAGGAGAGCACTTTAGGGTGTTGTTTCAGCCTAGGATTGGGCATCATCTCTTGGTTCAATAGAAAACAAAAATCAGTGGCACTAAGTTTTGCAAAAGCAGAATACATGGTTGCAAGCTTGGCAGTGTGTGAGGCCATTTGGCTTCGAAAGTTGCTAGTAGTAGTATTCAATCAGGAGCTAGATCCAACGATCATCCATTGTGATAATCAGAGTTGCATCAAGCTCTCTGAGAATCATGTATTCCATGATCGGTCAAAGCACATCGACATTTGGTATCACTTCATCCGCGATTGTGCACAGAGGGGAGCAATCCAGCTACAATATGTGCATACTGATGAACAAGTAGCTGAAATTCTAACAAAGGCCTTATTAAAGGGAAATTTTATCTTTTATAGGGATAAGTTGGGTGTTAGAGAGACCACCTTCCTCGCTAAGAGGGAGTGTTGAACATTGTAGCTCGGACGGTGTTCTAGCTTAGGCGTTGATCTCTAGCAAGCTAGGAACACATGATTATTAATCTCTCTTCTAGAAGTCGTTAGTTGAGCTCATAAACACTGGATAGATTATTGCCATTGATGTGGATGGTAGTAGATTGAATCTCCATCATTAATTCTAGGTCAGTAATCTCTTAGAGAGAGTTTTGTGGGCGATCGAAGTAGAGCATAGAGAGGTTTCTGTTGAGTTGTTCAGAGTGGATTGAGAGTGTCAAAAAGGTAAAGTGTGTACTTTGTTAATTTGTTGAAGCTGAATAATAAAGAAGCTCTCTGTTCTACTGGTTTTCCTGCAAGGGTTTTTCTAGGGGTTTATACCCAAAAATATCTGTGTTAATTTGTGTTTGGTTTTCTATTTCCATTATGTGTGTTTTGCAGTAGTTAAGTGCTCAGTATATATTTTAGTTTTACATATCAGACATGAAAACAATTTTCTTGTGTTTGTTGCTCTGGGATTAATAAAATACTGGAAACTTAAATTAGGACTGGGCATTGAATTTAACACAACCAACTAAAAATTTCTTCAAAGGCTTAAGATTTCTAAAACCTTCTCATGCAATACTTCATTTCTAATTTTCTTTTAAAGTTTTGAAGCATGCAAATTCAATAAGCTCAAACATATGTTTTTTAATCATAACTAACGATTGATGGGAAATTTATACTGTCGTGAAAGGCATACATGTGGCAACCATAACCAAGTAATTTGGAGAGGTAGTACCGAGTAAGGAGGAGAAATGAGCATGGAGGCGAAGAAGCAAAACATGGAAAGCAACGAAAATGGCTTGGGAGAAGAGACACATTTTTAAGCAACAAAGAATAGAACAAAAGACAAGGCAATGTCACTCATTAGGTGGACAGTTGTGCTAGTGGCAAAGCTACATTCCTGCAACGATGCACCTAAAACTGTCATATCTTCCACGTGGCACATACAATATTTAAGCCAAGGTTTTTATGTACATGGAGGAATGGATTTTTAATTTTAACTTTGTCAATTTTTTTGCATTTCTTGATGTGCAAACATTAATTAAGTGGGGAAAAAAATGCCTAAAAAAAAAAAATTAATTGCAAAATAAAAGTGTTACGTTCAATTCTGTAAAATTCGCCTTATCGCCCAAATTTTTTTAGCCAATGTTATTCAAGAAAAATAATTTTGAAAATTAAAAAAGTTAAAAAAACATGCATTTAACTTTAGAAAAAATTCAAATATAATCTATAAAAGAAAATAAACAATTTTGATTGGTTGAAATTTAAAACTTTAATCACTAGTTAAAGCATAGGTGGTGCCTATAGTTCCAATTAAGATATAAACTAGCATAATTAAGATATAAACTAGCATCTTAAATGTATCCATTCAAGAAAATCAATTGATGAATGTTTGAATTCCTTGTCTCTCAAGAATTTATTATTAAATTTTTATAATAGTTTGCATGTTAAGTATATTGTTGAATTTTTAATATTTCAGATCGGTATTATTCAATTTGATGTAACAAATATGTTTATTAAAGATGTATACAATAATATATTATAAATCTCAAATCTATGAAAAGCAATTGTAACACTCAATTATTTAAATTATTTTTACTAATTATTAAATATGTGTTTCCCTAATATTATCTATACAAACATTAAATATAATTTATTTTCTTGACCTAAATATATAAATATACAATTAATCAATTAAACAAATTAACAATATTAATAAATGCTTTTAACCTTATCAAATTACTTCAAAAAAATAAGAATATATAAAAGAGAACATAAACTTAATTCATTCTTTCTCCTACATAAATAAATATGCATACAAATTTGTAAAATATAAAACCTAATGAAAAAAATTATATTTCTATATATTAAATTAAATCATTATATTTAATATAACTTTCTAAATTCATTTAAAAAATACAAAAAATATAAAACATAATTTTGTATTTTAAGTGTAACTATAATTTGTAATATAAAGAAAAATAAGAAACTTAACAAAAATATCATTAAAGAAAATGAAAAGACTTAGAAAAGTGATCGTAGCCATAAAGGTAACTCGGTTTAAATTTTTTTTAAAATAATAAAATAACTTTCTTTCAACTCCTTTAATAATTGTCTTCATAGCTTCACTGTAAATGGAGACTAATTCACATAATCTTGAAAGAGACCAGACAACTTGAAAATGGTCATTTACAATGAGAAACACATTTCTCCCATCATAACGTGAAATGGAGCCTTGCCAATTGCATCTATGGTAACACCATAGTCACTCAACTAATGAGGTATATTTAGACTTTTTAAACTTAATTTTATAGAGTATCGATAAACACCTATTAGTTGTTCTTATATAAACCCTCATAAGTATGATTTATTAAAGGGTCAATGTTTAAGTTCAAAGGTAGTGCATAATGTTCAATTCATACTATGGAGTAGTTGTACTTTTTTGCAATGTTAGACATATAAAATCTTCAACTTCTAACGTAAACTTACATAGCTACAATTATAAATATCAGTTCCAATGATGCATCTTATTCAAAAACATAAAATAATCTTTACTAGGTAAATCAAACAAAGGAAATTTGTACTAGGCTAAGATTTATTCAATCCAATTATTGGTTAAAGTTTGTTAGGATGTAGTTAAGAAAAGGGTTTCTTATGGAAATTTATCTCCATAATTTTACTGGATTGTATTGTAAATGAATATTTGGAGACACCTAATGCCCAAATGGAACAAAACAAGCAACTACAAAAGGATAATTAGCAATTAAGAATGTGGGCTATTGTATTAGAGCAAAAGGCTATTTTTTGTGGAAATCAACACATCTATTTCCACTCCATCTTTCCCTTATTCATTTCCACTTGTCTCCTCTCTTTTCAATCCATCCACTACTAGAAAATTCATTAGTAGCTTTCAATTATTGAAAGAGGAGCGTGAACCTATAAAAATATAATAGTCTTTCCCAAGCACAAAGAGGATATCATCTAAAGGCTTTATTTGTCAATGTCGCTATCAAGTAGGATGCTTATTTTAGCCTCAAAAACTGATTATGTCTACCCTAATTCAAAACCTAATAAATGGCGACGATGTGGGGATGAATACATCCAGCCCTTGATTTTCAATTATGGGGTTGAACATGAAATCATAATCTACATCTCCATCTCCATCTTAGAATTATTGGGTTGAACTCCAAATCATTGGCTAGATCATGAAAAATTGACTCCACATTTTTTTGGATATTACCAATTGCACTTCACAGAGAAGAATGGAAATAATTTATAAGAGAAATTTATAATTTTTTGTGTTCCTAAACATGATTTCAAAAATTCATGTAGTTTTTTCTTGTAAAAATTGAAGGCATACGAAGAAAAGAACCTCATCCTTTTTCTATGTAGATTTGATGTACTATGCAAGGATAATGATAATATATGGTAGTTATTATAGAGGAGCGACCTTTATTATAAAAAGTAGATCAAAATCTCATGCCAAAAGTCCATGAAAAGAAATAAGTGCTTGTTTCCTACTATATTTCCCTTGCCTATGTACAAATCAACCTTGATGTGTGATTCAAGATGAATAACTTAACTGAATCCACCAAAAAAATTGGAGGTATAATATAAAATTGAAAATGATACCAAATTAATCAATCTGATCTTCTCTCTCTAATACTTTATGAGAATTATTGGTCTCAATTTTTCACTTGTTATTCTTATAAAAGTTGTTGTATTTCAGTGCATAACCTATTATGTGCTATATTGTCTCTCAATTAGATATGTTTTTTTGGGATGAATTGGAAACAAGTTTAGTGTTTGATCAAGATGGTTGACTTTTGGATACAATTCACTTAGTCTTTTAATTACATTCAAGTATCTTATCAAACTGTGTATATTTTTTCATGTTGTATTTCTAATTTTTTGTAGGGTATTAATGCACTATTTTCACAATACATGTGTTGCATTGTTCATTCTTCTTTACATATTATATTGATTATTTATTTTGGTTAAATGTATAAAATCTATTATTTATTAAAGAAATAACTATATAATTTGGTTTAAGTGAACCAAGGAGAGTGTCTTATATGATATACAAGCCAAAAAAGGTTATTTATTTATTTTTGGATTTGTAGCACTCAAATAAATAACAAGGATTATCTAGAATTTGATGTTTTCTTTGTTTATGGAATTTGTAGACTACAAGTAGTAGCAAGGAATATGAGTTCATATGATTGATGGTCAAATATTGCTTCATAAATATTTTCTATATGATTTGTTTGTGCATCTAGATTTTAACATTGCCCCTCTCTCATATAGGTGTTAGGATTATTGTTAAGGATGTACATTGATTGAAAATGGCATGGAATACACCTTAAATTTCTCAAAAGATTAAAATACAAATACAAAATTAATATGTTGAGTTAAAAATGAAAAAATCCATGCCTTAACACAAGGAGGTATAAAGTGTCAAATTGACCTAATAGAATACCATACTTCCAACTTTTGACTAAGAAAAATAGGTTTAGAATTTTTTTTTAAAAAGGAAAAGAAATAAATTTAACAAATAATTTATGAGCCTTAAGCATATATTTGTGCCTAGATTTAGTCTTGTGCATTCATGCAATCCTAATTCAATTTAGTAACACTTTTCTCCACTTAATACACATCACACAATATCCACACAACTTCATGTAACACCATCATCACATGTACATGCACAATAATCATGCACCACTATGTTTATTTACATAATTTAACCCTACACATGTTTGTTGTATTCATAATTAATGATTGGTTTAAAACCATAGGATTTCAAAAAAATGGATATTCTTGCACAATATGTTCCTATGATATAGGTGGCTTGGTTCTTATTAAATTAGAATGCATAGAATCAAAATCATGCACTATTTTTTTCCTATGGTTTTTTCCTATTTTGATGGGGAGAAATTACCCATGCCCTACAATCTATTAAGTCTCCACATCATGCACTAATTCACCTTAGAAGAAATTTAAGAATATTCACAATTACAATTTTCCCTTTTTGAATCATATATGTCATAAGGAATGGATTAATATTCCCGTTTAACTGCTTTCCTCTTTGATCTCCTATATTTCCAAAGGGTATTCTTTAGCTCTTCATCAGGGTTTAATTCATTCCCTTTACAAATTTGTGCTCTCCACCAGCCCCCAACTAAACCCTACCTCCATTGTCAATCCTCTAGAAATCGAGCTAATTGAAAACAAACCTCTCTCATCTTTGAAAACCCCTCCTTCAAGTTAAAAAATTATGTCCAAAAAGATTTTTGTTGTTGTTTCCTTGATACCCCCTCCTCTTGATAAGCCACAAAGTTCCACCTCCCAAACAAGGAAATCCCCTCCTACCCTTCCCGCCTCCAAAAAGAAAAAGATGAGACCCTTTGGCTCTATAACTATAGACATTGGCAATGAACTGAAGCCTTTCCAGAAGAGCATTACCAATGGTTGTTTAGGTGAGAGGATGTTTTCCAAGTTATCCTATGCTAGTTAACAAAATAGAGGTAGCAATAATAAAGGAAAGAATCTAGCCCTTGAGGAAGAGGGTTTGGGCTCCTCTGATGAAGAGTTCCTCCCTGATTATGAAGAGGATAGTCCAAATTATAGTTTATAGGAAGAGGATGAAGAAAAGGTTAGTGTGGAGGAAGAGGAGGAAAATAATGAGGAGGATATTTATGAGGAGATTAATGAAGATAAAATAAATTTTCTTGATTTGGGGCAAGGCGATGGTAAGGTCAACATTAACAATGAGATGGAAGAAATCAAAAGAGAGGAAGAGACTAAATTTGATCCTCATTAAAATATAAATGACAAAAAAAAGGAGCTATGTAGTTGCATTTCAAGAGCTAAGTCAAATTGTGACTATGATAGCATGAAGGATAGGGTTTAAACTCTAAAAAAATGTTATAGGAAAAGTTATTTCAATAACTAATGGGATCATGCATTAGGCTATTTTTGGCACTATACCAAGAAAGTCTAAGATCAAGAAAATCAAGAAGTGAGAAAGAACCAAGGGGATGTTGCTCAGATGATGACTAAAATACATAACAATAAGGAGAAAGACTAGAAGGACTCTCTTAACAAGTTTTCTATATTATATATAGTTGAGAACTAATTACAAGGAAAGCACGCTATGGAGAGTCTCCATAGAACTGATTACCATGTTAGGATAGCAAAGACAACAAAAAATAGCAAAATTTTTAGATTTTGTAATGACACATTAGTTATATTCTAAAGAGAATTTTTTGCTTTCCCAATGTAGAGCATAGAGGTGGACAGTGCTAGAATTTTTAGAATCGCTGATCTTGATTGAATATTCAAGTGTCATGAGTTGAGTTACTATTGTCAACTTCTTCAGCCTGCGCCTCTTCTTCATTTTGTAATTGAACATTAGAAAGAGCTCCTTCCACACACTTGTTTGTCCTCTAGTGAAGAGGTATGCTCTATAGGAGGATGGATAGGTTAACTTTTGCCTCTCCCCACTAAGGGTTTGCTCCTCTGTCTTGTTTGGCAGTCTCATTGACTTCCCTTTGTAACTCCTCCATAGCCCTATGAAATATTTCAGCTTCTTCACGGTTTGCTTGGCTCGAATTTCCGCCTTTTAGAAGCCTCAAGAAATTGACCGAAGAAGTCTCTATTTGTACTGAAACCTACATAGCAACATTTAAGAATGTGATCTTTTTTCTAAACTCAGTAAGCTCCCTCTTAACCCCCTTGAACATATTTTCATTTCTCGCTTTCCAATTGTGCCACATTAACTCATTAGTTAGCCAAAACCGTAATAACATGCAATCTTTACTAATTTTCAGATCAAGAAAAAACACTTTTTTCCATTGAATTTTACCATTTTTATCCCAAACTCTTAAATTATGACAAAAGAGTCTCCAAATTTCTTGAGCATAGAAGCAATCAAACAGTATATGTTTTACCGATTCTGGAACTCTGCAAATGCTACAAACTTCAACATCAAAGGAGTTAAGTTTAAAAATATTTTTTGCAAGATAACCATCCATCTAAAGCAGGCCATTTTAGGCTCCATAGAGCTATGCTAAACCAAGGAGAGAATCTTACTTCAATCCTTATCCTCAAGGGTTAGTCCCCAACAAGAATTTACATGATCAATAACAACATTACTTTTAATTAAGTCATTATAGATAGATTTTTCTTTTACATTAACAACAATAGTACCATCACACCAAACAATGACATTAGAGGGATCAAATCTCATTCTAGCATCCAGTGGGAGGATCGCATTGCTACAGGCATCCCTAAGGGTGGAGAAAGTTTGAAGGTTGGAATCCGGGAGGTTAAAGGATGAACACAACATATTCCAACTCTTAATAGTACCATTGGAGATGATGTCCCCAAATGTCCTAATACCCTTTAGGATCCAATTTTTAGCAAAACACCCTTGAAATAAGGTGAGGGTTTCTCTATTGTGCTCAAGGTTCCACCAGATGGAATTGAAAGGTTGGCAGTTGTGATTATTTTTAAGAGTTATGTTGTAGTTTCTAAGTTGAGCATTGTGCTTTGTCAACTCCCAGGCCCTCTAGATGCTTATGAAAACCAAGGAACCTGCTGGAACCATGGGGTGTTTTTTGAGGAGGATATCACTTAGCGGAAGCTTCCTCCAAGCTCTGGCCTTCTTAGGGACCACTCTCTAGATATTGCTTCTTACCAAAACCTTCTAGGGCTCGTTGCCAGCCATAGCTTTAAGGATCCACTTGGAAACCAAAGCTATGCCTTGAGATCTAAGATCTTTTAGACCAATACCCCCTTGGAGCTTCCCAAGGAAGCACCAATCCCATCTCACTGAATGCCTTTTTCTATTTCCCTTTCCATCTGACCAAAGAAAATCCCTTATTTTCTTTTGAATTTTGTTAATCTGGTAGCTACAAAAAAACCAAACTGAGGCAAAGTAGGTGCTATAAGAAGACAATATTTTTTGGAAGACTTGTATTCTACTAGCTAAATAGAGTAAGTGTTTGTTCCAAACCCCTAACTTCTTGTCAATTTTTTTTCTCACCCAAGTCCACATTTCTTTGAGATCCAGACTAACTACAAATGGGATCCCTAGGTACCTGACTAGCTTGTTTGGACCTCCCCATTGGAAGCCAAATCTGTTCATCCAATTAGGGGGGGTCTCTTTCCATCCAGGAAAGATAGATTTAGCCCTGGACAATTTTTCTCCTAAAGCTTGGAAATATAACTCAATTTTTTGCATTAAGGATTCCAAGTTATTTTGATCCAAATCAACAAAAAAGGAAGTATCATTTACGAACTGAACATTCAAAAGCTCAATGTCATCAGGAAGTTTGATTCCTTTGATTTTGGGGGAGAGAGAATTGGCTTTGAGCAGATAGGATAGGGCATCAGAAGCAATAACAAAAGGAGCAAGGGCAAGTGAGCAACCTTGCCTAATCAACCTTTCTAGGTTAATAACATCTGAAAGTTGGCCATTGACAACAACTTGTGTCGATGCCTCATTTAGGAGGGTATTCACCATATTGAAAAATTTAATAGGGAATCCAAATGCTTGGAGCATAGTCCTTAGGAAGTTCCACTGTACTCGGTCATATGCCTTCTCAAAGTTAAGCAGAAGCATTGCTGAGTTTTGATTAGATTGCTTGGCCCAGTCTAGAGCCTCCCATCTTGTGATCAAATTCTCCAAAATATATCTCCCTTTTATGAATCCTATTTGTGTGCTAGATATAAACTTTGGAAGGATGTTTACCAACCTTAGGGCGATAATCTTTGCCAAAATCTTGTAAGAGACATTTAGAAGAGTAATCGGTCTCCAGTTTTTGACTAAAGATTTGGCGCCACCTTTTGGAATCAACTTGATGATCCCTTTGTTTGTCTCTTTCCCCAAGGAGCCTTTGTTAAGAGCCTCTTTATACACCAACAAAAGGTCCTCACAAATCCAATCTTCAAAAGCTTTGTAGAATTCAACTGGAAACCTGTCACACCTTGGAGATTTATCATTGATCATAGAGAAAATTGCACTTCTGATCTCCTCTTTAGTTATTTATGCTTCTAATCTAGCAAGATCTCTTTCTTCAATTTTAATTGGGATGATGTTCTTGGTAAGGGTTCTTGCCCTTGAGTTGGACTCTTCACCATCTTCTAATGAGAAAAGCTCCTTGAAGAAGGTGTGAAACTAGTTTAAGACTTCCTCCTGAGTTGAGAGGATTTGAGTACTATCCCAGATTTTCCCAACCTGTTCCTTTAGGTTCTTCTCCCTTAGGTAATTGAAGAAAAATCTGGATCCTTTATCCCCATCCTTGAGCTAGTTCATCTTGGCTCTTATTTTATGTCCATGTACTTTATGGTTTTGCAGAGTCAGCTTATTTTTTGTTGTAATCAATTCTTCACAAAAATGTCATTGTTTGGATCTTCTTGAAGCCTTGATTTAGTAGAAAATACACAATCTTGCAGGGTAATTTCCACCCTTCTACTATCTAGGGCCCTTTTTTTATCAATGGTTTGGAAGAGCTTTCTACACCCCTTCGCATTCTTATTCCATCTTTCAATGCGAGAATAGTCTTTCAACATCCACTTATTTATCTCTTTGAGGGACGCAATCACATCTTGGTAGTCAATGTCACTCAGAAGATTAGTATTGAGAATGAAGCCATCCTTCTTGAAGGTTCTTTCAGGCCCTCCACTGGATGGGATCAAGTCAGCTTTAATGGGATGATGGTCTGATAGGGTATAAGGGTGCACCTAAACCATGACACCATCATCATTCAGTCTGAAAGAGAAGACATCTTTGTGGGCATATATCCTATCCAGTCTACAATAAATCTTGTTGTTCTCTTTTTGGGATTTGCACCAAGTGTACTAGATTCCTTTGGAATCTTTCTTATTGCCTTCCAAAGGATCTAACAACTTGATTTTATTCTTGGTTCTCAACCATAAATGCTTCTCGCAACCTTTCCAAGACAAATGAGTCCTTCCCCATTTGTCCTCAAGCTGTTCAATCATGTTGAAGTCACCCCTGAAAAATCCAGGGGATCTCTTGGAGGTTAGCCATCCAATTCCACAATTCAATTCTTTCTCTATAATCATTGGAGGCATATATTGACCAAAGACCAAAGACTAGGCCCTCCCTATCAAAGGTGACCCAAACCAATCTATTGTAGGGGGAGGACCCATGGCCAGTTACCCATTGGGCCCACTGGTTGGAAGTAAGAATGGATGCCCCTCCATTCCCCCTCTTGTGAGCAGTGGTGAAGAATTTTGAGCTAGTCTAGACAAATTTTAGATTTTTTTCAAGGGAGAAACCTGTAGCTTTGGTTTCTTGAAGCAAAACAAAGTCCTTGTCCTTCTGTAGGTTCAAGAACCTTCTTATTATGTATTTCCTATCGTTCGACTCCATCCCCCTAACATTCTAGGATATGCAGTTAATTTTCATTTCTAGTCATCATGGCAGAGTCCTCTTGCCCGCTTTTGAAGTTCTCAAAACATTTGGGGAGTTTTTCATCCACTTCCTATTTTTTTGCCACGGGGGATTGGAGCGCTATGCTTTTTTTCCTCCTTTTGTTTTTGGAGATTATTATTTTTTTCGCCCAAGAGGGGTAATGCTATACTTTCTTGGTCTACCGGGGCCATTCTTCTTTGGAGCCCTACTTTCCTTCCCAACCAGGTTATCCTCCTCATCCATACATCCCAAGGTCACTGCAGGGTCAACCTTATTAAGATTATTTTTCTTCTTTGAAAGGTTCTTAGTATTAGTTTCTTTTTTAGCTTTGGGTTCCTCTTGGTCTTTGTTAGCAATAGCCTTAATGCTATGGGCTCCAAAGCTATTGGAACTAGTGTTGATATTTAAATTAGGGAGGAAGGATACAAACCTGACTTCATCGAGGGGGGAAAAGTTAGGGGTGTTGGTTTGGTTAGGAGTAACTGAGCACATCCCCACAGACTAGATCCCAAAAATAATGCTAGTAGGACAACAGGGACTAACAACAATTAACAAACCCTACAGACTAGCCGAGGAGGGGTTAGAGTTCAGCCCCTCAACAAAATTGGCATGAGTTCCAAAGTCTTGTGAGGAATGCTCATTGCTCCTACCCAACTCGCCACCCTTAACTTGGGCCTTCTCGAAAGTTGGGGTTTCACTTTGGTAAGGATCATCTAGTCTTCGATAGTCCACATTTTTAGCTCCAAACCTAGTGGCCAAATCTTCTTGTATTCTTTGCCTTATCTTTTTTATGCAATTTGTTGAGCATTTAGCTTTTCCAGAACTGTTGGGTTTTTTGTAATTTCCAGTTCAATTTCAGTGTTTTCTTGGGTCTTGTTGTCCCCAATGGCAGTCGTGTAGGATCCCCACTTCACCTAATCCTCATCATTCTCAGCGTGGGTGAGTACATCAAAAGATTTTTCCAATTCGATGTGCAAAATTGGCTGCACAGTGTTCATCACCTCAGTCTGAGGATTACCACCAAGACAGGGTTAGGGCTGAGTTCTTTTTCG
The DNA here is from genome assembly GCA_007258455.2 of Sequoia sempervirens. Taxonomy (NCBI): domain Eukaryota; kingdom Viridiplantae; phylum Streptophyta; class Pinopsida; order Cupressales; family Cupressaceae; genus Sequoia; species Sequoia sempervirens. Next base: position 217,912,194 of record VDFB02000003.1, on the reverse strand, counting down.
GGGATCTCAGCGAGGTGAGAATCCACATGAGTGTTGTTGGGGTTTTCATGATCCGTCAGGTAGGTATCTTTCTTCTTGTTCAACAATTCACTAGGATTTTCAAGGGGGGTCTTCTTTTTAATAAGAGGACAGTTCTTCCTAATGTGCCCTTCATTATGGCATAGAATCTCTCAACAAGTTGAAGAGTGACTAGGATTTAATTTGTAGTCATAAAGATTATTGATGTTTACTATGCTTTATTTATTTTTGGTGTTCAATGTTTTTCTTTGGCCTACATGCCTTCTTAGTTATGACTGTGAACTTTTGCTATGTTTTTAAAAGGTGTGTGTGCCTCTTCTCTTGGCTATTTTTTATTGGTTGGGGAATTTGGGCCTTTATTTTTTGTTTTCTATTCTATTGAACTTTTGGGATCAGGGGCCTTTTCCTACTTTAATATAAAAAACAAATAATTTATGAGATCATTAGATGTAGAAAAAGGTCCAAAAATTTAGTTAAACTTAGCCCCAAAATTGACATATCTAATGGACATGAAAAAATTAAAAAACTTAAAATGTTTTTAATTAGAAAAGCAGGGACAAGGCCCTCATCCCAAAAAAATAGCAAAGCAAACACACAAAGGCCTATAGGTCCACCAGTCCAAGTAGAGACAAAGGCCTACATGCTATCTAGAAAAAAAACATTAAATAGTAAGGTAAACAGTCATAGAAACTAAAACCAAAATGACATGAAAGCCTCATAGATATAGGCACACAAACCCTAGAGAACCAAAGAAATAATAAAATGGATACATGTTCAACAGAGAGAACTAATCCTTAGGGATATTGTTTAGATCCCATTTTTTCTTAAGAAACTATAGGCTGCTCTTCTACGTATTCTCTGCATCTTCAAGTGTATCCTTCCTCAGAGTGTCTTCATCTTGATTCTTCTCCCTCTTACATTTAAGTTTCCTGACTTTAGACTACCTAATAATAGTGCCATAATGACAAGGTTCATAATCCCATAAGTAATAGAGATAATGTAACTCATTGCATTATTGAGCTCACCCATCTTCTCTTTTAGTAAATCACTTTCATTGTTTGATTCAATTCGGTGAACCCTCCCATATAGATTGTCGATTTGGTGCTTAAAATTTTGGAGGGGACTATGCTCCAAGTCCCCCTCATCCTTTGATTTCATCATATCCTTATGTTTATTATCATTCTCCTCCTTTTTTTTAGGGCCCATTCCTTCCTCATCTTCCTCAATGTCAATGTTTATCTCATTCTTGTTAGTATCTTCCCTCTCCTTGTCCTCACCTTTTCCTCATCTGACACCTCATCCTGACTTGTATTACCTTCCTCAATCTCACTTTCTATCATCATTTAGACCTCTTTTTGAATATTATCTTGGTCTTCCTCATCGAATAAATGGAAATATTCTTCATTTGAAGACTTGGAGCCTTCCTCATCAAAAGCTAACTTTTTCCCTTTAAAGTCCTAGTTTTTATTCTTTGTCTCCACTTTGGCCAATTTGGTTGATGTTCTCTCACCACTTCCACTGCTTGAGTCACCAAGTTGACTCGTATCACCCTCATCCAAAATTTTAATTGCATAATCCTTAACCACAATCTTCTCTAGATGGCTAAGGAAATTTCATTTGAACTAGTAGGCTTTGCCAAGATTTTTCTTTTTTGAGAGGGAGGGGTAGACTTCTTCTCTACTATAGGAGGGTGTTGGGATACATCATTAATCAAGAGAGTAGATTTTTAATTTTTTCCAAGAGTAGGGCTACGCTAAATCAAAAGGGGATTATCCATTAATGGCTTAATTTGTAGAGGCTTAATAGATTTGGTTGGACACAACTAAAAGGTTAAGGCCAATATATGATTATAGAGTCTTAAAATGAGACCCTGGTGTAGTAGGGTAGAGGCCCCTTTAGCCATGCATTTATGTAGAGAAGAAAAAAGAAAGAGAGGGATATTGATTTTTTTATTATGCCCTATATGAAATTAAGGAAGGGAAATTTATATCAATGGATAGTAGTATATCTTCATTCTAGAGTGAAATATTTCATTATGAGTAAACTCACTAGACTAAAAGAAGCCGATAGTTTCTCCTTATCATAGCCATTTTGAAATCTCCTCAGCTTCTCATCCTTATCGATGAAGCTATCAATGAATCTTTAGAAATTACCATTACTTACTTTTTCCTCTTTTATTCCCTTACATTCAAGACTCGTCACCATAGCAATAAGCCTGGGAGTCACGTCAAAGAAAATACTATCAATTTCCACTATGCACTCCTTCTAGGAGTTGAATAATTTTGAGGTAAGTTCATCATTGAATCCCTTCATGGACAGGAAGAAGGGTGCAATGTCTACTTCCTCAAAAATCCTCCATAAATACATATTTTTCTTGAGGGAAATGCATGATAAGGGTTCAAATCGCTTTCTTAACCCATAATTATATGTTGAAAACCCTTCCACCATATTTGTAAAAGAATTCAATGTATAGTAAATTCACCACACCAATAAATGTGAACCAAAAAAAGAAATACAACTGAAGTCTTTTTTGGTAATTGTGTTAAAAAAGTGGGATAAAATGTGATTTGATGATTGAGCTAGCCCAGTTAAACAGGCCTTTAGGAAATCACTCCACTTGTCCTTTATGATGAGACCCACAATACACCTTTTAAGTTGAATATTTTTCTTAATCAGGATCATCGAAAGATTAGACCCAAGGCTCATGTTAGCATTAAGGTAACCATGCAAAATCATAACAACCTCTTTATTAAAAATTCCCTTAAGACTTGGAGAAATATAGCAATAGCCTAGTAAAATCTTCTTAATCATTAGGGGGCATCTTGATTACTAATCCAAAACCTTTAAAAACTTAAAATGTTAAAAGTATTTAGAATTTCTAAAATTTAATTTTATGAAAAAAATCATTAAAATTAACTAATATTTCATTTATAGAGATAAACAAAATTATTTAAAATTTAGTAAAAGTAGTGTAAGGAAACTTGCAGCCATATAATGACAATTTCCACATAACCTAATAGAGATATTTATGCAAATAAGTACTCAAAATCCACATGCAAGAGAATAGACAACATACCCATCAAAGATGACACAAGATATACATTGGGAAAACCCTCAAGAGGGAAAAACCCAGCCTCCAAAAGCATCCATTCTCCATCATATTAATCAACAACAAAGAAAATACAAGAGTTACAATGAACACTTCTAAAGCATCAAGTCCAATTATCTCTGGATGTGTCTAAGCATGAAACCACACATCCCATGCCATGCTTCATAAATGCACTCCTAAAAAAGACTCAATAATGACAACCAAACTAGTCAACCCAACCTAAACCACTACACATGTTTTTGCTTCTATAGACACAAGATCACACAAAATACTTGAATAGTGGTAAAGTAAAACCATGTACCACAAAACCATGTGAATACAAAACTATTAACCCCTTATTTAATATTGGGTACTAAGACTTCACTTTATTTAATATTTCCCCAATATTAAATTATTATCACATGTCTCCCACACATTAAATAATAATACAATGCTAGAATACAACATCAAGTGGTCCCCAAATAATTACTTAGTGTGATTAACCACACCACCAAGGTGAATCACAACTAAACAATTATTTAATTACAACATTATTATAAATCAATTTATGCAATGGTGGACAACACCATATCCCAAAATTCTCCCACTTATTGTATACATTGCATAAGGGATCAATACATGATATACATCATCATAGCCACACGTGAAATCACATGAATCTCCAACATACTCTCATGCTCCATCAATATACCTGCAATAAGAACAAAGTGACCACCATCTCAAGAAAGAACTCATCTCATCCTCCAATGTGCTACCTATGGAAGAAAATAGACATGCCAAGGTGAAGATGCACCAATCCATGAGCACAAGCATCATATCCAAGTGATAACAAAGTCTCTAACCAAGCTGTTGTCAACTGAAAAACCCACATGATCAGAAATAGCATCCACAAAACGTGCTAAAGCACCCAACCATCCATAGCTCCAAGGTATCAATACATCACTAAACCCATGCCAAGAACATATGCAACCTGTAAATTGTAATCACAAGCTCCTTGTATCAAACCTATTAATGAAGAACATACATATCTAGGAACTCCCACTGCATAGGTATTTCAAAGCATATCAATTCTACCAATCAACACTATATCAAGGTGTGATAAGTAAATAAAAGCATAAAGTAACAAGAACAATAACAATGATCCACACATGCAATCCAAATAGTTGCATAATCTCTCACAACATGTTGCTACCATCTTCCTCAAACATGAATATCTAGGAAGAAACCATGAAAAGAGAAACCCTATAAACCATAATGTCCTCCTACCAACACCTCAAAAGTGTACTATTGTGTCAAGTATGATCTCTTAACAACCACAAAAGAAAAGCCTCAACAACATCCATAACACTCAATCTCATAGACCAAGTACAACATATGAATCAATGTAACAATGCCAACATGGATGTAAGCCTCTCTAATCAAGAAAATCAAACTCAAGGTAGCCATCCCCAAAACTAGAAATCAACCATTAAACCATCTCCCAAAAATCCTCATCAAATAATGTTAACATAAACTCAAATGCACAAGGAGATAACCATGCTATAACATCCTCCAAAATGAATCCTCCAAAACTAACTATCCATAGCTCAAGATACACATAGATATGAAAGATAAAGCATAAAAACTCATGCTAAACAATCCTCAAATGAGTCTTCACAATCAATCACCATGAAACAACTCAATCCCATGAGAATCAAAAAATGAAACATAACACATCTAAAAGATATAATGGGAAAATACCTCTCAAATAACAAGTTGTTGAGTAGACCAAGAGTGGGAATGAGAATGATGCTCTAGGATAACCAAGCCATCATGACTCACTCCAAGAACAATCTCCTCTATTGGTCTATCATGAACTTACGTCCATATCTAGGTGAAAGCTCCTTAGTCTTCCTATTGCAACCTCCAAAGAGTAACCGTCTCAACCAAATGTCTCTAATACCAAGAGAACTCCAACCGTCACCTATGTCTCCAAGTATCCATGAGTACCTATAACCAAACAATCCATGCCAAACTCCAAATGCAATATAGCACCATCATGAAGTAATCAAGAAAATGATCAATGTACCCAATACCAAGAGAACCACACACAATCAATGTCAAATCTCCAATCATGAATAAGGAATATAAACATGACAACATGATCTAACCATCTCCTCTTAGGAGATCACATGCACCATAAAATATATACATCTTGGTCTCAACAGAACAAGTACCATGCCAAACTCTAAGTGCATGTCAAGAGTAAACCATGACATAATAGAAAAACACTCTAAACAAAGAAAAAATATCTCCAATCACATAAAGATAACCATAACCAATGATGCATCCATGTCACTACCAACAACTCCCACTGAACCATGGTACAAGCTACACATGGCATCATGATAACCATCCTCTCCATGAAGATCATCTAGGTCTACACACACTCAACTCCAATATCGGTAACATATAAGTGAAAACAATATCTCCAAGCCAAGAAGATAAATACAACTGCCAAACTGTCATAAACATATCCATCACCACCAATCCATCACTGTCAAAATCCCCCATTGAAAAGTGTATAACTAATGAAAGTAACAAGCTATCATGACATTGTGATAACAATCTCCTCAATAAATATCAACCAAAAAGGCCCTCACACAATCAAAGAACTCAAATGCAACATGAGCTCCCCAATAAGGAAGGAAAACTAAAAACATGATCCTCATACCAAGAAGATACACTTCCATAGCCTGAATCAAGAACTGATCCAACACCACCAACAATGCACCTGTATAAACCACCATGACATGCCAATGTCCCTAAAGCACAAGAAACATCTATGACACCACAATCACCACCAAATATACCATCAACACAACCCAATCATGTCACACATATCTACATAACATAGTCAACTACATAGGTCTCATATCATGACTGTACCTAGTAATACCCTTTGTCCTCCTCAACATGACATCAAAACTAGCAAACCAAGTGACTAAACCAAGCCACCAAATTAAAAATGCATCAACACTAAAATATCTATGGGCATAGACAACCCATGTCCAAGTCATAGGTGCAACAAGTATTGTTCGCCTACAATATTACACAACTTGTAGATATAACAATGAAGCATAAAAATCCAACCAAATACTGATAACCATGTCAAAAGATAGAAATCAAATATGTACAACTGAGTATACAATGAATCCAACATCCAATCTCCTAGATCTGACAATCTATAAACTCTTAGTATCACCATAAGCAAAATAATGGTCCATAAACAATCCAGGATAGAATATCAACAAATAAATCATGTCAAAACAACTCCAAACCTAATCCATTGTTTAGTACTTTGAACAAGCTTTTCATCGACTATTTGAAGTTTAAAATCTGACTTTGTATGCATCCGATATGACCTCTCAAAGCTCAAAATGAACACCTAACTTACAAAAAGAAAAAAACTATAAAAAATATAAAATATACAAAAATATCTGGTACCATAGTGTAGAGCACTGAGTCGGCTTTCCAACGAGTCCAAGAAGACCAAAAACGGACACCCTGGGTGAAAGATATGCCCCCTGGAAGAAAATTTCTCAATTAGAGTATACAAGGCAACAAAATGCCCCCTTTGGTTGAGCGACAAATCCACCTAGGCAACGCCACCCCCTGGTGGTGGACCCAAACTCATTATAAAATATAATTAAATTTTCATGTATTAATTTTTTGTCAGGATCCATTTAATAAAATCACTGAGGATATACAAAAATAAAATTTAATTTTAAAATTTTAAAAAAACTTGGGGTTGTACCCCTGCCGAACCCAACAACCGACACTGGGTCGAGGAAAATCCCTACTGGTGTACTAGTAATGGCGACAAGACGACAGTCCCTATGACTACAGGGACTGGCAGTACCTACAGTACCGCAGGTACTATTGTTGGGAGGGCGACCCCCAATTAATATTTATTATTATTATTTTTTAAAATCAATTAAATTTTGTCTATCGGCTTTTAAATTTTTTATTTTTATTTTTTTTGTTTATTTTGCAGGTTAAATTTTTAAGCAACAATAATTGTTATTATTAATATTTTTAATATTATTTTATTCTACAAACTGAGATGGTCGTACGACCATATTGGCTAAAAAAATTGTGTTTTTCTTCAACTTGGCCAAAATAGGTCGAGTTATATATCAATTTTTGTCTCTCAGCCAACTTGAATTCAACCATGAGGTCTGTTTTGTCCCATGAGGTCATTTACAAAATTTCCCCCACAAAACCCCCATTTGAATGCACAATGAAGAAACCCTTTTTGCCTAAAATTTTTCACACCCCAAATCTACAACCAACCCATCATAACATCAAACCCAAAACCCTTAGATCTACAATAAGAAACCTACAAAACCCTCATATCTTTCCATGTATTTCATTATCTCATGCATTGCATAGATTCAAACTCAACTAACATTTTCTCAACCTAGGGTTATAACAAAAAAAATTCAACCATGAAAGCTCTGATACCACTTGTAAGGAAACTTGCAGCCATCTAATGACAATTTCCACATAACCTAATAGAGATATTTATGCAAATAAGTACTTAGAATCCACATGCAAGAGAATATACAACATACCCATCAAAGATGACACAAGATATACCCTAGGAAAACCCTCAAGAGGGTAAAAACCAACCTCCAAAAGCATCCATACTCCATCATAATAATAAAAAACAAAGCAAATACAAGAGTTACAATAAACACTTCTGAAGCATCAAGTCCTCCAATTATCTCCATGTGTCCAAGCATGAATCCACACATCCCATGGGCCATGCTTCACAAATGCACTCCTTGGAAAGACTCGATAATGACATCTAAACCACTCAGCCCAATCTAAACCACTACACATGTGTTTGCTTTTAGAGACACAAGCTCACAAAAAATAAAACTAGTGGTAAGGTAAAACCACGTACCACAAAACCATGTGAATACAAAACCACCAACCCCTTATTTAATATTGGGAACTAAGACTTCACTTTATTTAATATTTCTCCAATATTAAATTATTATCACGTCTCCCACACATTAAATAATAATATAATGTTACAATATAACATCAAGTGGTCCCCAAATAATTACTTGTACAACAAAATATCCCAACAAGTAGCCTCGCATTTGTATGAACATTTGAAAGAAAACATAAAAAACCATTCCATCTATAAAACCTATCTAATAGGAACCATGCCACTTATATTGTAGGAATAGATTGTCTAACAATATCTATTTTTTGGAAACTTATGGTTTTCAACTAGTCATTTATTTTGAACGTGCAAACGTGTGGAGGGTTAAATTATATAAATAAACATACTTACATAATGTGCATGATTATTGTGCATGGACACATGATGATGGTGTTACATGAAGTTTTGTGGATATTGTGCGATGTGTATTAAGTGGAGAAAAGTGTTACTAAATCGAATTGTGGTTGCATGAATGCACAAGACTAAATCTAGGAAAAATTATATTCTTAAATAATTTATTCCTTCTTGACAAGAAATGGTACCCATTGCATTTATTGGGAGGTGGGATAATTTATGTTGGAAATGTTACAAATTGTACTACTTGACTCACTCACTCTACTTCCTTGTGTTGACTATGTCCAATAATAATATTTTCAAAAATTACAATTGATTATGGTGTTAATAATCTAATGCGTGACATTTATATTGACATAAATGTTATATAAATATAATGGATGTTAAGAATGTGTGAACTCTAGAAGTGGAGGAAAATTAAATTTGATTTTATTCCACATTAAAGATAGGATGTAAGCACATGTACTATAGGAGGTCAACAACAAATAAACACCTTAGCTACATAGAAGATAGTGTAAAGATCATAAGTAATGGATTTATCTTGTAGTAAGGAAACTTGAAATAGACATTATAAATACATATCCAAACATTGTCACTAACCTAGAATATGTGTTGAATGTGATAGTTGGCAAGTCAATTTATTTATTTATTTTGTTGGTTTGGTATAATTTGCAGGAATTATTTATGAATGTCCTAAATGGTATTAGATGAAACACTATAATATATTCACTTCTTGTTCATGCATATGAAAACATCTATTCCTAATCATAATAGTACAAGATGTTAAGGGGTTCCACTAGTTGAAAGTAAGACATGTATGTCCAATGGACCATGCCTTATAGAAATTTCAAGAGATTTAGAGTAAGTATGTTGGATGTACCACTGGATGTCATCCAAAGTGTAAAAGTGTGTGAAACTATAAATTTATGGGACATGGGATTGTAGTGTTAGAAAATGTACTCCTTTACATTTTCACACTATGTTTGGGTCCCCTAATTTAATTAGACTTAATTAAGCCTCTAATTGGCCCAATTATGCATTTAAAATCCTAATTAATCTCATTTTCTAAAAGGGAAACTTGTATTTAACAATTGCAAGAATAAATTAAATTGCCTTGAAATTGGTGTGTCTTAGGTTTGGGGCCTAGGACCCATTCACCCAAGGGAAAATGGGTCCCCCTAGAGTTTAAGACCCAAATTTTAAATATTTTTTTGGCAACATTTTTATGATTCAAATTCAATTTGCAATTGTCAGCCTTTAATGTTTAATTTTTGGGAAATTATAAAATTACCTATAAATACAAGGTCTTTTATTGATTCAAATTCTAGAAAATTTTGAGAGACTTCACAAGAGCTTAGATTGTTGCCAAAGGTGTTCAAGATCATATTTCTCAATCATTTGTTGTAGTATTTAAGATCTCAAGCATCATGTCAAATTTATCTTCATTCATGCATGTTTTTGGAGCTAACATTGTGATGTAGGTTTCAAGCATTCAAGTCAAGATTCAAGCATCGAGATCAACATCTAATCAAGCAATTTCATGCAAGATAAAGACCTTGCAGAGATGTGTTATATTTCAATCCTTTAAGGATCTCCATTCAAGGGTTTGGCGAGTTGCAACATAGCATTGTTTATTCATCATTCCTTCCATTCATGTTTCATTTCATTTCAAGGTTTAATTACCAAAAAAAGTTTTGACCAAGGAAAACCCCCATTCACCAAAGATAAACAATTTTTCCCTCTTGTGTGTATTCCAGATTTTCCAATGAAGAAGCATTGAAGATTGATCAAAATTATAAAATTACAAAGTTGTCAAAGTTGTCAACATTTTTGTCAAGCCATGGAAACTCACTTGTAGAATTTAATTTTGACTTTCCATTTATTAAATTTGGAGGAATCAGGAGTGCATATCTAGGAGTTGAGGACTATGAAAATATATTTTGGATCCCTATAGCAAGACCCATTCCCCCTAGGGTGAATCTCTCCTAGGAGGACACTCAATAGGGGCTTTTTGTGAGAGGTGCAAAAATTCATAACCTTCTTAGATCTACTGGAACTTTGCTGATTTTGTTAGATTAAGGTTTTAAATTGATGTTTCAATTTTTGCATTGCACAATTGGGTTTATTTACTATTTTTACTTTTTCTCCCCAAAGTGCATTTCAAGATGATTTACCCCATCATAAGTCATAAGTAAAATAAAAAGACCCCATTAAGGTTGACTCACCCAAGGGTTGAAAGTCAATCTTGCCCTAGGAGATCTCTTTTTCCTAATGAACTAGGGAAGATAGGTGCATACCCCTTTTCCACACCCCAATTTTAGGGATCCTTATTTCCCTGTGTTTCATTTTGGTGAACTCGACATTGTACATCTTAATTTCTGAAATTTGAGTCCATTCAAATCCTAGGTCCATGGTTTACAATAGTTTGCACTTCATTTAGGGTTGTTAAAATTACATTAGTTTGCATCTCATTTAGAGTTTTAGGTTTATAGTTTGCATCCTTGAAAATCTTAAAATTCAAAAAAATTGCATGCATATTAATTGATTTTGCATAGTATTGTTGGGAAAATGTGTGCGTGTGAATTTTTTTTTGTTAACATTTATGGAAACTTCTAAAATGACCGACATAGATTAGATAAATTATACATTGTAAATCTACATTGTTAATTATTAGGTTTTAGATCTAATGGTGGATATTTTGTTGGCCTATCTTTCCCTAGAATGTAATCCTATTTTATGAGGGCATTGCATTACAGTTGTGGTAGAGAGAGATAGTGATGTATTCTGAGAGTCTAATAGTAGTCATGTTGTCTCTTGATCTCTGAGTGGTGATACTCCTATGAGAAGCTTGCTCTGCAAGTATATTGTAATCTTTGTGATTTACTGAATAATATATTGGGTGGCTTTTAGAGTGTGGGGTTTTTCTCTCGAAAGGGTTTTCCCCACATAAATCATTGTGTTGTGGTATGCATGATATTTATGTTTATTTTTGTTTAAGTTTTTGTAAATATTAAAGATCTATAATTTTTTTGCATTATTCTCCTCTCAAGATTAGTGTAGGAAGTTGTTCTACTACCTTATCTTCCTTACATGTGGTATTAGAGCTTGATCACCTTTGGTTTCAGTTGTGGGTTGTTGGGTTTTTTGGACTAATCTAGATTTGTGTGGGATCTTGTGTAGAAGATACTTTGTGATCTTCTTGCAAAAATTTTTAGACATGGAAAGTTCATCAGGGAGAATAGAGGTGGATAAGTTTTCTAGAAATAATTTTGAAATGTGGAAGTTGAAGATGGAGGATTTGTTGATAGATCGAGATCTGTGGGATGTTGTTGATGAGAATGTTTCAAGGCTTGCAGATCCTACTCAAGCTTCTCAATATGATGTTATGGACCATAAAGCCAAGGGTCTAATAATATTGTGTTTGGTAGACTCTATTTTAATTAATTTCCATGAGGAAACCTCTGCATAAAAACTATGGAAGAAGCTTGGTGAGATATATCAGCTAAATCTTTAGTGAATAAGATTTTCTTGAGGAAGAAATTGTATTCCTTAAGAATGGAAGAGGGTGGAAGAATCATAGACCACCTAGAAGAATTCAATATGTTGGTTGCTCAATTGGCATTCGTTGGTGTCAAAATGGATGAAGAGGAGAAATGTTAGATCTTGCTTTGCTCTTAACCTGATTTGTGGGATTCTCTTGTTATGGCTATTAGGAATACTTTTGTAATTGTGAAGACTAAATATGTGGTGGGTTCTTTTCTTTTTGAAGAGATGAGGAGGAAGGTATCCATCACTACCAAGGAGGCCCTAAATTTTCATGGAAGACCTAAGGAAAAAGGAAAGAAGAATGATAAGTTTGACAAATCCAAGTCCAGGGGGAGATCTAAATCTCTTGGAAAGTCCAAAGTTATTTGTTGTCCAACTACGGTAAGCCTGGACATGTTCGTAAGGAATGCAAAAAATAAAAGAAGAAAAAAAGAAATTTTATTATGATTTTGAGTCTAAGAAGGAAGATGGTGACACATTCATTGCAACTTTGGCAACTTGTGCAAGTAACGATGCATGGTTAATTGACTTAGGTGCATCTTTCCATATGGCCTTTAATAGAGATTGGTTTTTTGAATATGAAGAATTTGATGGCGGTAAGGTGTACTTGGTGATGATTCTCATTTAGACATTGTTGGCCATGGTAAAGTTAAAATCATATTTCCTAATGGTAGAATAAAAAGTATTAATGGTGTGTTGCATATCCCTAGATTAGCATGAAATTTGTTATCTGTAAGCAAACTAATAGATGCAGGTGTGCAGGTAGTATTTTCTGATGTAGGATACAAGATGGTTAGAGGTGCTATGGCGATTGCTAGAGGTGTTAGATATGGCACATTGTATAAGATAGATGCATGCAATGTTGAGTGCAATAGGAATGTTTTGAAAAGAAAGTCTATGGAAGAAGTGAGGGCTTCACCTTCAGCAGATGGTCATGGCTTTTGGGTACCCAAGGGTGTTCTTCCTTCTGAAAAAAGGTTACCTATAGAGAAAACTATGCTATGGCACCAAAGACTTGGCCACATTGGAGAAAAGTGTCTAAGGACCTTGAAAAATAAAAACCTTGTTGAAGGTTTGTGTGATTGTAATCTTGAATTCAATTTCTGTGAGCATTGCATTTATGAAAAATAAAGCCACATTTAGTTTTACTCAAGTTCTCATAAATCTCGTGGTGTATTGGATCTTATTCATTTTGATGTGTTTGGTCCTGTAGAAGTTCCTTTGATTGGTAAATTCACATATTATGTTTCATTTATTGATGATTATAGTAGGAAATGGGTATATTTTTTTAAGAGTAAATCTAAAGCTTTCTGTCGATTTAAAGAATTTAAAGAAGTAATTGAGTTGCAGATTGGAAAGAAAATAAAATGTTTGAGGAATGATAAAGGTGAATTTTTCTCTAATGATTTTGATAGATTATGTAAAGATTGTGGTATTCATAGACAAAAGACAACTCCATATTCTCCATAATAGAATGGAGTTGCAAAAAGAATGAATAGGACATTGATGGAGAAGGCTAGGAGTATGTTTAGTGGTGCTAGCCTAGAACAAAGGTTTTGGGCTGAAGCTATTGCCATCGCATGTTACGTAATTAACAAGTCTCCTACATCAACTCTTGTTGATAAGATGCCTATAGAGGCATGTTCGGGTTGCAAGCCTTCATTAAGACATCTTAGAGTTTTTGGTTGCGAGACATATACACATGTGCCAAAGGAGAAGCAAACAAAGTTAGAGAAAAAGGCTGTGAAATATATCTTCATCGATTACAGTTATGGTGTGAAAGGATACAAGCTTTGGGAACATGTTGCACAAAAGGTAATATATATTAGAAGTGTTATTTTTAGAGAAACTAAGCCTTCTTTTGTTACATTGCAGCCAACACAAAGTAAACAGTAAGATGTAATTCAATATCCTTCAACACCTGAGAAAGTTGAATTGAGGCCAAGGGATAGATAAGAAGTTGAGGAGATCTCATCTAGCTCTAGATCTTCAGAAGAGGAGGAAGAACATCCAACTCAACTTGTTCATAGATCTATAAGGAATAGAAAACCACCTGAAAGGTATACACCTGATGATTGGAGATGTACTTTTTCTTTGAATACTAACATGGATGGACCCAAATCTGTAGAAGAGACATTAGGTATGAATGTTGTAGAATCCTAGAAGATTGCTATGGATGAAAAAATGTCATCTTTGAAAAAGAATGATACATGGGATCTTGTAGCATTTCCTGAAGGGTGGAAACCTATTGCTTGCAATGGGTGTTCAAGAAAAATTCTGGTTTAGATGGAGGTATAAAGAAGTACAAAGCAGGGTTGGTTGTGAAAGGTTACTCTCAAGTTGAGGGTGTTGATTATGGTGAGATATTCTCTCCTATTGCAAAAAAGACATCCATTAGATTTGTGCTTGCTATTGTTGTTGCTTATGATTTAGAGGTTGAGAAAATGGATATGAAAACTGTTGATGATGTTTTCTACACAACAACTCAGACAAAATATAATATCCTATCTCTCTTGAAAGGTAAATCTCTATCAGCAAGCCTCAAGAGATAACCCCAAGGTCTCTAATGTCAGGTCTTGACAATGCACAAACAACTCAGTGATAAATGTGAAAATGTTGGTAATCACAATGGGACCTTACTACAAGAAAAATACTGAATATCAGTTTATCATATCTAGCAATATGATGATACTTCAATTCTAAATTTAACCCAATAATCAAAGAAACAACAAAAGATAAGGGTTTCAAAGAGATTTAAAAACTTACTATTAAACCTAAGATTAACAATGCAAATGACGAACACTCGAAATGGACCAATCCCTCAAAACTGATCTCTACTTGACCCAGATAAATATGCAATCTTATAGAAATAGTGCAATCTTCTAAGGTGTTAATATTTTCAAATCATGAACATTCATTCAAACAACCCTACTGTGATTGAAATGAATAAACCCTCACAATTGAACTAAGCACAATGAATATAAAAGTCCAAGCTAACTTTGCAAAGCAACTAACAATCAGTTGGTTGCGAAAAGTATGGACCAGGGATTGCTGCAACACTTCAAATATCAAATAATGAACACTATTAAATCAAATCAAATCTAAATGTTATCTTCCTCAAAGAAATTTTAAAGATAGAATGACAAGAACCATGCAAGATAAGGGGAAACACAAGTATGGCACCAAATCACAATGTCATTACTTGCATCAAATTATCAACTGCAACAACAATTCTAGCTTTCTGTTACAATATTTGCTTGAGATCAACTACTTGCTAACACTTTCTCTACTTAATTCGCTTCTAACTATCTCTCTATGTGTCTATGTCTAAAACTTCTTAACCCTTACAAATGAGGCAAAATGCCAAATTTATAGAACCCCCAAAACATGTTGGCTAAGATAGGATTTTACAATAATTAATTAAGTACAAGTCGGCCAAGAGAAATTCAAAATGATAAAATATGCATTAAATGCATGAACTTCATCCAGGTCGCCCTGGGATCTCCAATGCAGCTTGGACCAATGCATGTCAAAATAATAGGGAAGCACAAATCTCGATGTAGCCAATCATTAACTGTCTTTCCCTTTGTCTTTATTTCGATCCAACATTTCATGAACTTTCAAAAGCACCCTATCTAAGTCAGCCACAAGTGGTAAAGGAAAAAACCTAAGTCACCTTTCAATTGATGCAATTTCTTCCCTGGACTGCCTCACCGACTTATCCCAATCCACTCTATAAGTTAGGTATTTGTCAATGACAATAATGTAGGTGGCCGCATCATCCAATTGGTGCTAAGAGATAGAATCCTCATTAATTGGGGCATAAACATCATGCCACCACTTTCTCAACTGTTCCAAACTCAAATATTTGGGAGCGATCTTCCTTCTTCCTGTCATAATCTCAAAGAAAGCAATGGAGCCATTGTAAACACCAACTATGGTATAATAAATCTGCCTCCTCTATTTGTCAATCTTCTTCAACACCTTCTGCTTGATTTGCAACACCTCAAACCATTCCCAAGGTTCAATAGCTCCAGAGGAAGGGAGAATCTTATCACTTACCAATCTATCCCTGGTGTACTCCATGGCAGTCTTGGTTTTCTACAGTAGAAGATTTGTATCCTCTTTGTCCTGAGCCAACACTTCTTTCAACCAATAAATTGCCCTCACAACATCCTTTCCAGTCGAAAAAATATATTTGATGGCCTCATTACCCTTGGTTCGTACCCCTTGCAGCCAATTTGCAGTGGCAAGAGTGGAAGCCTTCATCTTTTCCAACTCGGTGATAGTCTCCTGGGGTAAAGGATTCGCAGCAGAAACCGAGGGGTTAATGGATTGCAAGGGTTTCATCAGATCCTCCAAGCACTTCTTGAGATTCTCATTTTCTTTCTTTAACTCTTGCTTAGTCTTTATTTCCTTCCTCAATCTGCCCAGGATAACTGCACTTGAACCTTGATAATCTTCAATATCCTGCTCAATAGATGTAGGCCCTAGATTGAAGGTCTGAACATTATAATCCTTTCCAGCCACATCATCTCTGTTTTTATCTAGGGTAGGGGTTGCAATGTGAACAACCCTGTTGCTGGCCTCATCTCTTTCGATCCTTGAGATCACCCTAGCATTTTTCTTACCTTTGTCTTTTCCAATCTTAGCTAGCAGCGCATCCCAATTCGGTGGACTATCTTCCACAACAACCTGCTTTCTTTTTATTTCTTTGTCCAACCACTCAGGTACAATGGACTCCAATTGCACCTTACCCTATTTTTCCTCTTCCCATTGCTCTTTAGGTGCTTCTTCATTCAAACCCTGCTTCTCAGGAATCTCATCTATCTTGCCCTCCTTTTCATCAACATGTTCTTCTTCATGTACAGGTGATGGAACCTTCACTACTTCTTCTTCTATTGAAGGTTATTTAACCTCTTCAGTTCCAACAGGTGACTCCGCATAAGCTACCAAAGGAGACTACATTACCTTATCAATTTTTGCCTCTGCACCATAAAGATCTCCCTCATGAAATTCACCTAGTTTTCTTTGAGCTTCATGGGCGGAAGGAATATCATCATGTTGCTCCTCACAAGAAATAACCGGAGGAAGGTCTGTTTTAGGCACACCATCCTTGGGAGAAGGAGTTCTAGATCTTTTATATACTCGTGCCTTCTCCTCTGAGCTCTCCACATTTACCACTGGTGGTGTAACTTCTTCTTCTCCTACCTTGGAACTTGCCTTTTCTGACAATTTTATGACTCTTCTCCTTTTGGGCACAGGAACATCCACCTCAGGACCTTGCTTCTCCATTTCTTTTTGCTCAGACTTCTTAGTCCTTTTCCTCTTCTTAGCCTTTGGTTTCTTTTCTTTTCTGCTTCCTAGATTTCCTCCTCTTGAACACCTTTTATCTTGATCTTGAAAGGAGAATCTAGCTTACCTTTTCCCTTAGGATCCTGTTCGGTTGATTCTTCAGAAGTGGAGTGAGGGTCCATATCTCCCATCAACTCATAGGTACATTTCACTTCCTCATTCTCCAACTCCCAAAGCTTATGCTTTAGCCACATCTTGGTAAATTTGATAACTAGATCCATCAGCTATTTTAATTCTGTGTTTTCCTCTTCTAACCAATCCACATCACCATTTGGTCTATCTTTTATTGCCTCATAAGCATGATCCTGAATCAGGTTTCCATCATTGTCAAGTTGGTCCAGGACTGCCCTCACATTATATAGTTGGACTGATTCAACTGGGAGCCGAGAGAACTTCTTCTTCCTGACCTCAAATTCATCACTGCAATTGGCCCAGTAGTCTTCCAAATCAACCTTATGGCTATACTCTCTACTGGCCTTCTTTTGATCTTCTCCTATGATATCAAACATTGATCTCTTAGAGTGAAAGGATAAACCAAAAGTAGTCATCTCCTCCTCTGAATCCTAAGCTGAAACAATGGAAGGACATGCCTCTCCAGTGCCAATCCTCAAAGGGAAGTCTCCACCAAATCCAGTCTTATGTTTGTCCCTCTTGACTATGGCATCAAAGTCACATATCTGTCTAGTGACCTCCAATAGTAGAATGTGATCAATAGGGTACCTTGGAAGTTTGAAAGGGGCCCTTTGGAAGCCATCAATCCGAATGTAAGAAAAGGTTGGAAACTGAATAAACAAAGCTCCATATTTCTTGATGAGCTCCTTTGCTTGGTCCGAAATTCTCACATGCTCTACCCCTTGAAGTAATCTAGTGATGTGCATGGTGAATGCATCATTCACCCTCCTATAGTTCAAGCTTCCTAGGTGAAATTGAGGGTAAACCTCATAGATGACATCCTATCCAAAGATTCCCTTTGTATTCAATCCCTTGTAAGGGTGAAATCTCACAAGTGCATAGACCAAATATGAGGTCATTGTGAAGGTCTTCATTTGCATCACATTGGACAACTGCTCATGAATTACTCTGCTAATGACTCCTGCTCAATGGTAATCAGTCTTCTCCTTCTCCATCCTCACAATAGCGTGGCACATCCAATTCTCAAACATGCCAACATTCTTCAATCCAACCACCTTGCTAAGAAGAGTGATGGCATCATAATATTCTTTCTTGAACTTTGCCCTGAATAATTGCTTAGGCAACTTGGAGTAGTGTGACTTGGGCTTCTCCAACCAGGAATTGATAAGCTGTTGTGACTTCACAGTCTGTTCACCATAAAACTCCTGAGCTGCCTTCATGCTGAATGCCACCACATGAGATCTGTCTGGCATATCAAAAGTTTGGGCAATGGAAACAAGGTTTAGATTTTCTACCACTCTCCCTTGAGGACCAATTATACTTTGTGTGTCCTAATCATAGTGCCTAGCACACTCAAGGACCAACTCATAGCATTGGACTATGGAAGGAAAATCGGCCACATGTGATAAGCCCGACTCTTTCATTCTTTTAGCCACCAAAGGAAGATCCTCGGTTGCCATTCTTCCTTTAAACTCTTCGTAATCCAACAACCCAACATTTGTATATGTTACTTCTGACCAGAAATAAGTAATCTTACTCTCAGGAATTTTGCTTTTGATGTCCATTTTAATCTTTTCTACATCAGTCATTGAGGATCCAGTTGCTGCCTTGCTAGACTCAGCCTGTATTCAACAAAGAGCATAGTAAAAACCATAAGAAAGCAATGTTAATCCATCAAAACACCGTTAGAATGAGCCTCATATAATCAAGGTGTTATTAAAACTTATACAAAATGATCTAGATAAACTTCGGGTTTTAGGACCATCCGAGGAATTTTGGGAAATTGCAGGCCACACGGATTCTGGCGAAAAAATCATGAAATACCCACTAACAATTAAGTCTGATCATTATCAATCAATAAACCACATAGGAAATCATAAGATAGCATGAATTAATCATAAAATGCATCATAAATCATTAATAAATCATGCCATTCCATATTTCCTTACACTTCATCAGATTTCGGGAAAATCGGCCAGAGACAGATTCCCGCGAGGGCAGAGATACTTTGTAAACTTCAGAAAATCTAGGCGGCATAGGAATTCGGGAAAATCCGAGGTCAAAGGAAATCCGTGGGTAAAGTAAAATTTTGAAAGCAAGCAGATTCCAGGAAATCACAGAAGGTCGAGAAAATAGAGGAGATTGAGAAAATCCGCCCCACGCGAAAATCCGCGAAGACCAAAAATCTCTGAACAACAGCACTCAGCCGGAGTCCGAATAGGATCCGGGAAAATCTGGCCGGGGTGGAAAGTCCCGAACTTCAGTGAAAACCCGAACCTAGCTCAAAATTAAAGATCTTCAATGAAAAACTTAGGGGGATCACTTAGGAAATCAAAATAAACATTTAAGCACATGCCAAAGTAAGGCAAAACCTCAAAATGAAAGGGCCAAGACACCAAAACCAAAGCAAAAGAGGGTCCCTGCCTTCAGCGGGGTGTGTGCGAAAACTACACAACAAAAACTACTTTCCTTCATGGTAACTTGGAGGAGGATATTTATATGACACAACTAGAGCACTACGTGGTGAAAGGTAAGACTAAATTGGTTTGCAAATTGAAGAAATATTTGTATGGCTTAAAACATAGTCCTAGGATGTGGTACCAAAAATTTGATACATATGTGTTGAGTTTGGGATTTGAGCATTCTAAATCAGATCATTATGTTTATTATAAAACTGATGGTGATTGTTTCCTATTTATTGCATTATATGTTGATGATATGTTATTTATTGGAAAAGGGAAAGGTATGATTTCAGAACTGAAATCTCAACTTGCTACTAAATTTGAAATGAAAGATCTTGGTGTAGCTAGGCACATTATTGGGATGGAAATTAAAAGAGATAGAGTGAACAAAAAGCTATGGCTTGGAAAAAGTAAGTATGCCAATTCAATTTTACAAAGATTTAACATGTAGGATTGTAGACCATTGTGTGTTCCCCTTTTTGTTGGAACAAAGCTATCTATTTTAGATTGTCCAACATCTCCATTAGAGATGGAAGACATGAGCAAAGTGCCTTACTAGAGTGCAGTTGGAAGTTCGATGTATGTTATGGTTTGTACTAGACTAAACATTTCCCAAGTAGTGGGATTTCTTTCTAGATATATGTCTAATCTTGGTAAAGTTCATTGGGATGTAATTAAAAGAGTCTTCAGATATTTATGCGGTACCTCAGATTATTCCTTATGTTATCATAGTAACGTGAACACCAAACTTGCACAAACTAACAAGAGATCAACAAACAAGTGTCAAACATGTTAGAAAGACAATCTAGTGTTCCCTATGAAATTCTTTAGTCAAATTCAATAGAAAACATGAAATAACAAGATACTTAGTAAAATATAGCATGTAATCTAAATAAAACTAGCTAAACCTTGATCTCATAGGGCGAGTGGTGCTCCTTTGATGTGGAAAGAAGCCCTTTCCCAATCCCTTTGATAAACTTGATTTTTTGATGATCCAAGTGTGAAAATAACTATAATCTAGCTAAAAGTGCTTGAAAATGATGAAAATAGTGAAATGCCTATAGTGATAATGTTCTAAGTTGTGGATCCATATTATGACAATGATGCCTCTATTTATAGAAGCCAAGGATTGAAGAATGGAGGAAATTGGTGAATATGGGATAAATTGAGAGCCAATGAAAATGTGCCAAGTGTCACAATTCTATTGGAGGAAGTTGGAGCACATTTTGGGAAATGTGTGAGTGGAGGTGGATGGAAGAGAAGTAAATGTTGATGGTTGAGATTTTGAAAATTGTGTAAGAGGAATTGAATGATATTTGAGAGGATGTAAGAAGATTTGATAGGTTGTAAGAGAATTTATTGCATTTGTAAGAGGATGTGATAGGTTTTTGAAAAACCTTTGGAGGGAAATTGAATGAGAGGTGGTTGAGAGGAATATTCTGAGGAATATGCTTTTGTCAGGATAATTGAGGTAATAAGATAATTAGAAGAAATTGATTTTATATGCAACCTTGTTAGTTGACCATGGTTGATTTAACTCTTGAGGAGTTAAAAGATGGAGGATTTGATTAATGATGATTAGAAGGTGATTTAGGATTAATTAATTGGAAGAGGTTAGGGGATTTGTGGTATTTGATCTAATTGATTTTAATCAAATGGGAAGACTTGGGGGGATTTAATTAAATGATTTGATTTAATTAAATATGATGAATATTCGATAGAAGAAAGGTGAATTAATCAATAAATTTAATTATTTGATTAATAGCTAAATTTGCTGATTTTAATTAAATAATGTTGATTATTCAATTAATTGATCAATTTGAGATGCTTTTAGAAGAAATGGTGTTAGTTGATCAGAATTAGATGTCTAGTATCAATCAGGACATTTTACGTGTATACAAGTAATATGACTGAAGATGAGATTTCCCTTGATATTCATGGTTATGTGGATTCAAACTGGGCAGGTGATATTGATAGAGATGATCCACCAATGCTTATTTGTTTACTTTAATTGGTGGTGCAATTAGTTGGATGACTAAGCAATAGGTTGTGGTTGCTTTGTCCACTACTGAAGCAGAGTATATGACAGCTACTCATTCTTGTAAAGAAGCCATTTGGCTTAAGAGACTGTGTTAAGATATTGAAATAAAATAAGTGCAATGACAGTTTATTGCAATAGTCAGAGTGCGATATGTCTAGCCAAGAACCTGACATTTCATGCTAGGACCCAGCACATTGATGTATAGTATCATTTTGTTCAAGATATGGTCGAAGATGGTAGGGTGGAGATGGTTAAGGTAGAGACTTTGATGAATGTTTCTAATTCTTTAACTAAACTTGTGAGCACAAAGAAGTTCAGATGGTGTTCAGAGATTATGGGCCTTTGAACCCCTAGAAATTAAGAGACAATGTTTACTCCCTCACATTGCTCTTGCAAGGTATTCAAAAAGTGGGATATTTGTTGCCAAAATGTGTCTCAACCTTGCAATTATGTAATGATTTATTATTGATAGGATGTATATATATATATATATATCCTAGTTGCACCGATAGGTGTATACAATGGCATAAGGGGGGAGAGTGAGATGCGTGTAAACAATTTTTTGTTAAATTTTTCAAGAGACTTCTAAAATGGCCGACATAGATTAGATAAATGATACATTATAAATCTAGACCATTAATTATTAGGTTTTAGATCTAATGGTGGATATTTTGTTGGCTTGTCTTGCCCTAATATATAATCCTATTTTATGAGGGCACTACATTACAACTATGATAGAGAGAGATGGTGATGTATTCTAAGATTATGATAACAGTCATGTTGTCTCTTGATCTCTGAGTGGTGATACTCCTATGAGAAGCTTTCTCTACAAGTATATTGTAATCTTTGTGATTTACCGAATAATATATTGGGAAGATTTTGGAGTGTGGGGTTTTTCTCTTGAAAGGATTTTCCCCACATAAATCATTGTGCTGTGGTATGCATGATATTTATGTTTGTTTATGTTTAAGTTTTCGTAACTATTAAAGATCTATAAAAGTTTTGCATTATTCTCCTCTCAAGATTAGTGTAGGAACTTGTTCTGCTACCTTAGCTTCCTTACAAGTACTTGCATATTTGTGTATTTTTATTCATTCACATTCACAAATTGAGTCAATTTTTTACTTCAAAAAGTGTCATTTTTCCATCATTTGTCATTCATTTCACTTGCATTAGGTCACCTAAATCTGAAAATTTTATCACAAAAACTAAAGTTTACAACCTGAAACTGGAAATTCAAACATTAGGCAAGAAACTCAAACTTTGATTTTTTAGAACCCTGACCTAGGACCCACTCACCCCAGGGAAAATCAGTTCTTGTATAGGTTCTTTTTTAAAATTATGGGTAGTAATTTATCTTTGTTTTCTTCATTCTGATCTGTTTTTACTTCTGGGTTTCAATTTCAAAAATTAGAAAGTTTTGTCATTTGCATTAAGTTCATTTGGTCAAATTGAGTGCATTATTTGAAAATCAAAATTGGCATTAAAAACATTTCATTTTCAGTATCTTGCATTCAAAAATAAATAAAAAAATCATATATCAGATCTAAAATTTTGCGTAAAAATTCATCATGGACATGTGTATGGGTAATATACGGAAAAACTTAAGATCTCTGGTGGATGTTTCAAGTTGTGTGTTTGGTCAGGAACCTAATGAAATTGAGACTATTAATGAACCTTCACCTCCTAATGAATATCCCTATGAGGTAGAAATATTAGGTCAAGATGAAAATAGCATGCAACAATTTATACAAGACTCCTTACACAACCTTGAGAACAATGCATCCTTTTATCCATCTATGCAAACACCGCCTATAATCCCATCACTTGATATGTTCAACCTCTTACATCCTAAAATAGAAGCACAAAGCAAGCTTCAACCATCAATCATTAATGAACTTGATCACAACGACAATAATGATACTCTTCTATCCTATGTTTATCGAGTTACTAATACACCCATTAACTTAGATGAGAGTTATGGTCAAGGCTTTAAGATCTTAAGCAAGCAAGGATGTGACATTAAAAATGAGCATGAAATTCACAAACTGTTAGAGAAAATACCATCCAAGGATATAAAGGGGTTAGGATATCAAGATCTTCCCTCCCCTTGCACATCTTCCAAGGGAAAAGGTATTCTCTTTCACAAGATCATATCAAGAGACCAATTAATACCTCATAATGATAATAGGGTCACCATAGATCCTCCTCCCACACCTCCACCTCAATAAATTTCACAAAAAAGTATAAAATCTAAGCCAAGCAAGATCAAGGAATTTCCATTCTTACACACTACAACAAAGATTGAACAAAAAATGGAACAACTCCTCCATCTAGGATTGATTTACTTGCCACCTATCAAAGGAAACAAAAAAGGAAAGAGTACAAACATGAATTACTATGCATTTCATAGAACTCTTGGGAATCTTATTGATGAGTGTCATCTTTTACAGTGATTGATCCGTGAAAATGATGTTATCGATGTAATTAACTAAAATACATGCACTTTTCTCCTTTCCACGTGATAGTTGTAGGATCATAGCATACTCACTATTGCATGTTTTACATTTATTGTAAATCACTTTTGTATCGGAAGGAGCTCATTCTCATCACTCATCTTGGCTCATCCTTTTCTTGCACTTAGTGGGGCAAGGGGTTAGATAGCCTTGTCCTAGTTTGGCATTTGTTGTTATCACTTTGGCTAGTTTCCTACCTTTTGCATATGATGAACAAGATTGGGATGTAGATGACTTGCATTAGGTTGAATCGCATGTGCCATACTAGTATTTTCTTTCTATTCATATTCTTTGTGATTGCATATGCATAATGTGATCCCCTATATAGTGTTTCTTGGTGTGTCTTTACATGTTTGTTAGCCTACTTGGATGACCCTTATCACTCTGTTGGTGTAAGGATACAAAGGAAGTGAACTTGTCGTGAAATTCTTCTATTTGTATCTACATTCTTCTATCTTTCATAACCATTTATCTTGTTTTATCACTAGTACACAAACAACAATATATGACTAAATAAACTACTAAAAATTGCATATAAATGACTAACTTTAGTCATGTGACTACTAGTGGTTTATTTGTAGTTATTTATAACACCACTAAATTTATGACTAAAAAATTTTAGTCATTTATTTAGTCATTTATTTTAGTCATTAATTTGGTCATGGATTTGGTCATTAATTTAGTCATTGATTTAGTCATTTATTTAGTTGTTTATTTAGTCATATTTTTTAGTCATTAATTTTGGTCACGTGACTATTTTAATGGTTTATTTGTAGTCATTTATAACACCACTAAATTTATGACTAAACTATTTTAGTCATTTATTTAGTCATTGATTTGGTCATTAATTTAGTTGTTAATTTAGTCATTTATTTAGTCATGGTAGTGATTTGTTTAGTCATATATTTAGTCATTGATTGTTGTTAACTGGTCATATATTTAGTCATATATTTAATCATTAATTTAGTCATGTATTTAGTCATTACAAATAAAATCTAACTTAATTAATCCTCACAAATTTATACATATAAACTTCAAGTATCATAGATATTCAAATGTTAAAAAACACCATGAAATGAAGACTAGAGGAGCCACAACACAGTATTTATGAGTGGAGAAAAAACCACTCTAAAAATTTACTTCATTAAGCCTCATTGGTAAATCAAAATCTCATTGGTTACATTCAATGTCTCAGTGACACTGTACAACTCACATACACTATATAAACAAAATACTCCTATTTTCATATACTTATACTATTTTCCCCTTCCTTAACTGCAATCCTTTTGGAAGGGCAATGACCTCCTATAGGGGCTTGACCCATTTAATCCCCTTGCAAATCCATAGCTTTCCTGCCACTATTGGTTTTGGCTCCTCCAAACTCTTCCTCGCTGGTATTCACCTTTCACTTCTCCAATTTGGAGCTACAACCTGAAAATAAGGTTTCAAAATTTGGACATCAAAAACTTAGAAAAATCAATATTACAAGAGAAAATCTGTCATTATTTCTCTACATGGTGTTGTTTTATTAAGATAACATGTTATTGAATAATTGATCTAATAGCTTATTTTTGTATGAATGCAAGTATTCTTGTATATTCCACACCTTGTAAATTTTCCACATTTTATAAATAAAAGGGAAACCTCCCCTAATTATTTTAACAAAAAGTATAGGATGTTGCACTTACATGAAGTATGTCCATTGGGTCGAAAGCTTTTGTGACCTTCCCTCATGACATGTTCATTTCCATGACACTCAACCCTCCCTGTAATATTATCAAATTTATAGAACAACCTCATACCCGTTAGAAGGCTAATTTGAATCATCAATGATAAAATAATAATAACAATAAATAGAGAGCTTGCCACCAAAATGATCATTAACCAGGAAGAGAAAAAAATCTATAAAGACTAAAGTTTAGTACTAGAGGTTGATAAGTTCTCAACTGATATTCCATTTGGAAAACATCGCCAAAAAAAGTCAGGGCGAGGTCAGTCAACTGCATCTTTCACAACATTAGTTACAATAGCAGTTACAAGTACTGAGAACAAAATTCCTGTCATAAACCTAGATCAAGAATTTCAATTTATTAGTAGCTGTCCTAAATCAACTGAAATAGAAAACCATTTATACAAAGACATAATGCAAAGAAAATAAGAATGTTACCTAGAATAGCATGGTGTAACTCATTGATATTTTTGTGAAAAAAATAGTAGATACAAATTACAATGGATGGTACAACTACTACAACTATTTGATAATAGTTAACACCCTTCTTGAGCACTCGATCTGTTTGTAACCTAAGATGATTCACTATGATTTGACTATCTTCTTGTTATATTCAATAAACTGGAGAATATCTGTAAAATGTACAACCTTGGTGTTAACATAGACCCAAAAATCAACTTCTAATACCATCTACAATTTGCACTTTCAAGGTGTAAAAATGGAAGTACGTTCAAGTTGATCACTCTCTTGGAGACTAATACTAGTCATTTTTGCAGCTGTTGGAACACATCGAAATTAAATAAATCAAATGAAAAAAGAATAGAACAACAACCTAACACAGGTGTGGATCAACAACACCCTAATAACTAGTGTAATTAGGGTACCTACAACCATTGATAGGTCCAAGATACTTAAAATCACTAATGTAAGTGTACTAAAATATTTTGGTAACTCCCTCATAGGTAATGGTACATTCCAATCATCGATGTGGAAGATCAAAATTGTTGTGTTTTGATATCATGTTAAAATATGGTCTATGGATTGCAATATTGCAAGATATGCACAAAATGGATTTGTTGAAAAGGCTTTAGAAAATTTCAAGCAAATGCAATTTGCAGGTGTAAAGCCAGATTCTACAACCTTTGCTAGCATACTCCCTGCCTGTAATAAAACTCATCAAATGGTTTATTCTTAGCATCATAAAATTGAAAATAGATGATTGACCTAAAGCAAAGAAAACAATTAAATAACACAAAGTGAATGAGACGTGAAGAATTGTTACGATTAACATTTCACTTGGAAATTGGAATTGTTGAGCCGCTTTCACAATAGAGAAACATGTAATAGGGGGTTCTCCTCATAAAAGCTTCAAACTTAGCCATTCATGAAAGAATCTCAAAGCATTTCCCGTAAATCACTACAAAAGATACATGGCGAATCCTTACCATAAATCATGGATTTTGTGTTTTAGTAATGGACCTTTTTTTTCTCAAGGCCACACCATTTTGTTGGAGACTGTAAGGAGTTGTGGATTCCTCTTGGCCAATTGAGAGTATGCTCCCATTTGAATTGAGACTAACCACCATATTTTACAATATCAAATGGACCACCACCTTTGTTCTCTCTAGGAGATGAGACCAAGGAGAATTTTTTTAGTGTCATGTCTACCATGAAATCCATGGGAGGCACCAATTATTATATCATAGTCACCAAACTTGAACTTAACATAGACATTAGGCTCAACCTCAAACTCAACATGGAAACTTAGCACTAACTCAAAAATTTGAAAAAATAATGATATATAGAGATTTTTTAAGGTACATATTTTCCTATGCGTTCCTTCCTAAATCAATTTTAAAGATTATAAAAACCTAATAAATTGCAAGCTAATCTGAGTACATAATGCTTGGAAGAGATGCCATCTCATGGAATATGATGATTGCAGGATGTGTACAAAATGGATTTTCTGAAAAGGATTTAGAAAATTTCAAGCAAATGCAATTAGCAGGTGCAGGGCTTAAATTTGATGGCCAAAAAAACCGTATTTAGTGATTTTTTCCATAAAATATAGTCAAAATTTTAAGAAGATTGTATCAGATGAAGGAGAAATTTTGGATCGACTGTCAAAATTTATATAGAATTATAATGATATATATTTGATTTATATATAATTTTACTTACACTAAGGTATATCATAATGTTTTAAGGGAACCTTTGAATAGATAACCGTCATTAAAAAATTTGTTGACACTAGGAAAAGTCGATCATCAAATGTAAGCCCTGAGTAGGTGTGAAGCCAAATTCCATGACCTAAGCCAACATCCTCCCTGCCTATGCTAAAATGGGAGCTTTGGGGTAGGGTTTGAACATCCATCAGAGCATAATAGATGGGGGATTTCTTTTAGATATTATGGTTGGAAATGCTCTGTTAGACATGTATGCAAAATGTGGAAATGTACACAAGGCACACAAACTCTTTGATGGAATTCCTCAAAGAGATGCCATCTCATGGAATGCAATAATTGCAGGATATGCACAAAATGGATTTGTTGAAAAGGCTTTAGAGACTTTGAAGCAAATGCAATTAGCAGGTGTGAAGCCAAATTCCACGGCCTATGCTAACATCCTCCCTACCTATGCCAAAATGGGAGCTTTGGAGCAATGTTTGAACATCCATAAGAGCATAATAGATGGGGGATTTCTTTCAGATATTATGGTTGGAAACACTAATAAAATTTGACTCAAAATCTGACAAAAGTTCATTGGAATTTCGACGAACTTTTGTTGGAATTATTTCATTGATTTTTTGATGAACTTTGAAATGTCGAAATTCTGACCCAGCCGACGATGCTAGGTTAGAATTTCGATGTTTCAAAGTTCATTGGAAAATTGACGAAATAATTTTGACGAAAGTTCGTTAGAATTTTGACAAACTTTTGTCAAATTTTGAGTCAAAATGTATTAGTGAAATACTCTGTTAGACGTATGCAAAATGTGGAAACGTACACAAGGCATGCAAACTCTTTGATGGAATGCCTCAAAGAGATGTCATCTCGTGGAATGCAATAATTGTAGGATATGCACAAAATGGATTTGTTGAAAAGGCTTTAGAAACTTTCAAGCAAATGCAATTGGTAGGTGTAAAGCTAGATTCCACAACCTTTTCTAGAACAAGAGATCATCGACGAGAGTGATAAACATCGGTAGGACTCAATGCATTGTCTCCCTGATGCTCCGATAGTACTTAGGTGCAAAATTCATCAAGAAGAGAATTTAATATCGATGGGAGTTGGCTCAATGTCTACCCAATACAACAATATGCACCAATCTTGATCGGGGATACTATGATTTGTCATTGGGAGTCACTGGTAAGTTCCTCTAATGGGGCGAAAGGATAAGTCACAATGGAAAGGTAAAAATCCATTGGCTAAAGAAACACCTATCGATGGAACAAAGAAGCCAGTCCCACCGATAGCCAGAAAATAATGAAAAGAGTAAAGTAGTGGAAGCATTAGATAGACTCTCTAATATCAGTGGGAGTAATGCTAAAGTCTCAACGATTTCCCAACAACACTTGAATCAAAGAAAACTTCACATCTGACTGCAATTATTGCTGGATATGCACAAAATGGATTTGTTGAAAATGCTTTATAAATTTCAAGAAAATGTAATTGGCAGGTATAAAGCCAAATTCCACAACCTTTGCCAGCATCTTTCCTACCTGTTCCAAAATGAGGGCTTTGGAAAAGGGTATGAACATCCATCAAAGCATAAATAATAGAGGAATTTTGTCAGATGTTGTAGTTGCAACTACCCTAGTAGAAAGGTATGCAAAATGTGGAAGCATAGACAAGGCATGTGAACTATTTGACAGAATTCCTGAAAGAGATGCCATCTCATGGAATACAGTGATTGTGGGATATGGACAAAATGGATTTGCTAAAAAGGATTTATAAACTTTCAAGAAAATGCAATTAGTAGGTGTGAATCCAAATTCCACAACCTATGCCAACATCCTCTTTGCCTGTGCTAAAATGGGAGCTTTGGAGTAGGGTATGAACATCCATCAGAGCATAATAGATAGGGGATTTTTTTCAGATATTATGGTTGGAAATGCTCTGTTAGACATGTATGAAAAATGTGGAAACATACACAAGGCACATGAACTCTTTCATGGAATGCCTCAAAGAGATGTCATCTCATGGAATTTCAAAGAGATGAATTTGTATATGCTTGAGTGGGAGACAAAGCTAAATTGAACAGGAAAGGATACACAGAGGTCTCCTCTTTTATCATTTATGCATTTCAACATATAAAAACAAATTTCATGGTGTTCTGAATTAGATTCCTTTGGGTGATAAAAGATCATCTAGAGGGAACATTTCCATATGATAATAGTCTTCTAGATATACTTAAGTTTGTAATATAGTTCTAGTTTCATAATCAACACAGACACAACACATTTATATAAGCATGTTGTACAAAAGTGTATAATAAGAAAATAGGACTACTGATGTGAGATGAAGATTTCATAAACTTGATGCATCATCAAATAACCTAAGAAATGGTACACCTCAGAAAAGTGCAACATACCCAATTCACCAAATTATAGCTCATTGAGTTTGCAAGGATATATTTTTAATCAATCTACTTAGAAACAAAGAAATTGCAAGGTATTGTTGAACAGTTGAACTTACTACTTGAAAAACAAGAAAAATGAAATGTATTAAATAACAAACTGCTTGCAAGACATGCCTATATGTAAGAAAAAACCCATAATCAAATTGTACTGAAAGTAAATAAGTCTACTCTAACTATCAAATTGAGGAAATTGTATGTCCAACTACCAATGACTTGAGAAAAAGAAGCACATGTGATTGCATTAATGCTAAGATAAAATACAATAAACAAATCTACATACCATCCACTCCAAAAATTAAGCAAATCCATTAGGATCAAATTATCTTCAGCCAAATCAATTTCAATAGAATACATATGAAAAAGTTCTACACAAAGAGATGAAATGTATATGGTCCAAAAAAGGCATCTTTCAAACTTGCAGGGACAGATGAGTGAAAACAAACCTACCAATATTCAATATGTGTTGGAGTTGCTCGATCCAAATCCAAATGCATTTTTATGTCATCATGTAGTTCTTCCATTTCCTTTACGGTAAGACCTTATTTAGGCCATAACTAGGTTAATGAATACCAATCCACTCATTAATTAAATGCTTTACAATAAATAGAACATTATAAAACCATTGTAATATGGTTAAACTCTTCAAACATGTTTTATCACCATAACCATCCAGACAAAGAGACATCAAACAAATAATGGTAGGGTGTAAAAAAAAATCAAAAATCAAACTGCCTTAACATTTTAAATTTATATACCATTTACTCAATTTTCACCTCCCATTTAACTTTTAAACTTTGAACAATGAAAGAGATTGCACCATGATTCCTAAATACTCTCAAACACTCTCAAACATTCAAACTACTCACCAAAACCACTCAGACCTCCTAGGCAGACTCCAACTAGAGGGAATCAACAAGTTTTAGACAAAGAAAGTGTCACTAAACTTCAAGGGTTCATCAAACCCTAATCACAATCATGAGAAGATCAATTAAACCATCACCAAGAATCCATTTAAACTTTCAAAAAAACTCCCCCATTTCACATGATTCCAATGCTTCAAAGCTTCAAAATAATAGATTAGTGTTCCAATTCCATCAACTCACCACGAACATACTCCTGTAGATTGAAACCAAGCATAATACTGATAAAAAATTCTGAAAATAACTCATTCAACCAACCAAAAAGCTAAATTCACTCCTCATTCAAATTGTTTTATAAGGAAAGATAACATTCAACCATTCCTATTTGCTACCAACCTTTTATCAAACATTTAAGATACTATAATCATCATGTTTTGATTGAAATCACTCAAGAACATACTGACAAAACATTGAACCATTAGATCTCTTATTTCTTCAGTCAAGACACCAATTCATACTATGACTTCACATGGCTCAAACTCCCCAAATAGCAAGCCTTGCTTTCAATAACCTTCCATATCATTGAGACCCTTTTAACACCTTATTTTAAACAAAAATAAGCCAAAACAAACATTTATAAAAGTCTGCCCATCCACATAGTGAATATTCATTCATTGGGCAACTATGTCCTAGTAGCCATTCCATCACAAACTGTTAGAAAGATATTTTTATTCAGGCCTCTATTAAAGACTTTAATAGGTGTTTTGAATACTCATTAGGGAGCCTTAAAACATGTCAAAATATTACCATAAGTTGTTTTGTGATCAATGCACAAAATCAAACTATCCACATTCAAAATAGGCCTAATTAGGTCTATCACCACAAGGGTTTATTGGTTCTTGCACTTCCAATCACAAATTTTCCAAACCAATGCTTAGAACACCTATCATTAGATCTGTATAGGCTTAAAACACCATCAAAATTCATTTCCCATGCATCCTTTATCAAACCCTAGGTATTCATCCGCTTAAACTCTATTTTTTTGGACTGTGTATGCATCAAACAAATGAGTACAAACCAGATTTGAGTTGAAGGAAACAAGATTTTTAAATATATAAATATCCTCAAGTGGTTTTGGTGTGCAAAACTCATTGGTTACAATATCATAAAAAATAAACACAACATCAAGTCATGAACTATGGCACGGAGTATCACTCATTCTAACATTGCTATCTCTATGGTGAATCCTATACTCATTTCTTGGATAGGTCATCAATGCTTTTGTAGCCATGGAATGAAATGATTGATTGCAAAATGTGCACAAAATGGATTTTGCAAGGAACCTCTCAAAATATTTGAATTAATGAAGCACTCTGGAACACATCGTAACATTGTAAGCTTTGCTTGGGTTCTAGGTGCATGCAATCATGCAAGTTTAGTGGATGAGGGCTACACATACTTCACATGTCAGTAACCCTTATTGCATTAAAATTTACATAAATAACAGAGGAATTTTGTCAGATGTTGTAGTTGCAATTGCCCTAGTAGATGTGTATGCAAAATGTGGAAGCATAGACAAGGCATGTGAACTGTATGACATAATGCCTAAAAGAGATGCCATCTCATGGAATACGATGATTGCGGGATATGCACAAAATGGATTTTCTGAAAAGGCTTTAGAAACTTTCAAGAAAATGCAATTAGCAGGTGTGAAGCCAAATTCCACAACCTATGCCAGCATCCTCCCTGCCTGTGCCAAAATGAGAGCTTTTCTCTAAGGGACTACTTTCTAGAAATCAAACCTCCTCTTGTGACCTTCACCTTTTCCTTAATGATTATGAATAAAATGCATGCATAGATTTCATGTAACCTGCCTATGGAGTGTGCACCAAAATTACTTGATATGGTTGTTATGAAAAATTAAGCATACCTTGTCTCCTTTGGACTCTAATAACTATCCCATGTCACTAAACTTGTGTGTTGACCTCAAACCACATCTCCAAGGACCCTATGTTATTTTTCTTTCTCACTTTCATTATTACCTACCATGAAACCCTAACATTTTATTTTGACTGCCTCCTTGAACACACACTTAGACATAGTGAATGCACCTTACAATTCAACTGCCATTGCAATCTCTTCTCATTGTACAGGGTTTGGCTTCACTACCTTGCCATTTACTACCATTCCCTTGCACATAGAAAATTATCCTCATGCCTTTTTCATAGTGCATAGGTATAACATTTCCAAACTTGGACTATAGAGGTAGGCAATGAACACATTGGAAAATGTAGATTGGGATGCAATGAATAGTACTAACATTATACTACCCCTAGGATTCTTAAAATAAACATCAATGTACAAGATCCATACTACCCCTGTGACTAAGATATGTCCTTTATGACAGAGAAATGAATTGAGAACTGTCAAACTGGGACTAAATATATGAAGAGCACTAAAGATTGAAAAAGCCACAAGTATAAAACATGAAAGAGTGTTAACTGCAAAAATGGAATGAATCATAAATACCACCAACTAAGCATAATATTACTGACAATATGAAGACATGAAGAGAATTGTCAATATGATTAAGATACTATCACTATATCATTATCAATGAAACTTATCACCATGAGGCATCAATACCATGAGCTTTGACATCAATACCATTGAATGATCAAGTTTACCAAAAAACACCATTAACCTTTTGCAACATGAACATAAACACATTCCTAACAAACAACAAGAAATAACATATCTTTGACATCACTTCCTTTGACATTTTTGTATCAACACTATGAAGTGAATGTCTACAAATAGTCACCTTGTATGTTCAAAGTACACTGTCAAAGGAGCAAATCATTATCCAAAATCCAAATCACACAAAGGTTGCACTTCAAAGAACATTGTGACACATCTTTTGAGACCATTACCATAATGATTGTTATAGCACCTTTTGTGACAGTAGTCTGCTTTTAATTTCACTTCATGGTCTTCTATAGACTATAGCTCAAGTAGTTCAAACTATTGAAGCATTGTCAAATCAGAAACACATACCTTTTCTCATCAAGATCACAACAATAACACTAGAAAACAATCATAATGTTGTTGGAAGATACCTACAACAAGACTTCAACAAGACTTCTGAGGAGAAAGAATAGAAGCATTATAGCATTTTCAAAGACTCATATGATATTGTCATTGAAAAATTCAAACAAGGACTATCACAAACTTGAAGGTTGGTTGAGTCTAGTCTCTACATCTCTTTGATGGATTATGTTCTCTAATTAAAATTTAAAATTATTGAAATAGTTCTCTTGTATTTGGAATTTCAACATTATGTTCATGCATAGAGGGTAAACCATAACATGCCATGAAATTGTATAAAAAAAAGTCTATCCAATAGCTTATAAAAAATTTCAAAGACAATCTATGCAATCTCCACATGGTATCATGTGACCTATACAAGACTTTAAAATCACCACACTTGAAGTGTTCGACAAAATTTCTCAAAGAAATGTGGTCTCATGGAATACAATAATTGCAGGATATACAAAAATTAGATCTATTGGAAAGGCTTTAGAAACTTTCAAGCAAATGTAATTTGTAGGTTTAAAGGCAGACTCTGCAACCTTTACTAGCATCATCTCTGCCTGTTCCAAAATGGAAGTTTTGGAACAGGGTATGGACATCCATCAAAGCATAATAGAAGGGGGATTTTTCATCTGATATTATAGTTGGAAATGCTTTGGTTGACATGTATACAAAATGTGGAAGCATAGAGAAAACATTTGAAGTTTTTGATAGAATGCATTGAAGAGATGTCATCTCTTGGACTGCAATTATTGTTGGATATGCACAAAATGGATTTGTTGAAAATGCTTTAGAAAATTTCAAGCAAATGCAATTGGTGAGTAATCCAAGTAATGAAATTAATAGCATTCTAGAGGGCTTGAACATCACTACTTTTAAAAGAGAGCTGGGAGTTGAAAGTCATGAAAAATTTGATGAGGTACCTCTTAAACATAACTGTATAGCTATGGGAAAAAAGGAAAAATATTGATGTCCATATATAACCAAAAGTAGGTCAGCAAAATTTGAGAAGTACATTCAATCACAATAGAGAAGTCCTAAGGTGAAAGGATACAAGGTTTTGAAAAGTAATTAAATGCTAAGGTAAAGAAGTGTAAATATAAGAGGGGAATAGTGCTTGATACTCAAATCATAAGAACTATGTACAAATAGCTTTGTAAGAGAAGGATCCCTTGGTGCAGCAGGGAACTCTTGAATAGGAGAGTAGGAAACAAAAATGAGAAACCAATAATGTTACATTATTCTAGCAAGGCTAAAGCCTCAAGGATATTTGATGTTATACTCACTGATTGCAAAAAGGCCAAAATAGGATCTAAGAATTCTCATTGGGAATGTATAGGGCTGATGGTTCCATATTGTACAATTCTAGGAGGAAACTAGGCACTTACCCTATAATCTCTTCTAACACTTGCAACTGATGAAACTTTGGTGGTAGAGAAGAAACCACTAATGCATGACTGCATCTATGATCTAGTTGCAAACAAGAGGGAAGACCTACACATTGAAACAAAGCAGGTTGATTCCACTTAGATTGAAACTGAGTGGGATCAAATGCTTCTATAGAACTATGGAAACACAAGCATCGACCCACCAATCTCTCCCTATTTGTGAGTGAATCTATTGTATCCAACAAACACTTACAATGTCTAATGTTTTTAGTGGTTAAAAAATTAAGCACTCTAAGCAATTTGTTGGTCCACTATAAGGCCTCTATCTAAGAATAGAGACCTCCTGAAGAAAAAGTTCAAGTTGCTCTGATCAGGGCACTAAAAGAAGTGGATAAAGAACCACTTAATTTGTTTTGTATAGATATTAGTTTATTCCCTCTATCTACCCCTAGATATGACAACTTAATATACTCTTCAAAGTTGTAAACTGGTACATGTTTTTTGTGTAGGAGATAGATCACATCCACAAACATGGCAGAGCTATGCAAAGTAGGAGAAATTGGCTTGGAAAATGAACGTAACAGGGTATAAAGAATCATTTATCTGCCACCATAGTGAAAAGTTAGAAATTGCATTTGGTTTGTTAAACGTGGCCCCTAGTACAACTATTAGAGTTGTTTAGAACCTTCAAGTATGTTTTGATTGCCACACTACATCTAAATTCATCTCCAAGATTGTTGCAAGAGAAATTGTTCAGAGAGATGTGAACCATTTCCATCATTTTAAACAAGGACAACTTTGAATGAACTGGAATAATATTATATTCGAGGGTAGAACACTATCGACCTAACATTACTACATGGGGGGAACTCCCCTCATAGCTCCACCGATAGACCAATAAGGTGGGGGTAGTCAGTTCCATTTTCTATAATGTGGTAAGAGTCATACATGTAACACTATGTTAGGATGAGGAACTCTTCTTGGAGGTTCTAAACGATTTGCCTCTTCTTTATAAGACTATGTTGCCAGTGCCACTTGGAACATAGTTGTTTGGTGGGATTCCAAACCCAGAAAATGAGGTGTAGCTGTGGAAATCTCATAGAGAGAAGCTACAAGCTACCATGATGATTTTTCTGAATGAATTTATATCAGAGTCTTGCTTAGCATGGCTTAAGACATGTGCAGATGGTATTCTCTTTGTGGATAGGCTTAGGGGAAATTATTTGCTTGATCTTGTGAAAAGTGGCAAGGAACTTGTAGAGAATGAGACATTGATTAAAGAAACATTGGATAGTCTGGATGCATTTGAAGGGAGCTTGGAGTGCCTAAAAATTGTTGAGTTTCCATGGCAATGCGTGTGTGAGATTGTTTTGAAGCACTCAAAGAGTCTGTGGGATGGATTTTTTGAAATCCTATTTGTTAGTAGGATGAAACAAATAATAGCTGACGGATTTGCAGATCTATGTGAGAGAGCTAAGGTTGGTAAATGCCTTGAATCCATAGTTACATCTCTGGCAAGTTACAAAGATGTTGAAACCCATTTGCACAAATTAACTACTAGTGAGGGTTGGCTTGTCAAGAGAGGGGACCTAAAAAGTGTCAATTTACTTGGGTTGAGTTTTAGATTTATGATGACAAATGATGAAGACTAGTTTGGTCACCTTAACGCTTATTTTGGAACTGAGGTTAGTCAAGTAAAAGATACCATAGATGGGGGTCCAAGAATATTCTAGAAGACCTCCTAAGTTTTCTTCATGCACATAAATCTCCTTCAAGGATAAATGATTTAGCACCTTATTTGCAAGAGAAATGCTTCCATTTTATCTCAACATTGATTGTTGAGATTGAAGAACATCTTACACATCTTTCAGAAGCTCTCTATCAAGAAATGAAAAATGAGGAGATGCCAGAAAAAATGAACAAGGAGACACTAGAACCAACAGTTATAGTGGAAATGGCACTTTCCTTAGGAAGGCTTTTAGTTGCTCTCAGGTATAAATTGGTGTTTCTAAATACTATGTTTACCAATTTAAAAAAGAGGGAATTGCTGGATCCATGTAGAGAGAATACAACATTGAACAACTAGTAGCATATAACCAATGAAATGAATAAAGTTAGAACATAAGAGACTACTTAGGCCAAAGGTATAGAATCATAACTACATACTCCATACTTTTCACTGTCTGTTCTTGCACTCTTTTGGGTCACTCAGTCATTATTATGTCTCATTTTTCCCATTTCTAGTCCCAAAACTCATCACAAGTGTGCTAAGTCACTCAACCTAAAATCCCTTCTACTGTAAAAATTTGTTCCCATCTTTCAAATGACTCTATTCTGAGGGCATGTGCTAGTGTCTAGTTCAAATTTAAATTCAAATTCCCTCCAAACCCATGAATTCTCACCCTAGTGAGTTTTCTAACAGCTAGTCACTTTATAAAAGCAAACTTAACACTCATTTGGAAACCTAATTTCTCTCTCTAACATCTTGATCCTCCTCGTATTCCTCTACTCCCTGAAAACCTTCATTTTTCCCTTTTTTTTGAAGAACATGCACCCTTTATGCTATGAAAGGTTCTTGGTGGAGCACATGATGTTTTTAAAGCATGGATAGAAATTTTAGAAGTAAGTTTAGAGCATATCAATCATAATCAATATATTATCAGATAGACTCTTGATTCATTACACAAAAGTAATGAGACATTCATGCTTTATTATTCAATTATTACCATGAAGGAAATGCAGTTGATCAAGAAGAATACACACCCGATTGAAGATTGACTATCATTTGAAAAAGCATGAATGTTATGTTTACACCAACTATAGCAAATGGGTATTCCCACACATATCTATCACTTGCTTGCTTTTGAAGTGGATGCTGAAATGATCTCTGCAAAAAATGTTTGTAGAGAATTTCATGTCATGTTTGAGGATTTCAATGAAAAATTATTCTACCTTCATTGTTACATATAATATTCAACGTAGAAGAGACACTGACAATTAAAGCTGAAAAGTGAAAACTATAAAGTGTGCAGTTAAACTTAGAATCATGAACCATTAAGTTAAAAATTGAAACCATAAACCATGCACTTAAAACTCACAACCATTTAACTGTGCAGTTAAAATAAAAGACCATAATGAGAACTAAAATTTTAGATGAGAACCAAAGTTTTTAAGTCTAAACATATCAACAAAAAGAGCCCTATATGCCTATGCATTCCATATCTTTATAAGTTTGAGACACATCACATTAACATATGGAAGATTCAATGTTCTCAAATCACTTTGAGAGGATCCAAAACCAAAACCTCTAAGGCAAGAACAAACAAATTGAAACTTATAGCTCTCAAATATAAGAAAAAACTCTAACCATTTTTCTCATCGGCATCATTGACAACACAACACAACTTGTGGAAAATCTTGAGGTAAGTCACCTGCCATGATTTCAATGATTTTTTTTTGGAAATCTGTACATGACCAGATCAGTTTTAGTTTTTGTATTGTTTTATTTCATTCTAAAACAATTTTGTTGCAATCTGGTAAATGAAGGCATTGGTTTTGTGGTTTTATCTGTGGATGTTTTCATATATAAAATTATTGTAATACAAAGTGTTAGACCCTTGTTTTTTTTCCACATGGAGATATTTTGAATTGTGAAATGATCATTTGGAGGTTTAAATTTTTTGTTTATTTTGTTTTCCTTTCCCATGAGATTATTTTTGTGATAATTTTCCTAACAAAATTATTTAGTATTGAATGTATAGTAGCTACTACTAAAGCTGTAAATGCAATGGTTCTCAGAGCTATTTTTATATAGAGTGAATAGTAGATATTGGATCATCTTCATATGTTAAACTTAATACATTCTTCTTTACAAACCTTATAAATTGTACAGTACATGTTTCTCCATAGTTTTGTGCCATTATACTAGCTCTTTTACTTCAAAGACCAAATGTTACAAGGAAAGGGATTGGCATGACACAAACGACTAAAGTTTTAAAAGATTGTATTCATAAGTGACAAACATCTTGGTTTTCCAAATGGATACATCCTCTCACATGTGATGAAAAAGTGACAAACATCTTGGTTTTACAAATGGATACATCCTCTCACATGGCTGGTTACAAATCCTTCATATCCCGATCTATATGCTTGTAGGTCTGCTATTACGATTGCCAAACATAACTTCCACCATAAGCCTCTATTCAAGACTATAAAATGCTTCTCAGACACCTTTTAGAGGGGACTAAAACATATTAAAATATCAACATAAGTTGCTTTGATAAATAGTGTTCAAATTTGGACTGATGGTGTGCAAATTAGGCCTATTAGGTCTCCATACATACAGGGATTATTCAATATCCTACTTCCCACCACAAGTTCACTTGACCAATACCTCGATCATCTATATTTAGGATTGAATAAACTTCATTCACCATTAGAAGTTCATTTCCATAGTTATTTTTATAAACCCTAGACCATGTTACACTTAACTGCCCTATTTTTGGATTGTGCACAAAATTTACAGTCAAAAGTTTGAAATTACAACACCTTAGCTTTATGCCTCTAGCCCAAAACCATAGAAGAATGAGAGAATAACACAAAAATATAGAGGAAAATATAAATTTTAAACAATAAAAGAAGTCATTCTATAAAAAGAAGATTTCAAATTTAATGAAAAATTGAAATGATAAATTCCTTTGTAAGCTTTGTGAAACAACTGTGTCTGATTGCTTGTATGTGTTTGTTTTTCTAGTTGAAGAAAAAAAGCTACAAATTTTAGAAATAAAATATCAGTTTATAACTATTTTACTAGAAAAATGAAAGAAAAAACAATGGAAAGTATGATTTTAAAATCTAAAGATTTATATCAACTGTAAGACTGACTGTCAATTTCAGGAAATTCCTTTTAGTCCTCATGTAAAAATGGTAAAATACAGATCCCAAACACAACTTAGTAGTAATACAAAAATATAGATATAAAAAAAACTTAAGTTTTGAGAGCTGAGTGGATTTTGACTACGAATACCAAAGGTAAATTTTTTTTAAAACAAACACAATAGGTTACAAATAAAAGTAATTTTAAACTATTCATTCTCTAAAGGACATAATTATCAGTAAGATTAAATACAATCCATGAATAAGGTTACAAACTTACACATAAGTCTAAATTCCTGAAATAGAAGATAGTTGAAAAAGTCACATATTGCCTACGATGATTGAATTCTAATATTAAGAATTTGAACAGAATGCTTCATGTAGCTGCAGACTTAGAGTTTGTTTAGCATGTCTGGTAGTCATCATTAGAGGAGACTAAAAAGAGAGTTTTGAAAAGATCACAATCACCTTAAGGTATAAATAAGGAAGTCAAGATCAACAAAGTTCCACAACAGGTTTGTGATGAAGACATGATTCACAATGAAGATTTTACTATCATAAAGACATAGTATTGAATAAGACAGTATAAATCATGCAATTTGAAAAGAGAGCAATGAAAATCAAAGAACATGAATAAAG
Organism: Sequoia sempervirens; assembly: GCA_007258455.2. NCBI lineage: Eukaryota > Viridiplantae > Streptophyta > Pinopsida > Cupressales > Cupressaceae > Sequoia > Sequoia sempervirens. The sequence continues at coordinate 217,870,437 of VDFB02000003.1, read as the reverse complement.
GACAGCCATATCATAGGTCCAAACAAGATAGAGAAATTTTGAAATAGTGGTATAAATGATAGAGTTAGGGTTGACAAAGCTAGCATATTCAGGAAGGTGGAAAATCCTATTTAAGCATATAATGGTCACCATTGAATAGGACAATCAGAATGCTTTAAGATCTTAATTGCAATATCCTATTAATAGAAGATGATATTACACAATGAGAAGGCAATGACATGTCTACAGAGAACAATGCAAGGGTGACAGTCATGAAGAATTAAAGGAGGATATAGTCACCATAAAATAAATTTTTAGACCTACAATAAAGAGGGACAATCACCATATCACCAAAGACACAGCCATGATCAATAGCCTATTATGATTTAAGATACAACCCCTTCTACAAAATTCATGTATAGATAGTTCTTGAGATGAGGATAGTTTCAAAAAGATTAAGGACAATGAAAGACAATTTGAAGACTAAATACATAAAGAAGGGACAATCATGACCCTATGAATATGATAAGGACCATAAAGATGCCAATGATTTTCCAATAAAGGATTGTCATGTATGCACAAACCATGATAAGGATCCAATAAAAGTGTTTTGGACAATAAATTCATCATAAATCAAGTGAAAATCATAGTCAAAACTAAATGAAATACAGTTTCAAGACTGTGCAATGACAAGTAAAAGGAAGTCAATGCAAACCAAGTCAAGGACAATGTTTATGAAAAAAGGACAGTGGCAAGGATGAACATGTGGTAGTCACAAAACTTCTTTAAAGGAACATGGATAAGGGTCACTCCATGTAAAGAGACATACCTATGAGAAAGAAAAACACAGTCATATGATTGCATAAGAATTAGCATGTAAGGAAGTCTAAAGCAAGAAGATAGTCTAGTATGAAGAAGTAACATTTTCATTGGTGGTATTGCATATCTAGAAGCAGGGAAAACCACTACAGTGTTGGATGTTCCTTAAGGCAATCAAGACAAGGTTTTCAAAACATGGGAAGTCCCTATATTTCATAAGATAGCAAACCTTTCTTAGTATCAACATAACCCTTGTGAGTCGAATGTCAAGTCATTCCCAAGAAGACGACTACAGTGACCTTAAAAGCATGAACCAAGATAGTATCACACATACCATGACTCACCAAAGAGGATATTGAGCTAGGAAAAAAATGTCAAGAAGAACAAAAATGACAATCTTAAAGTCATTTAAGGATGAGATAAGAGATCACTATTCCAAGGGTAGTTTTCAAAATAAATACAACTTGGTTTTTCAAATGGATACATCCTCTCACATGTGATGAATAAGTGAAAAACTTCTTGGTTTTACAAATGGATACATCCTCTCACATGGTTGGTTAGGATTGAGTGGTCCAATTTGGTAACAATATACTTTTTGATATTATTATATTCTTTTTTGAAACCACACATTTGTTACTTCAAAAAAATAGGGGTGCTACATATGAGAGATCATCTTCCCATAGACAAAGAGAGCTAGCATCCCTATATTACATCAATTTTCAATAATTCAACATCCTCTAATTGCAATGGGTGCTAAGTGGACCATTCATTATGAGAGCTAGGTTCTTGTGAACCACTACTCATGAAACATGGGTCAATGAGTTTGACTTGTAAAACTATACAGTTGAATACATTTAAATTTGAAGACAAATTTGTATATTTGAGTGCACACTTATCTTAAGGAAAAGTGCATATCACTTTTTTCATGTATAGAGGTGTGCATGTGAAACAAAGAAAAAAGAGTTTAGTTCATCAAAAGGGTGTCTTTCCATTTATAGGGGCATATCTCTTTATATGAGAAATTCAAAGCATAAAATTCCTTGCAAAGTGCACAATTGACAAAGGCATTTTTTCACTTCAAACAAGAAACATATTCCATTGATAGGAACATGCTAATATGAAGAGAAAGATTTTATAAGAAAAAAGTTCTAAATTGTTATTATAAGGTGCATTCCTGATCAAGCAGGATAGGTGTTTCAAATCATCAAACACTTTACCCATTTATAGGCATGCACCTCAATACAAAGTGTTGCTTTGAAATTTGAAATGGAAAATTGATTTTATAGGTGGACGTTGGAATGAGAATTAGGGAGCAAAAAATTCAAAAGCCAAAAATACAATGCATAGGTGCATGCCTCTTATTGGGAAATAAGTAATTTTTAAAAGAAAAGAATGTCTAGTGTAAACGATCCTGAAGATACCTTTCACCCATTAATTTTTTGTTAAAATAGGAAAGCCCATAAAATATTAAAATACCCTTCTTCTATTACTAACCTAGAGTAGGGATTTGAAGCATGCGTAACCACCCTCCGCTTCTTGGGATTTGAAGGCCTCTGTAACAAAAACAACACTTGTTCAACATACCTACAAGCAAAACAATATAGGAAAAAAACTCACAACAAAACTTACATTGATAATACTTGGAGAATTGTTTAAAATTGCTTATAAGGTTCAACATTTAATGCCCTTGGAGCTACCAGAGATTACTTCATATTTTTTTCTATGAATGGTTATACTTCCTTACTTACATGAAGTTTCCATTGAATCTCATTTTGATTATCTGATTCATCAAGGGCTAGAGAGTGTTGATCAAATATGGTCCAATTAAGATTAGGAGAGACTTTCCCCTCCTATTAAATTTTTGAGTACCTTTCCTGCATTCAAAATGTATGCTATATAATATATTTTATTTCCCATTTTGATATCCCAATAGTTTTTTTTGTTTTACATCAAGATTTTGTATGTGATGTTTAATATTTGCTTATTTTTAAACAAAATGTCAAAATATAATTTCATCCCAAATAGTGATGATCTAGATGCATGATCCTGCACCACAATATTTGTAAACAACAATGAATTGATTTTAAATGATTATGTTTTCTACATGTAGTGTTGTTGTAATGACGAAAGCTCTATCTAATGCTAAAGGGGAGAAATAGATATTGGCTCTTTTTTAGGACATTGCAAGCTACCTTCTTCTTGCTTGTGGTGTCATATACATTATTGGCATCTGCATTCAGTTCCCACTTATGCAAATTTGTATTGACAGTTAAGCTATTGCTACAATGTAAGTATATTCTTCTACTGCTTACAACTTCATGGGATTTTGAATGTGACAAGGATTACTGTGCTGTGGGTCTTTTGCTATCCAAAATCAGGTGCTTTCACTTCTCCATTTTGGCAAACATTCAAAATAAGGTAATGTTTTAGAGTATGTTTATTAAAATGAAAATTATGGCCATTCTAGTGGGCTATGCGACTCACTTCTCCATTTTGGAGGGCATTGAAAATAAGGCCTTGAGTAAGGTTTTAGAGTATGTTTATTAATATGAAAATTATGGCCATTTTAATAATGAGCACATTTTGACATGTTAAATATATGTATATATATATTACTAGCAATTGCACCTTGGTGTGCAATAGGTACGTTGAAGAGGTATGAAAGGTCAATTAGAGAAAATTTTGGTATATTTTTTCAAACATATGTGTAGTACATGAGGTCAATTGGTAGGCCATTTAGCAAATGATGTTTATGTAACAAAGGTATCAATTAGAATTCACTCAATAAATATATATTTTAAATATAATTTTTCATTAGAAAAAATTATATATTTGTAATAGTAAATTTTTTACAGGAGTTCAGTTTATTTTTTCTCTATCCACCTCTCTGTATCTTATCTATATCTCCCTCTTCATTTTATGTCTGAGTAAGTATTCAATTAGGGTTAGGTTTTATTATAAACCTTGGGGTTGGGGTTATATAGTTGGGGTTCAATAGGAGTACAATCAAAGTTACAACTCAATTAGGGTTATGATCCAACTATGGTTTCAACTCAATTAGGGTTATGATACAATTAGGGTTAGGGGTCAATTAGGACTTTAGTTAGGGTTTAATTAGGGTTAGGTATATATTTCAATTAGGGTTACTATTAGGGTTAGGGTTAGGGTACAATTTGGGTTAGGGGTAGGGGTAGGGTTAGGGTTGAATTAGGTTTAGGATTAAATTAGGGTTACTATTCACTTAAGGTTACAATTAGGGTTAATTAGGTTTTGGGTTATTGTTCTATGATTAAGCTTGCGCTTCAAGTTACAATTGGATTTCATATAAGGTTATGATCAAGATTATTATGATTGGGGTGCAATTAGGGGTTAATTAATATTAGGGTTACATTACAATTAGGGTTTAATTAAGATTGAATTATGGTTATGACTAGGATTCAATTATTCTTATCATGATTAGGGTTAGAAAAGGGTTAATGTTCAATTAGATTTTATTATGATAAATGTTACAATTCAATTAGGATTAGAGTTCAAATAGGATTAGACATGAATTAAAGTCACAATTAGAATTTGAGTTCAATTAGGGTTAGCATTCAATCGAGGTTTAATTAGGGTTAGATTGCAATTTGGGTTAGGATTTAATTAGGGTTAGCATATTACATTAGCATTTTGCAATTAGGGTTAGAATTAGGATAAAGCTTAGGGTTAAAGTTCAATTAGGGTTATGATTAGGGTTACGTTTAATCTTAAGATTAAAATTCAATTAGGGTAGGGTTTAATTAGGGTTCTAGGATAAATCTTGGGGTTAGAATTAGGGTTAAAGTTAATTAGGTTTAGGGTTCTAAAATAAATCTCAGAGTTATCATTAGGGTTAAGGGTCAATTAGGGTTTGGGTTATGGTTTGGGTTTAGTTAGGGTTAGGGTTCAAATAGAATTATACTTAGGGTTTAATCAGGGTTAGGTATATAGTTCAATTAGGTTTAATATTAGGGTTAGGGTAAAATTTGGGTTAGGGGTAGGGTTAGGTTGGTTAGGGTTGAATTAGGTTTATGATTAATTAATTAGGGTTAAGGTTACAATTCAATTAGGGTTAGTGCTCACTTAAGTTTACGATTAGTGTTAGATTTAGGGTTTCTTCAATTAGGGTTAGGGTTTTGTTAGGGTTAGGGTTAGATTTTAAGTAGGGTTAGGGTTAGGATATAACTAAGGTCCAATTTGGATTAGGGCTTAATAGTAATTTCAACCCTACCCTTAACACAAACCAAAGCCTTATTCCTAACCTGAAACCTATTATAATTGTAATCCAAACCCTAACCCTAACCATAATTCCACCCCTAACCCTAACATAATTCTCACACTAAAATGAAAATTATGGCCAAGATTTTCATAATGAGCACATTTATTTAGTCATTTTTATTTGTCTGATATTAGTCATTTATTTAGTCATTTAGTTGTGATTTTACCCAATGACCAAATTAGTCACTTATAAATGACCAAATTAGTCATTTATTTTCCAAATACTACTAGTGTTAGTCACGTGACTAAAATTTTTAGTCACGTAGTCATTTATTTGCCAAATTCTATTAGTGTATGTTTTCCTTTTGTGGATGATGCAAGGAATAAAGACATCTAGGTCTCTTCCATGTTGACCTAAAATCTCTCCTTTGTTTTCACTCTTTATGTGTCATTCTTCCTTTGTGATCGTTGTTCCATGAGTCATTTGGGAAATGATGATAGTTCCATGCTTGATTATATCATTGAAGTAAAGATAGACATTGACCCCAAATCCATGGATCCATTATGTGTTATCTTAGGATTACATATGGTGGAAAACCCTCCTTTCCATGATGTATCTCTATTTGGAAACATATGTTTTACATAAGGATTTATGAATAAAGCTCTCATGTATCGACATTTATTGTGTTCTACTTTAAAGTAATTGCTCACAATATGGTGTTTAGCAGTTTATTTAAAGTAGGGGCATACGCTTCCCTGCTCATTGTTTTCTTCAAAGTGTGGTCTTCTTACTTCACATGATGTGTCTTCTTGGTGGTATCACTGGGTTTGATATCCTTTAAGAGCGTTACCTTTCTTGGTTTAGAACATTCCTCTTAGTGGCGATGCTACAACTTGCATTCCCTAAGTTGCAAATCTTTTATCCTTGACTAGTCCTCTCTTGGAGATATTAGGAACAATTTTACCTAAGGTGAGATCTTTCATGAACTAAGCAAAACCCATTTGAATATCATATTGCATGGATCAAGGCCACCAAGCATAACACAACTTTCTTGTTAGTGGAGCCTTTATGTTTTTCATGACCACCAAGAATAACACAACTTTCTTGCTAGTGGAGCATTTTTCATGAGTGCTTAGCATAACACAACTTGCTAGCCTTGTGACCATTTCTGTGGCACCTTATCAAAGTTATTAGGAGGTATAACTTTGGTATGGTTTGTACAATGAGAGCCTATAGCCACTTTTTGGGGCTCACTTAGTGGAAGGTGAATTTTCACTAGCCCATGGGAGTATATTTTGTTTGCATAGTGGGCAACAAGTTTCCACTTGTAAATATTTTCTAGAAAAACATCTAAGGCTTGATCCATACTAATTGGACAAACAGTCGAAGCTTGATCCATCCCTTCTTTCCCTTCTCTAATTTTTACATTGTATGCTTGTGTATCTTGTCTTGCTATTGCATATTTAACATAGGAAAGTAACTCTTTATGCCATTGTTGGTTTTCATGAGATCTTAGATCTTGATCATCCTCCTTGACCTTTTTTCTCTTATCTTTCCAAAAATTGTAAAATTAGACCTCTCTTAACACTTGGGTGTCTACTTTAACTTGTGAGTTTGAGTGGAGGTCTCATCCTCTCACTAAAGTAGGGGCTAAATGTAGTGTTGGAAAATGTACTCCTTTTCATTTTTACACTATGTTTGGGTCCCCTAATTTAATTATACTTAATTAAGCCTCTAATTGTCCCAATTATGTATTTAAAAGCCTAATTAATCCCATTTTCTGAAAGGGAAACTTGTATTAAATAAATGCAAGCATTAATTAAATTTCCTTGGAATTGGTGTGTCCTAGGTTTGAGGTTTAGGACCCACTTGTCGAAGGGTGAATGGGTTCCCATAAGTTTAGGACCATAATTTTAAATATTTTTTTGGTGAAATTTTTATGATTCAGATTCAATTTGCAATTATTGGCCTTTGATGTTTAATTTTTGAGAAATTCAAAAATTATTTATAAATACAAGATCTTTTTATCAATTCAAATCCTATAAATTTTTGAGAGACTTCACAAGAGCTAAGATTATTGTCAAAGATTTTAAAGAGCTTATTTCTCAATCATTTCTTGTAGCATTCAATATCTCAAGCATCATTTTAAAGTTATCTTCATTCATGCATGTGTTTGGAGCTAACATTGCAATGTAGATTTCAAGAATTAAAGTCAAGATTCAAACATCAAGATCAACAATCAATTTAGCCATTTCATGTAAGATCTAGACCTTGGAGAGATGTGTTAGATTTCAGTCTTTCAAGGATCTCCATTCAAGGGTTTGGTGAGTTGCAACATAAAAATTTTCTTTCATCATTCCTTCCATTCAAGGTTTCATTTAATTTCAAGGTTTAATTAGAAAAATAGGGTTTGACCAAGGAAAACCACCATTCACCAAAGACAAACAATGTTTCCCTTCTATTTGTGTTGCAGATTTGTAGGTGAAGAAGCATTGAAGATTGATCAAAAGTATAAAATTGCAAAGTTGTCAAAGTTGTCAAAATTGTCATCAAGCCACAAAAACCCACTTGTAGAATTTAATTCCAACTTTTTGACTGTGAAATTTGGAGGAATCAAGAGTGCAAATCTAGGAGCAGAGGACTATAAAAATAAATTTTGGATCCCTGTAAGAATCTATCCCAGGAGGACACTCAACAAGGGCTTTTGGTGATAGGTACATAAATTCATAACCTTTTCAAATTTGCAGGAACTTTTCCGATCTTGTTAGATTAAGGTTTTAAATTGATTTTTCAAGTTTTATATTGCATAATTGGGTTTATTTACTATTTTTAGTTTTTCTCCCCAAAGTGTATTTTAGGCTGATTTACCCCCTCCTAAGTCATAAGGAAAATAGCAAGACCCTCACCAAGGTTGACTCACCTAAGGGTTGAAAGTCAATCTTTCCCTAGGGGATCTCTTTCTCCTAATGAACTAGGGAAGATAGGTGCATACCCATTTTCCACACCCCAATTTTAGGGATCCCCATTTCCCTATCTTTTAGAGATAAGTTTTGAAATTAACCTTTAATTAATTTCCACTTTAAAGGTGGAAGGATATGGAATTCTATATAGTTGTGAGCTCATGATGATCTCATTAATCTACTAGAAGGTGATAACAAATCGTAGGCCATAGTTAAAGATAAGAAATATTGAGAGCATAAAGAAAATCCAAACATGTTTGACAAAAATGTATATAGTGTCTAATGTGACAACATAGGAAACTATTTGGCCACCTTAGAAAACCTATCAAAAATCATAAATATATATTTATTTTATTGCTTGATGTTCCAGAGGCTGTATAAAAAACTTAAGAACTATTTTATATTAGATAATATAATAAATAAATAACAAAAAATATATCAATTTTGACCTATTTTCTACCACAATTTACAAAGGTGATGATTTTTGAGCATGTGGTCAAATTGGCAAGTGAAGTATGAGTGAGTGGGACATATGGATTGATCCTCATAATATAATCACTTTCAAAACTCATACTCAAACACTTGAGAGATCAACTTGAGAAAGATGTGGTTTGATGGGGATTTCTCACATATGTACGAGAAATACTATCAAGGATTGTTGGAGATCAATTATGAAGATGAAATGTAGCACCATCAAAATGAAAAATTGAGTAATTTAAGAATTTTATATAGTTCTCAAATTAGGAGGGAAAAGGTCTTTTTGGCTATTCATTCTTGATGTGTCATTCTTAGAATTATGGTTTGTGAGTTAAAAAGTAAAGAGAGAATGATTATTTGAGAGGATAAGATAGAAGAGGAGCATTAAATTGAGCTACACAAATCTTCTATAGGTAGTGAAACTAATTCAAGGTGGGCCTCTTGTCTTGAACTTACTCCAATATATTTAAAAAAGTAATGTGTATGTGTGCTTGATTAAAATTTATGAGATGTTGTAGTTGGTTTTGTTGATTTATTTGTGTATGTGTGTTTTTTTTGGTATATTAAGAAGCATTTACAAGAAATTGTACCCTTTACATGATGAGCCTCAAGGGCCAAAACAGATCAGGTCCAAAGCATTAAACATAAACCATAAAAAAAAACCACAGAAACAATAGACCAACAACAGATAAACGATGACCCAACCAAAATAGGACACAAGAACAACAAACTAACTAGCACCCTCCCATTTATAGGAGAGGAGGTTAATAACATCCTCCCCAACCCATTTGGGACCCTCCTCCATAGCCTTCTTTTCCATTTCTTCCTTGAGCACAACAAAAAGGGTACCAATAGTATGGTGGATCATTTTGATAACGAACCAGGTCAACCCAATGAATTTTCTTTCGAGTTTATCCATCCACTCTAGCAGCATGCTATGATCATCCACCTTGTCCACAGTTTTAGCATTATCTTCCTCCATAGCCTAAGGATTTGAGGACTGGGTCATCGAATCCTCCTTGAGCATCTTGTTGAGGTTGTAAAAGTGACAAGGTCCTTCCACAAATTCCTCCTCCTTCATATCTTCCTCCTTCCTCTCACGTTTACTATCAGATTGCTCCTCGTCACTAGAAATTCCATTCACTGACATGTTCTTACTACTTTTCACCAGTCTATGGAATCTCCTAATGCTGGTGTTCTCCAACCCCATATCCATAGTAGTAGCCACAATGGTGTCCCCCTTAGAATATTTACCCACATTGTTCTTCCCTTTGTTGTACGTGGCCAACAACTCCACCTAGCATTTACTCTCTTCCTTTACTTTTTTCCTTGCTGCAGGTTTGTTTTCTATCTTGTGAGGAGTAGTTTTGAGCTTGCAAAGCCTGGCCGTCACTTTCAATTGAGAAATCCTTACACCACCCATTTTTTGGCAAGAGGTTTAGGCTTAGGGGTTTCGGTGATCATAAGAGGGGTTTTCCTTTTAGGGCCCTTAGACTCTGCCAAAGAAGGATTCACATTAGGTTGGTCAGGGGTTTCAAGCTTCTCGATATAGATAATTGAAATAGGTTTGGACAGATAGAGAGCTAGATGGAAATGATAAAGCCTTAGGATGAGGCCCTAGTGGAGCGGAAAGGGGGGTGTTTCATTAGGGTTTTGGGTAGTAGTGTCTAAACACTTCTCAACAAGATTCTCTAAATTAGTAAGCAAGAAAAAAGGAAAGCTCAATAGAATTTTGTGATGAAGATGATTGAGAAGAGGAAGATGATATTAATAAAACACCTTATAACTACCTTCTAAAGTCACATACTTCATAATAGCCAAACAAACCTGGTCCCAAGGATGATGAAGCACTTCCCTTTCAAACCCCAACTGAGTCTTGAATAGTTTTTCATTTTCTTTGAAGAAAGTGTTGAGGCTTTCACTATCCTGGGTCTTGGTGTGTTTAATGTACTTCTTCCCACTACATGAAATCCTAGTCGCCTGAGCTATAACCTCCTCATTGACCTCAAAAGAGATACCTTCCATTGTAACCCTCCTGTCTTTCCAAGAGCTTGCAAACTAAACCGAAATCCTCATATCATGTCCCACTAAGCATTCCATCAATGACACCAACCCACCTTTGATGTAGATATGCCAAACCAAAGGATCCTTTCATAATTCCTCATAGTTATCCGACTTTATCCTTACCCTGTCACCACCCATATTGCCACACTTTACTCTAAGATACCGGTAATCCTGCAAGAGAGAGAAATAAAAATGTCTATCAATGTGAGAGGTCACCCAAGAAACACTCTTTTTAAGTGAGCCAAAAAGAATCTGAGCAATCAAGGCGATCTGTAGGTTACATGCGCCAAATTTTTTTTCCAAAAAGGAAATATATGCTAGCCCATAATTGAAAATCTTGAGATGCCAAATGCTAAGGTTGTGAAAAATGATGATTTTGATAGGTTTACCCTTCAAGTTTCATATGCACAAGTACCAATGCCAAGTGGTCCCGAAGCCAAATATAGAGATCTCAATATATCTATCCTTTATCTTATGACAATTTTTAGTGATGTCGAGGGGACTTAGCATGAACTCCACACGACATGAAGAAGTCACATTGAAATTGAAATTGAAAGTCCATATAGGTATGTTGATGTTATGACAAGACTGCAAATTAAATTTTTGCATGGCCCATCTAATCTTAGTTGTTAATTCGTGATACTTCCCATCACCTCTCATAATTAGCTCTGTAACCACATCCTTCACCCAATTTTTCAAATGATGCCACCTAATTAACAACTCATCATCCTTCTTCATCCACATCACCTAAAGTATAAATATGTGGAAAACCCATTAAGCCTTAACAATAGCATAATTAGTTATGGTCATGGGTGACAATGGTACTTTGTTGCTTAAGGATAACACCTTGTATCTTCAATGATAAACTCCCAATATTCCTCCAATATTTGGAAGTGCTCCAACTGGAACCTATATTAGCTAGAGTGTCAGCAACTTGAGTACCCTCACAATAGATGTGAGACAAGATCTTCATCTCAAGCTTTGAAACCATGTGACTTATGTCTATTAGGATATCTCTAGTATTCCATCGTAGTAACCTGTCAAGTTTGATAGATTCAATCACTGACATAGAATCCCCCTCTATATGGAGTTTCTTTATCCCCAGAGTAACAACTGACTGGACACCCTTTAGTAGAGCCCTGGCTTCCATAGTCATGGAAGTCTAAAGACCAATTCCTCTTGATAAACCTACCACAAAATTACCCCTAATATCTTTGATAATACCCCCAATGCTAGCCCTACCAGGATTCCCCTTGGCTGCCCCATCGAATTTGAGTTTGAACCACCCCCAATCTGGGGGTTTCCAAATCGTGTCACACCTACCCTGGGCCCTAGAGTTGTTAAAGGAGTTGACCTCCAACTTCTTGTTCCAGGCTTTAGCCATTTTGATCCCATGCTCAGTAGGTGCTTTGTCCAGGATTTTCCCAGTGTAAATTGATTTTTTTTTAGAAATAAGCCTTATACCAATGCCAAAAACCTCCTTAGGATTCATCTCAATATCCCTGAAAATCCGGTTATTCCTTTCTTTCCACAAGCACTAGGAGATGATGGGGGGGACTTGGTTCCAGATCTCTCTAGGGATAGGATGTTGGAAGGGGCCAGACCAACCCTCAATGAAGGATTTGATGTCCCTACACATAGTCCAGTGGGTCCCCAAATTTTCAAAAGCCAAATCCTAGACTTCAACAACAAAAAAATAATGTAATAACAAATGATCAACAAAATATTTATTGCATTTACATAACAAACACCTATTCAAGATCTGAAATTCCCTTTTCCTTAGGTTAACTTGAGTTAGGATCCTATTATGATAGGTCATCCACTAGAAAAAAAATGATTTTAGGGATCATGTGTCTATTCTAGATCTATATCCAAAGTCTACTATGCACACCCTAGACCGATAGTATATTGTAAGCATTTCTGATAGAAAGGTTTCCTAGTTGATCTTTAACCCAAAAGAACTCATCCTTGAAGTTAGATAAATGAAGTATGATGAATGAGAGAAAATCCTATAAAGATTTAGTCAACAACTTCAGCTCAAGAGATAGGGGGCCGCATAGATCCATTTCTTTCCATGTCCTAGCACTCAGGTGGCCATGAACGTAATCAATCACATACATACCAAAGAATAGTTGTGCAGGTCTCATAAGGTTCCTGAAACTAGAGAGCGCTAGGGGGGAATCAAGCAGCCATGGGTTCTCCCAGAATTTGATGCAACTACCATTCCCTAGTTTCCATTTCATCCCAAAAGAGAGCAGCCTTTCCAACCTACAAATGTTATTCTAGGTCAGTGAACCATTAGGGTGATTATCTGAAAGGAATTTAATCATAGGTCTATTTCCAAGATACTTAGCATTCATAATCTTACACCATTCCTTTTTGTTTCTTAATTGATACCATCCAACCTTAGCAATTAGAGCATTGTTGGTTCTTTGGACATTCCTAATCGCAAGCCCGCCACAAGATTTAGGTAAGAAAACTTTGTCCCAACTAACTAGAGAATCTCTTTTCTTTTCTTTAGTTCTGGACCATAAGAAGTTCCTTTGGATCTTTTCAAGCTTCTCCACTATGTATCTTGGAATTTTAAAGATAGACAAGAAATAGACAGGGATCCCTTAGAGGGCAGTAGTCAGGAGTTGCAACTTTCCAATGTGGCTGAGGATTGTACCTTTCCACCCCGCTAGCTTCCTTTGAATCCTTTCTAAGACAGTGTTTCAAAAATTAGGAGTAACTTATTTGGCAGTAAGGGATGCCCCAGACACACTGAGGGGAGAGATCCACTCACACAACCTATGACAACAGTCACCCAAGCATGAAGGGAATGAGTGCTATTAAATAAATATATCATACTTTTATTATAGTTTATACATTGTCTAGAGCAAGTAGCATGATTGTTGAGGAAACTCTTCCACTTCCTAGCTTCAATCACATAAGTTTTCCCAAATAGAATGGTGTCATCCACAAACTATTGAAGAACAATAGAATCCAGTGAAGTAGAAGGTTTGACTCCCTTATTCAGCCCTCCGACAACAGTTTGGTAATGTTCCTGCTTAGCACATCCACAACCATGATAAATACATATGGGGAGAGAGGGTCACCTTATTGAATGCCCCTCCCAACATTGAAGAAGTGAAAGGGGACCCCATTAACCAAAACAAAGTACTTGATAGTGGTAATGCATTCTAACAGGAGGTTAATCACCATTCGGTTGAAACAAAATTTAGATAGGACTTTGGGAATAAAGTCCCATAGAACTTTATCACACACTTTTGAAATTTATAGCTTGAAGGCCATGCTAGCATTATTGCATCTATCCATGGAGTAAGATTTCATGAGTTGATATGGCAACATCCAATATGTGTTGACCTAGAACAAATCCTTTTTGGTTAGGGCTTATAATTTTATCCGGTAGGGGCATTAGGTGATTCACCAAGACTTTAGAGAAGATCTTATAAATGGTATAGCATAGGATGATAGGGTGAAAATCCAACATAGACTGTGGTTCAACAACTTTGTGAACTAGGGCTATGAAAGTGTGATTTAACTATTTGAGGATATTACTAGATTTGAAGAAATCCTTGGCCACCAAAACAAGGTCCACCTCAACTATCTCCCAAAAAATCTAAAAGAAAGCCTGGGGAACCCATCAGGACTCGACACCTTGTAGGCCCCCATATTGAACACTATCATCTTTACTTCCTCGGGAGTGACATCACTAAGAGTGCAATTATTATCTTCTTGGGTTAGAGTGGTAGGGAGGGGGTCCAACAGTAGATTGTCCAAAGCATTATTTGGAGCATCAACGTGAGCCAAAAAATACTGTTGGAAGTAATCAGATGTCCGAACCTTAATCTGAGTGGGCAAGTTGACCACCACACCCTACTCATTTTGAAGTTTTTTTTTATCTAATTCCTTTTCTTATGCTTTAGGTCCGAGACATGCAAGAAAGATGAATTCCTTTCACCCTCTTCCAACCATTGAACTTTGGACTTTTGTTTCCAGAATATCTCTTCCTTTAAAATTTGTTCCCATTCCAAGTGATCCTCTCTTTCTTGGTTATAGTTCAGCAAACTAACATCCCCCTCTTCCATATTTTTTTGTGTCACCCTCAACTTATCAACTAAGACTGTTTTTTTCTCAAAACATCCCTGAACACTCTCTTGTTCTGACCCTTAACCATATTTTTGATATGCTTTAGCTTGTTAAAAATCCTAAACATGGGGGAGCCATATACAAGAATATTCCACCATTCAACAAATTTATTCTTGAAATCCGGATGGGTATTCCACATGATTTCAAATTAGAAGGGAAAGGGTCCCACATCAGAGTGTTCCTTCATGACTAGTAGCAAAGGTTTGTGGTCAGAAACAATATGAGGAAGGGCGAGAAGGTTAGCACTGAGCAAGGCCATTCAATTGTGAGAGAAAATAAATCTATCCATCCTGACCTAGATTGGACCATCCCCCAAATGCTTGTTGGTCCAAGTGAAAGATTGAATTGGAAGGTTAATGTCAACTAGACTAGTATTACTCAAGAAATTCGCTAGATCAGGCATGCTATCAGAGTAGTTCATTAGCCCCCTACACTTCTCTAAAGGATACACGGGAGAGTTGAAGTCACCAACCACTATCCAATGTGTTCCCTTGTTATGGGTTATCCAATCAGTAAGATCATGCCAAATAGAATTCCTAGTATTCCTTTGATTTGGGGCATATACATTAATGAGCAACCAGGAGCCACCAGGGTGAGAAAACTTAACACCCACACTATTATGACATTGGAAATTTTTAGATCTAGCGACCCAGTTAGGATTCCACATCACAGACAACCCACCTGACGCCCCTTTAGCATCATTGCAAGCTAAGAAGGCACCCAACAAAATATACTTAGCTATAAGTTCAAAGTTTTTTTTCCTCATTTTGATTTCTTGAAGAAGTAAAACATCAATCTTATGTCCCAAAACATAGTTTTTTAGTGCCAACTTCTTGTGAGAGCTATTGAGCCCCCTTCCATTCCAAGACATAACTTTCATTTTTGACCTTTCTTTGAGGACACTTCCAATGTCCTTTGTTTACCTCTGACTATCTCTTTTGCAGTCTCGTTGTTCCTGGTCTTTTGTTGGTTGGGCCTACCAGGTTTGGAGTCACCACCTACATCAACTTTCCTTTGCTTTCCCTTTTTCTTTGGGGTGTCCCATAACTCCTCCATTACTTTGTCCTGATCCAAACCCAAAGGATCCGTCTTCACTGTCTTAGTCATTACCTTACAAACTTCTTCATTCAAGATTTCACCCTCCTCACCATCATTCTTCACTAATTCAACAAATACTTTAGAACCTTCAACCTTTAGGGTTTGACCTACCACACTGTCCATAGCCAGCTCTTGGATAGGGGGATGAACACATTCAAGACAAGACAAGGAATTTCCAACAACCATAGCACTAGGCATTCCTAGGGCATCTGCCAAAGAATCAGGAATCAAACCAGAGTTAGTAGAGAATAAATCCTCACAAGGAACAATAAGAGACAATAGGCTAACAAAGCTAGAGGTGGCCAGGGAATCCACCAATATAAGGGTATTACGATTGACCAAGGGGTCTACATTCTTAAGAGACCCAGTCTTAACCAGGGAGTCAAAAATATTAAGAATGTCTGATTCGAATGGGTAGTTGTCAAAAAGGTCATCAACAACAGGCTAACTGTGCTTGGGTACATGTCTCATCATGGACTTATAGTATGAAATAAGGTGACCAAGTTTAGCACATCTCTGATAGTAGTTAAAATTTTCTCATAACAGATTTGTTGGATCCAAGAATCAAATTTAGAACAAAGCTTCATAGAGGTAGGTAAGGTCTTATGCACATCAATATTAACACAAATATGGGAAAAAACCAACCTAGATTTGGACCTCGTAATGGAGTCAAAGGTGATGAAATGGCCCAAGGAGTCTCCAATAGATTTGAATATAGATTCATCCTAGTATTCCAGGGGTAGTCTTGGCAGATGGACCCAAATCAACATCGACATATTGAGATCAATAGCAGGGTTAAACCTCAATTTCCAATGACATAGAGATAGACTATGCTTCCCATAGACCCAGGGTCATGAGGAGAGGACCGAGATCAAATCTTCTGCATCTGTGAATTTAAAGAGGAAGAGCCCCCCCACCATCACATAGACCATCACACTCCCTTTGAGGTGCCATTTAGTAGAAGTTCATATTTTGACCATATCCATTGTAGGACAATAGGACAAGAACCTACCCACCATGACATTCTCCATTGAGGAGACAATCCTGTCACTAACAACTTCTGGGATGGAAAATTCAGTACCCAAAGTAGACATTTCTTCTTCAAGGTGAAGAACGAAAAGCTTAGCACTCAGTCTAGTGTTGGTAAGAACCTCCTTCCATCCTTTAACCTCTGGGCTGATAGTGACCACATGCATAGTTCCAATAGTCAAAACTAGAAAATTTCTAGTAGATAAATTGGGTGTGGTCCCGAGGATAATGAGACAACATGTGTCTAGGTGAGAATCAGGTTAGGGGAGGACAAGGGGGGGGCACCATGGGGTACCCCGAAGCAGAGTCTACCATGCATTAAGACAATTCAAGCTTAGGCCAAAGTCTACCATGTGTGTTGTTATTCATGTCATTTTGAGTTATTAAGTTGGACTAGCTAGAGTAGTATATCCCATAGTAATGATATCACTTCATTTTTTAGGGTTGACTGAGTTTGAGGAATTGTGGAAAATACTTTCTGTTGGGTAAGAGTTTCCTTTTATTTCCTTAGATATATATATATATATATATATATATATATATATATATATATATATATATATGTGCAATTTTGGATAGAATAAGTGATAATTTGGGCATTGGTTTATAATGTTGGAATACTGGAATTATTGGGGTTTGGTTTTTATTGTGATGCACATAATTTTTATTTATAGTTTATTTTGGTGTAAATAAGTGGTTTTTCCTAGTTCATTAGTGGGCCCTATTTACTTGTAACATTTACTTGGGTCCTATAGAACATTTCTAAAAAAATTCTAGTTGTCATTAGATCTTTAGTGGCTATAATATTTAACCAAATATTGCATGGTGTAGAGTACTCTATAGAACTCTTACATGGTATTAGATATTTGTGGGATTTATTCTTGTTAGTATTGATTGAGAGATCTAGGTTGTAAGTCTTTTTGGATCTTAAAAATTGGAGCATTCTCTTCTCTTTCATTGAATGATGACCTTAAAATAAGAAAATATTGAAAGGAAATACCATATTTGAGGGTTTCATCTATGTGTCTTTGTATTATAGGTTCAAATTAGAGCTTGTTAATCTAAATATAAGCTCATCATTAAGTTCAAAGGGTTCAAGAAAGTCAAATTTTCCTTTTTTATCTAAATTGAATATATGAGTCCATGTCTATAAGGGTTTGAAGCTAAAAAATAGTTTCCACATTCAAGAGATAACTGCAATTTTAGAGAACTCTGGGTAAAAATAAACACTTCTATCATGTGTAGAAGGCCCAAAAATCCCAAGATTGACTATTAAATAATCAAAATTAGAAAAATTTCCTTCAGCCCTTAGATAAAAAGGTTCCATCTAGTCGTATGACTGGCCATATAGTAAACAAATTATACCATTGGTCGAAAAAATTGGTAGGCTAGTCATAGATTAGGAAAAATAAAATTGATTAAGAAAAAATATTTTTAAAGAATTTTTTGCTGGAATTAAGGAACACTAAGAGTGGGGGTGAATCAGTGTTCTGCAAAATTTAACTTTATTAACTTGATCTTTAAACCACTTATAGCATTGAACCAAAAGAAAGATGCAAGAATACAAGGCAATCAACCACAACACCATAACACAGGGATTTTTACGTGGAAACCTTGTTAGGGGAAAAACCACAGGGAGGTTAATTCATAAGATGAGTATACTCAAAATAAGTGTTTACAATGGAATGCACATGCATTCAGGCACACTGCCTAGAGATCATTGCTCAAATACAAAAGGCTTACTGCCCAAAAGAAGAATCATTGTCTTACAATCACATTCGGAAGACAACTGGAGTGGATGAACTATGAGATAACATCTACTAATGCTTGATTATAGTTTTGGTTAAGCACATTAATCACATTCTTCACATTTTATCTGATTCTGCTCTTGAAACTATGTCTGTTTTAATCTAAATCACCAATATTTGTTCTACTAGAGTGAAACTACACACAATCAATCTATAATCCTTCTAACTCTCGCATCATATGTCAAAATGATATGAATAATCGATTATATTTCTGCAACTAGAGATTAGAACAACTTCATGTCAGCTTTTACAAAATATGAAACATGTACAAACTATCAGCCTAATCCATAAACATTTATCAATGTGGACCAAAAAATGTCAGCCAAAACATAGTAAGGAACCAAAACAACATGTCTCAAACACGAAACACCTTAAACAATTACGGCTCAAAGATCCACAACATGCTATACTCATCTAGTCGACCTTTTCTATCAGATGCCCTATTTTAGCTTAACAGTTAACACATATCTTCAATATGACTTCTAGTATAAGAAAATACTGAGGTGTGAATGGGATTACTAACTAGGGTTGCCATCAATGACAACACCAGATGACTTGTGCAGTGTCTCTTGCTAACAATCTCCCCCTTTGGAATTGATGGCAACACTTAGTGAAAAATGACTAAGTGTTAGAATCAGTACCAACATGAATACACTGCAATCCTCAAAACTTCAAAAAAATTTAATCATAACTCCCCCTGAGATGAATATGACATTTTTCACTGTTCCACACTCCCCCTTTGACATCAATGGAAAAGACGAGAATCCGCATACAAAATTTCTATGTACAAACATGCTTTTCTAACTTACATGGAATTGAATATGTCTGCAAAATTGTTCTTCAACAGGCTAAAACTAGTTTCCTGACCCTTTTTGAGACTCTCCAAAATAGTCATGTGACCACAGAATAGGTAGGATTGTATCTCTGCTGACTCAAGATTTTCTGGATCACTGACAACCATAGCATCCCATGCTTCCTTCAATGCACTAAGCATTGTCTCCATTTTATGACCAATTAGTCCTTTGAGCTCACATACCCTTTCAACAATTATGTATTTTTCATGCTTCAAAATTTTAATTTTGTCAAGCAGGGATATAACTTGACCTTCTTGCTTACCCACATAAATAGTTAGAGGATCAAAGGTTTGAGAAATATCTGCTAACTGTTTATCATATTCCTTAATTTTCTTCTTAGTAACCTTAGTGAATTTTGACAAGGATAAGCATGAATTGTAGATATTTCCACCCTTAGCTAATGCACCTTGAATGTTATTTTCATAGGTAGCTAATAAGGATTTATCATTACCAATGATACACTTCAATCTACTGAACCTGTTTGCATCAAATTCTTTCTAGACCTTATCCTCAACTGACTTTTTAAGAGACTCAAAGTGAGTACTTACAAAGTTGATAAGTTTCTTTAGCTGACCAGAGGGAGAATCAGATGAGTCCTTGACATGTGTGGGCATGATCTTCTCCAAGATACTGGATGCAAGACTTAGCAGCTCACTGTCCTCAATGTGAGATTTCAATATATCCTCCCTTTCCTTGGTCTGAGCAAATGATGCTACCTTCAGCTTCTGAATAGGAGATAGAGTGGCCAAGTTGATAGGACCTTCAACCAACTTAGGGTCAAGCACCTCCTGTTGTTCTTCTAAAAACTTCTTTACTATCTTTGCAGTGTCTCTTGCTTCCATAGAAACCTCCTTTGCCTCATCCTTCTTTTCTTCAATCATAAATTCTTGCTTGGCTTTGGGAATCACTATTTCTTCAATTGATATATCTTTAGGAGCTTCAGTCTCCATGGGAATTTTAGTATCTTGCACATCTAGAGGATTTTGAGTGTCCTCAGTTGTGTCTTCTTTCACTTCTTTAATATTAGCTTGATCATCTTGAACATTATATTTGTTCTTCAACAAAACTGCCTTAAGAATTTTCTCATTGTCTTTTTCTACTTCCTTAGTCTACTCGATCATAAGCTTATTCACCCTTGATTTTCTCTTAAAATACTTTTTAGCATCATTGAGGATTTTCTTTGTTTCTTGTTTTGATATTATCAGACATAGATTGGAAAGTATGCGTTCTCTCATTTGTTCATCTTCAGCTCTTGCATTTACTCTCCTCATTTCTAAGACTTCATATAACCCTTTAGGTAACTTTGAAATTATTTCTTTCAGAGTCATATTGAAAATATTCAAATATTTTATTGTGGCTTCTTCAAGAGTAAAAGTGGTTTGATATTACCATCCTTAATTAAACCTTTTTCCACTTCCTTTACAGTCATACTTGATCCATCAGTTTTCACCTTTTTCTTGGATTTTCCTTCATCAAAGGTCTTGTCCTTAGAGAAATTTGATGCCTTTGTTCCCTTATGCTTGATTTATCTTACTTCTTCATCTGATTTAGATTATTCATCATCTTCAACAATAACATAGACTCTTGTGCTTTTAACCTTCTTCCTCTTTCCTTCTCTTCTAGATGTCTTGACTTGAGCTTTTATTGTGCTTTATTTCTTTGTAGGATTGGATGAGGGTGCAGAGCTCCTTGTAGATCTAGATCTGGCAGAGGATGCTATTAGACTAGTTGGCTCAGTTCTAGCAGGCTCCCCTTCTTTAGCTTGTTATATTTTCTTCGTCACTTCCCTCATTGCTTCAACTGATATGCCGATGCTTTATGTAAAAGCTTCAACTTCCTTTCTCACCTTCCAGACTATCATAGGCTTCTTCAGTTGTGCATGCACTTGCATATTCTTTTCTTCAAAGGTACCAAACCTTTCTTTTGTCGGATCCTGAGGTTTACTCAACAAGTGTTGTGCATACAACTCCAAAATGTGTTTTTCAACCTCATATCCCATAGGCATTATCCAAACTTTTCTAGGTTCTGTTGCTTCCATCAAATACTGATCAATGCCAACCATGGAGAAAATAGTGTCCTTATATTTTTCCACAATAGATTTAGGAATCCTTTCCCTAGCTTGCATTTCACTCTAGAAGCTTTTTAAGTAACCATAGATAGTAGTTTTCCTTGCTTTGCTATCACCAATTCTATATAAGATGTCTTTGATTTGAACAACTACCGGTCTGTCACCTTCCCATTGCACTTTACCAACTCATAGAACTTCATTCATGAAGTAGAAAAATATACATAACAACAGATTTCCATACTTGAAAGAGTTCTTCCTATCCTTTATTTTACCAAGATTTTCAATTAGCTAGCTTTGGAGTAACTCACATAAGTCATATTCTGCATTTTCCTTGATCATTTGATAAGCTGCATAGATTGTAGTACTAGATATAGAGTTATCCCGGTTGGAGTGATATATTTTATATTCAATAACCATAGAAGAAAATTTTACATCCAATTCAATGATGTCATTTATTGTCATGGCTCTTCTATCAAAAGTGGAATTGGTTTCCTTAGTGACTGTTTGGTTCTTCATAGATTTCAATGTGGGCAACCCACCAGATGAGTTCAAACTAGTAACAATGCTTATAGCTTCTCTTGTGATCTTGAATGGATGATTTAACCACATGAACTCGGTGTGCACTCGACTTAGTATGTACCAAACCCATTCATTTTCATTGAACATGGGAAACTTCACAATTTGTGTGAACTTCTTTTCCTCCAAAGTCTTAAATTCAGGCCTTACATAGAGATCTCCCACAATGTGATTGTGTACAAATTTAACAAATGGGAGCTTCCTAACTCCTCAACATTCGCATGAATATATGCCCTAATATCTTCAATGTGCAAAACACCATATGAAACGAAAGAAAATGTACCTAATGGTTCTATCTCAATGGATCTGAATGAGTGCCATTTGAATTTTGGGTGGGGTATATCCTTAATATCAACAACTAATGGAGTGGCCATTTCTAGAAATTTCAAATTCACAAGTTTTGTAGATAAATACCTTTCGCTAGATTAGGGTTTATTCGCCGAATCACCTTTAGACTTGTATCTCGCCAAAATTCACTCATAGAGCTCTCCAACCTTCTTCTTCTCGAAATGCAATGTGATGAATGAGGAATAGAAGTAGCCTTTTATCATTCACGCATCTAAATTTTTATCGTAATAAATTCTTTTGCCTTAGGTCTTCTAGATACCCTATTTTCACAGTCTGTGAAAGAATTTTTTTTTGCAGACCTTCAATTTTGCATAAATTTCCTCCACATGTGTTCCCAAAACATCTGTAGATCATTAATGCAATCATTTCAATTTTCCACATTCTAGTACCAACTACCGGTAGGGGGTTAAAAGATTTTCTTGAGAGCTCCCCCTAGGCCAGAGGCCTTAAACTAATTCCCGGAGGAATTTCCAACACCAGATTCTGGTGTGGATTCATTTCCTGCATCAGAAACACTCTTCTTCACCCATGTCTTCTTCATTTGATTCTTGATCTCATCCACAATAACTTTTCCTTTTCCCTTATCATCCTTTTGAATATTTTTCCCTTTGTTTATCGAACCCTTCCTCCTACAAAATCTTGCAATGTGACCGAATTTGTCACAATTATAGCACACAACATTTCTTTGTCCAAACCAGTTATTCCATTGATTTTCTCTTGATCTGCACTGGTTAGCAATATGGCCAAATCTATTGTAGGCATAACATCTAACATTCCTATTGAAAAAATTGTTTGTCGTATTTCTACATTCAATTGACTTATGACCATACTTATTGCAATTGAAACATTGACCTGAGAATGATGGACCACTTGGATTCATTCTACTTCTACATTATGCAGCCATATGACCAAATTTATTGCAAACAAAACAATATCCATTGAAATTTTGAGGATTGGGTTGTCTTACCGAATACCTTCTAGCTTTGGTCATTTGATTTCCTGGTCTAAATTTCCTTTGACTAGATCTGGAGCTTTCTCCTTTCTCATATCCAAGACCTTGCTTGTCACCTCCAATATTTTGAATCTGAATTAGTTCATCAAGCTTAGTTGAGATAATCTTTAACTTCTCCTTGTATTCATTTGCAATAGCAACTTCATCCCTGAGAATAACAATCTATCTTTCAAGCTCTTCTTCATTATTTCTAGATTGTTGCAATTTAGGCTCTAGCTGATTGAATCCACCATTAATTTTGCTATATTCATCAAATCTTTCTCTTAAGGACTAAGTAAGATTCTCTTCATTCTTCTTTTTCTCTTTAATCTCCTTGGTCATCCTCATCACAATAGATTCCATCTCACGCTTTAGGACAACATTATCTTTGGTGAGCTTTTCACATTCTTCTATATTTTCCTTCAAGGATTGACTTAGGTGATCATTTTCCATGCTTTTACTCTCTTTCTGCTTGAGCTGATCACATAGATCCTTTCTCTTTTCCCTGGATTTATTGATTTGATCTTTCAATGATTGAATGCATTTCTCAGCATTCATGAGGCTTGCTTGCAATTCCTGGACTTTAGATTTGGACTAATCAAGATCATCTAGTGCCACCAAAATTTGTTGTTGAAGACTACTAGAATCCATTGAATCACCTTCCAGAATCTTCCCCAAGCTATTAAACTTCTTCTGAGTAACTAGGCTCTGATACCAATTTTTGGAATCAAGGAACACTAAGAGGGGGTGGTGAATCAGTGTTCTACAAAATTTAACTTTATTAACTTGATCTTTAAACCACTTATAGCATTGAACCAAAAGAAATACGCAAGAACACAAGGCAATTAACCACAACACCCTAACACAAGAATTTTTATGTGGAAACCCTGTTAGGGGAAAAACCATGGTGGAGGTTAATCCACAAGATGAGTATACTCAAAATAAGTGTTTACAATGGAATGCACATGCATTCAGGCACACTACCTAGAGCTCACTGCTCAAATACAAAAGGATTACTGCCCAAAAGAAGAATCACTATCTTACAGTCACATTCAAAAGAAAATTGGAGTGGATGAACTATGAGATAACATCTTCTAATGCCTTATTATAGTTTTGGCTATGCACATTGATCTCATTCTTCACATTTTGTCTGATTCTGCTCTTGAAATTCTATCTCTTTAATCCGAATCACCAATATTTGCTCTGCTCGAATGAAACTACACACAATTGATCTATAATCCTTCTAACTCTCGCATCATATATCAAAATGATATGAATAATTGATTATATATATCTGCAACTAGAGATTAGAACAACTGCATGTTGAATTTAACAAGATATGAAACATGTACAAACTATCGACCCAATCCATAAACAATTATCAATGCGGAGCAAACAATGTTGGCCAAAACATAGTAAGGACCCAAAACAACACATCTTGAACATGAAACACCTTAAACAATTATGCCTCGAGGAGCTGCAACATGGTATACTCATCTAGTCGGCCTTTTCTATCAGATGCCCTATTTTAGCTTGACAGTTAACACATATCATCAATCTAACTTCCGATATAAGCAAGTAATGAGTTGCAGATGGGATTATTGACTAGGATTTCCATCAATGACAACACCAAATGACTCGTGCAGTGTCTCTTTCCAACATTTTTTTATTAAAAAAATTGAAGAGAAATATTTATGTGGATTTTATTTTGCAAAATACCTATTGTATTTAGAAGGTACCCATAGATACCTAGTGGCACATGACATGAGTGCATCACCACCACATAAAACTTCATTGTCCCATCAACTTCA
The DNA here is from genome assembly GCA_007258455.2 of Sequoia sempervirens. Lineage (NCBI taxonomy): Eukaryota > Viridiplantae > Streptophyta > Pinopsida > Cupressales > Cupressaceae > Sequoia > Sequoia sempervirens. Next base: position 217,845,166 of record VDFB02000003.1, on the reverse strand, counting down.
ATGGGAGACTAGGATAAATAGAATATTTTGTGGCTTCAACAAATTTCGGTGACTAGAAAAAGAAGAATATTTCATTGCATTTAGATATTTTATTGGCCAAAGATACTAACAAATATTCTATCATGGATGGTATACTTCTAGTGATGATGGTCATTCGGCTATCAAATCTAAATGTGAAGGTTTTTTATGTCAACATTGCATCAAACACCACTTAAAAATATTTCCACCCTCACAATTAAATTTTTCATTTTGATAATCCAAATTTGGAAGGCTGTATCTTGGTCATTTAGAAAAAAATGGTTTTTGAATTTGGTAATTGGTATTTGAGAATTCACATATTCTCAAAGGTGTTGTTGAGTCATTCTTGTTTTGAGAATTTCTAGGGCTTCATTCTTGCTCCTACGATAACATTTTTTGGTACAATATTTTTTCAAAATGCATAATTTTTTTATGTACTTTATAGTGTTGTGATTAGATTGATCCAATTTTCTATCAAAATTATACTTTGAGTTTGCAGCCAAATATGACATCTATAAGCACTAAGATCAAGTCTTCTTTGCTTTTTTTCTTAAGTGACACTAGTAATTACACTAAGCATAAATTTCTAGATGATATCTTATTGGGGGGTTCATCTTGTAGTGGTTGATTACTTTATTTTACTTGTGTGTTCTTACAATGAGGAAATCTCATATTGAACTCCTAACTCCATATGGTTATTCATGATGGAGAAATTAGTATGAAATTATCTCGTGAGAAATGGTTGTCTAGGTTATCTAAAGGAAATCATTCCTTAGCCTATTGATGTTAACGAGTTGGGAAAATTAGAGTTTAATCATGAGAAAACACTTGGATGCATAATCTTATTAGTCTCATTCAATTTACAATTTCATGTTGAATCATGCAAAACACCTAAAGTGGCATAGGAGACATTTAAGAATTTGCATGGTAAAACTGATAAAATTAGGGGAGATAAAATTGATAATTATTTGATGAATATTGATTCTAATTTTTTTTACCACATCCAAGACTACATCACCAAGGTTAATAAACTATGACCACAATCGAAATATTGCAATATTAATATTAAGGATTTAAAATTGATTTGATACACATGGTATCCAAGCTTGGTCTTGAGTATTCAGTGTTTGTTTGTGTCTTTTATACCCATTTTATTTCTATCATAGCACCATATCTTGATCCTAATATTTATGAATTCTCAAATATCCTAATCTGAGAGGAAGAAGAGTTAATTCATATTGGTCTAATCAAGTCTTCTATGTTACAAGAATTGTTGGCTAGTGAGCCTAAGGTACATAAATATTCATAAGATTTTGAAGAGAAGAAAAAGTAGTGAAAGAAAAACCTACATAAATAATATGAATCCTCTCCATCTAAAGGGGAATCACCTAAGAATGAGAATTCTACATGTGTATATCTCAAGAAAACAAGGCATCGTGAACATCAATTTTATTCAAAACAATTTGATGAATTTAAGAATCTTCTTAAGAAGAATCAAATCAATTTTCCTTCAATACCAAAGGGTTCATATTTTCTTCTCCATAAAATTATCATAGATATTAGGGGAAAGAATGTTGAACACCTAGAATATTGAGAGGGGGGTGAATCATTATTCTATTAAACCATTTAATCATGATACATCCAATAATCAAAACATATCTAATTGTAACTATGAATGAAAGCATGAAAGGAAACATAAGATCACATGACACATGAACAATAGGATTTTTACATGGAAAACCCAAAAAGGGAAAAACCACGATGAGGATTAGCTCACAATTTATTGTAACTGGTTATAATATATTACAAGGGCTCACTGCTATGAAAAACTATCCTTACAAGGCCCACAACTAGAAATAGATACAAGATAGAAATGGATACACATCCAAAATTTGAACTGATATAAGGTGCACCTTCCTTGTGTTGTGTTCAATTCCTTTGAAGCTATGAATACAAAAATACTACACTACTAGTAGTCACTCAACATTCACACCAATTCTTCCCTTATTCTAATCTCACATATCTAAATTCACATGTTCACATCATGTCAAATCTCTCACACATCATACTACCTATCATCTCACTTTACAACTAAAAAATTTCCTACATATATATTCTATTACATCCACATACATCAATTAGGTCAGCCAAATTAGATGTAGCCCTATTTAATTCAAAATCACTTTATCAACTTCATACTTGATTCAAATACTTCTTCATGCTAAAATCAACTGTGCAACACTTAATTTAAGTATGCATGGATCTAAAATAGACCCCCTTAACATCCACAAAACATATTTAAACTTTTCAACATATATCACGTATTAGGTCAACCAAGAGTTGGACCTAAACACAAAGTAAACCAAATGATTGCACACCAATGATTCATTTGATCATATAATCACTCACCAAAAAGAATATATAGTTCACAAACATATATAAACCATCTCCCAAAATTGTAGAGTCTGAATCCAAACACCGACAAAATGCAGGCTAGATAACTCATACCTATTTACACTGTGTGAAGAAAAAAACTATATGTAAAACTTTTGTTACTTGTAACTTTCAGCCTGTCCACCCAAAACTGCTGAAGTATTGATCATAGTTGTATTTAGTAGTCTTGACTAACATACACTGATTTGATAATCTGATCTTATAACAAAAGCAATTTTGAACCAAAATACTAGATTAAGATGTCACCAAAATTATTTGCCGAATTAGACAAAACTGTCAACAAACAATGTTGGAATCAATGAAAACACATCGAAGGGTTTATTCTTCATTATTTCAACAATCTCGCCCTTTGTAATTTATGGTAACATGTGCCAAAAATGAATCTCCAAAAATTGATAATGTACATGATCTCCCCCTTTAAACATTCTTTCAATTCTTCTCCCCCTTTGACATCAAGGACAAAGGGTGTGTCAGAAACACACATGCATGCAACTAAAAAAAAATTAAAATGTATTGACTCATCCTCAGGGAATTATCCCAAAATTGGATCCAAACATATGTACAAAGATAAACTGAAAATAATTGAAATATTGAAAACAATATACAAGATGAAATATGTTCATCCAAAGGAGGAGGCACCTTCAAGCTCCTTAAGGATTGCTTGCCACATAGATTTTCCTTCACTCCAATCTTCTTAGCAGTGGAAAGAGACTTCTACATTGCTTCCAATTCAACTAAGCTCTCCTCTCCTTCCAGAGTACATGGATCTAGATTTATCTTCTCAAACTTTTTTGCATCAACAAGGGCACTGGATACCAGAATGTACTTGGTCTTTACCAAGTCCCCAAGCTGTCCAAATCTCCTTATTATATCTTCTTTCTACTATTGAAGAGTAAATAATTTTCTTAGTAGATCTGTAATGACAATCCAAAAGATGCAATCTCTATCTTGTGTAGGGTCAAAAGTACCAGAGGAATTAGATATTTGTGACTCGATGGAGTCCATTATGTCCTTAATGCCTTGAGTGGAATCCATCCACCTCATGCAAGACAATTTTTTTTTTCTAGCCTCATATTCACACTCCTTCACTTCCTTCATACATTAATTTAATTTTCCATGTGCAGATGCACATATGTCCTCCAATTCAAGTAACCTCTTCTCTACAATTTTTTATTCCACTTCTTTCTCGGCCTAGTCCTTTGAATTGGAGGTATACTCCTTAAGAGAATCAACTAAAAACTTTAAATTCTCAATAGGTTTCAGTGAGTTGTCAACTGTGGCACCAGGGGTAGCATCTTGTAGAGACTTGATTGCATCATTAATAAGCTCAGTCCCCTTCTGATGAGTCTCAATGATTTCCTTTCATCTGGAGGCATGAAAAGCATCTCTGAGCTCTAATATTTGAATAGGTGAAATCTTATTTAGATCTACACTTCCTTGATGCACCAAGAGCTAAATCAACTAGGTAGGGATGGTCGGTTGAAACCTCATCTGTCTTGCCAAAATACCCTTAAGTGCATTACTAGAGGATTCTCTAGATGGATTTTCCAACTCATGGTATTTTTAGACTCTTCTTCATTCTTTTCAACTTCGGCCTCTTCTTTATTTTTCTCTTTCTCTTCTTCCTCTTCCTTGTCTTCTTTGTCGAAGGTATCTTCCCTTTTCTTTTCTTTATCTTCATCCTTATTTTTCTCCTCATCATATTTTCTATTATCATCTCCTTCTTTGTCTCCTTGTCCTTCTTCTGCATTTTCATTTTCATTTCTTGTGTCATTTTTTTCGTCAGTGTCATCACCTACATTATTTTCCTTCTCTTTTTCTTGCTCTTATCCTATACTCTGTTCTTCATTGTTTGTGTTGATGGAATATTTAGTATCTTCTAGAGGAGAAGATGTCTCTGGAGGAGTAGATGACTCTGGAGGAGCATTTGTATCATCAACCACGTTCCCTAAAACATCCAAAGATGGAGTCTCTTTTGCAGAATGATCATTTACTTCTTCTGCAAGTTCTTTGAAAATAGGAAAATTAGTAATAGGAGGAATATTTTCCTTTGCATCAGTAAATTTATCCTTACCAAGCTCCTTTTATTGAGTTGTACTAGATGATGAAGAAAAAATCATCTCAAATTTCTCTGCTATATCTTTCTCACTATATTCACAATTTCTTGTTTCAACTTTTCTGCACTACCTTTTACTCTAGCCATAAGTATGGTAACTCTTTGCTCTACTCTGAATTTTTTAGTGTATACTTCCAACAAGGTAGCCTTGTCATAGACCTTAGATAAGGAGGATCCAATTTAATTCAAGGCATCAGTTTTAATCTTTTTCTCACCTTTAACAACTTCATGCCTTCTTTTAACCAAAGCTTTTGACACAACATTAGAAACCTTCTTAACACTATCCATATTTGCATCTAAAATAATCATGTATTGAATGATGGAATCTATTATTGTTTTCTTATCTTCCTCATCTAACTCATCATATAATTTAGTAATTACTTCTAATAAACCATCATTTCCTAACATATTATTAACCAAATCCTATAACTTCATTGGTGAATGAGTTCTTATCAGAAAAGTTCTAGACTTCTCCTTTTCAGGCTTTAAAGTGCCTTCCTCTATTTTCTTCTCAGGATTTTTGTGAACATGTATTGTAAAAGCTTCTTTTTCCTTTTCTATCTCCTCTTCTTTAGAGGTATCCACAATATTGATCTTGTCCTTTGTTTCAGTGCTAGCCTCTTGTGAGGCATCTTCACCATTGGTGGAGATACTAGTTCTTATTCTTTTTAGTTGTTCTTCTTCTTCCAACCCAAGTTCAATTTCTTCCTCTACATCACTCAAGTTTTGTCTTCTTGAATCTTTTTGTTTCTTCCTCCTTCCAGAGGTAGAAAGAGATGCTGCTAGAGGCACACTCTTCCTTTTTAAAGTTCGGGTGTTGTGTCTAGAGGGTGTTGTTACTTCTTTTGATACCGGAGCACTAGGATCCATATTCTTTCCTTTATAAACAACAAAACTAGAGGATTTTGGAAATGTAGAGGCAAGGGTGGAAGTTGATCTTCCTAATCTTTGTGGTCTGGAGGACTCACCAGTTGTACCAGCTGATTTAGCATCCCTTTCTACAACTATTTCCCTTAACTTGTCTGTAACTTCATATTTTGAAATTCCATGCAATCCAAAGTATTGTTCTACTTGTTTGTTTACTCTTTTAGTTCTCATAGGTGCTGATGTTTCCAAGTGCACCTTAGTTGATTTTTCTTCATATGTGCCATGGCTTGGAAAGGAGGGGTCCTTAGGACTCTTTAGTAATACTTCCACATATCCTTCAACATCTTTCTCTGAAACTTCATAACCAAGAGGCTCAATCCATACTATCCTAGGTTCAACAACCTCTATTATGCACTCATCTATAGAAACAAGAAAAGTGATGTCATTTGCATATTTCTCCACAAGATTCTGGAGAATTATTTTTCTGTCTTGCATATTGTTTATAAAAATTGCTAAGAATATAGCCAATTCATTGTCCTGAGCTTTGAAGTCACCAATTTTGTGCATGTAGTAAAAAATATGATGACCTACAGGCATGCTTCTATCCCAAACCATATCCTTTCTACTGGGTAGCTACCTAAGAATGTAAAATAACAAACACACAATCAAAGTTCCAAACTTGAAAGTATACTTCTTCTCTCTTTTTTGTTTAAGATTCTCCAAAATTTGTTGCCAGAGCAACTCAGATAAATCCTAGTCCTTCCCATTCACCACCATATCATAGTTAACAAAGATTGTAGTTGCAAACATTGAATTATCCCTATTGGTGAAATAAATCTTTTGACCAATCATGATTGCAACATACTTCACAACATGATTAGTGATAGTTTTAGTTGTAAGTGATCTTCTATCAAATGTAGCACTGGTCAACTCCAGAACTACTTCATTCTTCACAAACTTCAGTACCGGTATGGGTTTGGTATCACATAAACCAGTCACAACCTTGATCACTTATTTTGAAATTATTCTAGGCACATATGTCCACATGAATTTGTCATGCATTTTTCTCAATTCCATCCTCACATATTTTACATCCAATTCCCTGCTATAATTGGGGAACCAATTCCAAACATCCAATTTCTTCCATACTAGGTTGTTGTATTATGGTTTTACTAAGAAATCATCCCCAATCAACTCCTTAGTAAATAAATATTTTATTTTTTGATGATCATAGTCATCTAATTTACCATGTATGTAGACCCTTGTGTCCTCAATGGGTAAAACCCTAGGAGGAATCTTTGAAAAATCACCTTCAATCAAAAAATTTCCATGAAAGCCTCTTGAATTAAGGTCTAGGTCTCTCCGTTATGTTAACTATGGTCGGTGTAGCCATTATATCCTCAATTCACTCTTCAAATGCTTATAAATTCCCTTTAATTTCAAATCCACAAAGTATAGATTAGCTGTAAATACCTTCTATACAGATGACGACATCAAGAGTTTGAATGTTCTACACCGAATCACTTTGAATTGCCTTCAATCACTTTTCAATTCACTCTGATTTTCTCCAAATATGAAAAAGTGACTAAAATGACTTAGAAACTCACTTTATTCCTTATTGATTTTCCCCAATTTTGCATTAATTGCTCTAGTTCTCAAAAAGATGGTAAACTCTTGACTTATACACTATAAACCCTAAAATTCTTCGCAATACTTCAGATTTGTATATTTCCTACCCAAATATTTTCCAAAATCTTAAGCATGTCATTTTACACCATATATCTTCGTGCCACTACTTGACAACTCATATTTCTAGGTGGTTTCTAGATTTCTCTATTATTGCTCCCCCTAAGCCCATGCCTGGGTTTAGTTTTTAGGGGAACTATTTGCACCAAATTATGGAAGTACATATGCATTTGATTCATCCTTGTTCTCAGGTTCCTCTTTCTTTATCAAAATCTTCTCCATTTCCTTCTTGACTTCAGTAGGATCAACTTTCTTCATGGGTTTATTCCTCTATTCCAAATTAGTCTTCCTTCCATTATTGCTTCTGCAAAATCTTGAAATGTGTCAAGGTTTTTTGTAGTTGTAGCATACAACATTTTTCTAACCAAACTTACTTCTATTCAATCTTTATCTGCATTGGTTAGCCTTGTGTCTAGATATATTGCATGTATAATAGTAACCATTGAAAGATGGAAACATTCTACTAGTATTAAATCTATTCATCATCTGAATTTTGCAATCAGTAGCTCTATGTCCAAATTTCTTGCATGCAAAACATTGTCTAGAAAAGGATCCAACATTCTGATTCATTCTACTTCTACATTATATAGCCTTATTTCCAAATTTATTGCATGAAAAATAGATACCATTGAAAGATGGGTACCTTTGAGCATTTGGTTCTCTGATAGGAGGTATTATAACTTTTCTTCTTTGATTTCTAAATTGTCTACCATTGCCTTGAATCTTTTGAATTTTAGCCTTGTTAGGTGTCTGAGTTGCCTTTGATCTTTCTCCGTCTTCAAGTCCCAAACCACCTTTATCCTTAGAATATTTCTATCCAACAATCAGTTCATCAAGCATTGTAGTACTTGTTCTGAATTTTTCCTCATAAGCTCTTGCTTTAGATCTAGATCTGATTTTATGGTTACCACATCTTGTTCAATTTTTGTACATTCATTAGTATTTCTTTGTATCTTTGCATTCATAAAATCCTCAATTCTCATCTTTTCTTCCACTTGCACTTTCAATCTGGCAATATCTTCATTTGACTTCTTCAATTGTTCATTGACTTCTCTATGTCTTTCTTTGAACTTCTTAATTAGTTCTCTCAACTTTTTGATACATTCATTTGCTTCCCCTGGGCTTTCCTTCAGAATTTTGTTTTCATTTTCAACATTGTCAAGATCTTTAAGACCAAATTTAAGTTCTTCTTTTTCAAACATGCAATCATCTTCTATGTATTCAATTGAGGAAATTTCTTTTGGAGGAATAGGAAACCATTTTTCAGCCATGTGTTCAAACTCCAAGATATTCCTCAAGCTATTAGGCTTCTCAGAAGGAACTAGTCTCTTATATACAAATTTTTGAACACCCAAAATATTGGGAAGGGGGGTGAATAATTATTCTATTAAACCATTTAATCATGATCCATCCAATAATCAAAATATATCTAATTGTAACTATGAATCAAAGAATGAAAGTAATCAAAAGATCACATGATACATGAACACCAAGATTTTAACGTGGAAAACCTAAAAAGGGAAAAACCACAATGAGGATTAGCTCACAATATATTATAATTGGTTATAAGATATTATAGGGGCTCACTCCCAGGACACACTGTCCTTATAAGGCTCATATCTAGAAACAAATAGATATAAGGTGCACCTTCCTTGTGCTAATTTCAGTTCCTTTGAAGCTCTGAATATAAAAATATTGCACCACTTAGCAGTCATTCAAAATTCACACCAATTCTATCCTTATTCTAATCTCACACATCTAAATTCACATGTTTGCATCATTTCATATCTCTCACACATCATACTACCTGTCATCTCACTTTACAACTCAAAAATTTCCTACATATACATCCTATTACAACTACATACATCAATTAGATCGACATAATTAAATGTATCCCTATTGAATTCAAAATAACTTTGTCAGCTTCATACTTGATTCAAATACTTCTTCATGCTCAAATCAACTATGCATCACTTAATTTAAGTTGACATGGATCTAAAATAGATCCACTTAACATTTGAAAAACATATTTAAACTTTTCAACATATATCAGGTCTTAGGTTGGCCATTAATTAGACCTAAACACAAAGTAAACCAACTGATTACATACCAATGATTCATTTGATCATATAATCACTCGCCAACAAGAATATATAGTGAACAAACATCTATAAACCATCTCCCAAAATTGTAGAGTCTGAATTCAGACACCAGAGGAATGCAAACAAGATAACTCATACTTATTTACACAGTGTGAAGTAAAAAATTGTATGTCAAACTTCTGTTACTTGTAACATTCAACCTGTTCACCCAAAATTGCTGAAATCTATATCATAGGTGTGTTTAGTAGTATTGAATAACATACTATAATCTCATAAGCTGATCTTATAACACAAGCAATTCCAAACCAAAATACTAGATTAAGTTGTCACCAAAACTATTTACCGGATTAGACAAAAATATCAACAAACAATGTTTGCATCAATGACAACACATCAAAGGGTTTCTTCTTCATTATTTCAAAAAATAACTTCTTGTTGTTATATATTCTAATTCAAAGAGGTTGATACTTGATTTAAGAGCTTCACATCACATGGCTTCATCTAAGAGTATGCTCACTTCATTTGAGTCTTTTTCATAACCATACATCCTAGTATCTAATAACCCATATATTCATGTTTATGGGAATATATCAGTTGATATGGATGATGGATCATTTAATGATTTTTTTGTGTGCCTTCATTATCAACCAATGTCCTTTCTATTTATCAAATTGTATATGGTATAGTAGGGAAGAGTGTCGAGTTCACACTAGATTCTGTCATAATTTATGATTTTTATAGTAGTGATAGAGTTGTAGTTGGGGAGTTTGATCACCAATATTGATTCTACGCCTTCACAAAAAAATTATCCTATATTTCCTTCAAATTTCCATGCTCAATAATCTAGTGTAGAAACTTCTAATGAGATTCAGTATGGTCATTTGAATCTTAGTATTATTTCATGTACTAAGGATTTGGTGATGTGTTGGTTTTCCATCTCTTTCATCTACCATTTCTTATGATGATGCTCGTGTTTCCAAAATTTAAGTGGCTCCTTGTGATTTAGTGAAATATGACATACATTATCTTCAAAAGATGGCTACTTGGGATTAGCACTTGATAAATATTTTTGGTTTCTTTATGAGTCACACATTTTAAATTTTTGAGATATCATTGATTTATACATCTTCTATTTACTGAAGATGATGCTTATTTAATTATTGTGAGAGAACACTTTGAACCTCTTGTTCATTATTACATGATAATTCTTCACTTCTTGACATCAGTGTGGATTCTTTAGAGGAGGTATATTTGTCGTTAGATTATGTTCTATAATAATTTCTAGAAGATTTTTGATTGTCCTCTTTTGTAGCGTGGATTAAATTGTCTCCTTGGAGTGTGAAATATTTCACCATTGGTCCATAAAGACACTTGGGAATTATTTAGATACATCATAGATTAGGAATGGGAAGACATTGTAAATCATCTTGGTTCTATTTCTTCCTAAGGGGACTAATTTTATTTGATGATGTTGAATAATCTACATAATTCAATGTTGAGAATCTAAAATAATTGTGAAAGACTCAAAATTACAGGGAGGTTTCACTGTCTTTCTTCTTCTCTCTTATGAGGGTCTTGTTTCTCATAAGGATTTTGTCCTTCTCATTCTTCATTGAGAGAATTTTTTTTAATCTTTCTTTTGGGGAGGAGTTTGATCACTCTAGGTTTTTTCTTTTTTCTCTGGTTGTGAGAGTTAAATTTATACATGGGTACTTAACATGGCCTCATAGCTATTAGAATTGTAAAAAACACATCATAGGATCAAATAACGAACAAATAAACCTTCTACACAAGAGAGCTACAAAGAATAATATGTAATATTCTTCAACAAGAAAAATCTACAGAATGAACCTCAAGAATCTTGAAGGAAAACAAGATTCCTCTAAGGTTGAAATTTCAAGAGATCAACAATGATATTACAATGAGGGTTGCCTATTATATTGGAGAAATCATAAATGATAAAGGGATTATATTATGATAAGTGTTAACATCTCATGAAATGATACAAAATAATCTAATAATAGCTCTCTCGTTAACATAGAGTTTGTGTAGTTTGTGTAAAAGGATGTACTTCACCATCTTATTCAATAATTCAAAATTAAGGAACCTGTTGATTTGCCTTAGATTTTATCAGATGTACTTGAAAATTTCAAATCTCCCCCTCGCATTCATATGGATTTGAGAAGTGTGTAACCTCTTTAAGTTGATTAGCTCTTTGGATTTAAATCTGAATCCCATTATTATTCCTAATTGTTTTAATTTTGGGTTTCCTTGTGACGATTATGGTCTAGTGATGTGGTTGTCATTGGGAATGATTGTCGAAGTGTGTGAATGTCACACTGACTTTATTATGCCTTTTCATCGTAGCTGGAATTGTAATGTTTATTTATGCAACGATAATCTCTCTGGTGATCATTATGTTTTTAGGCATTGTTTATTCGGCTACTATGTGTTGTGGGTCATGATGGGCAGAGATAGAGTTAGGACTGAGCTAGAAAATTGAGAGGAGTTCGCCAGGACCCCTTGGCTTGGCATATCTATTTGAAAGGTGGGCTTGCACCACTTATGGAAAATATTGTGGGCCATGACGAGGTGTTGTCGGCCTAGTTTGCTAGTTCTTGGAAGGATAGGCGGGTCACCATGGGTTGCATTACTTTTGACGTGGATGAAGAGATGATTGGTAAGGCTAATGGCCTTCCTATGGGGGTATGAAGTATAAAAAAAAGCCAAAACACAGGACTTGGTGAGTCTGAATGCATTCTTTAAGGGAAATGAGAAGCCGGTGAAAAAGAAGTCGGGTTTCAATCATGAAGCACTGCCTAAACCCCGGGATAAGGTCTACCTTTCCATCATGAAATATGTTACCCTCGAGGGTATATTCAAGGTATTTAATTTTTACCACTTAGCACTGTTAAATCACTTAAGGCATAAGATGCGACTTAGCTTCCCTTTCTTTTTTCTTTCTTCTCTGGAAAGTTTCATCAAAGAATCCTAGGAAATTGCCACTCTTAACCTTGATTCTCTGCCTCCTTTACTGCTACACCAAGGCCTAATCCATAGGCTCTATCAATTCCATTCGGCTCTAGTCCCTCCCAAATGCATCTTGGTTGTGCATGTGGAAGAGTTGGAACCCCCAAAAATTAACCCTGAAAACCCATCCCCTATTGTTTCAGAGGGCTTGAAGAGGAAATCCCCCATCCCTGAGACTGATCCTAGTACTGATACTTTATCCACTTCTCCCCTGAAGAAAAATAAAAATGAGGTTGGGTTGGCCCAGTCAAGTGTCATGGTTGGGATTTGTGAGCTGAAATATAAGAAGGTTAGTAGACTGGCTACTAAGAAGAAAGGGAAAAATGTGCCTCAACTTCTGAGGGTTCTTCCGGTCATTGAGGAAGGTAAATGTGCCAAGGAAAAATATTCTAAGGGTGATACTGTGGTGGGTGCTAGCTTTGAGATGGGGACAAAACAAATGAGTGTGAGAAGATCCCACAGGTTGGTGGAACACAAGAAAGGGGCCCCTATTGATGATATCTCCAGTGACTCAGCTCATACTAGCGGAAAAATTGAAGGCATTAAAGCTACTGAGAAGATGAAGGATAAAGGACCCATAGAAGACCCTAGTCACTTCTCTGATTTGAACCAGATGCTTCAGGAGGACTCTACCAATTCCTCAGATACTAGGGCTGGTACTGATGTAAAGATATAGAGCAAGGAAGGCAAGGTGGATGAGCTCAGAGTGTTGGGAGAGCAGGTTGCTAAGCTAAATTGTAAATTTAATTATTTGGCTCGATTCACTATCAAAATGATTAACATGTCATCTCTTAGTCTCTCAGATTTTGTCAAGGAGGATATGGACAATTAGTGGTTTGGTTTGTGATGTGTTGTATCTTTGTTGTTACTAGGTTGTGTTTGTGTCTCTCGTCTACTGTTATAGTTATCTTTTTTGATGTTTAATGGTTTTTCTCCTTTTTGGCCCTTTGGGCTCATTGTGTACAGGGTACAACACCCTATAAATGCTGCTTATATAATCAAAAACATAGAAAATAACTCCTAAGTTTAGCTTAAGTGTATGAGAACAAATTAGACTAATAATTAATTAAATATTAATTAATAATTATCTAATGCATGATTACTCTAAAACCCCCCCTTAATATGAACTTAGGGAGTAGCTAAAAACCCTAAAAAGATAATGCATGATGGGTCTTGATAAAAAAGGCCTGGTGAGGTACCCATGTAAAAAATAAAATCTCTCAAAACTAGAGAAAAGGATAAAACCACACATGGAAAATCTCCTCTCCAAAAGAGAGAAAGGTGAAGGACTAAGAAGCCTCTAACCAAAACAATGTCCCAAAAAAAGGAACATGTAGAACATTATTGAAGAATGAAGAAGCTATAGACAAATGTCAAATGATATTGATATAGTGTTGAAATGAAGAACCTCCTTTGAAAAAAATGATGATAAGGATCAAGATCACAAGAATTTGTATGAGTTCCCCCAACAACACTACTCAAATTATATGACAAACAAAGAAAACATCTAGAAGTCGAAGATACAAATGTCAAGATCAAGAAGACAATAATCTACATGAGTAACAACACTACTTGAATCAGATGAAAACCAAAGGAAGAACACCTGGAACTCAAAGATACAAATAACACATGAATCTTCATGAGTGACCCCAATGACACTACTAAACAAGAAATAAGCAAGTTGAAAATAAAAGTACCAATAATCTATGATCAAATGAAAAAGGAAGGATGCCTCAAAAAATAGGAATGCAAGAGTATCCATATTGTAAATACTCCATCTTGTTGAAATGTAAGAGTAACTAGCAATTGATATACATTGCATCTACCTAGTACATAGGAACAATAACTACATACATAGATCACTCCAAACACGAAACTAAGGAAGAATTAGCACCAACAGTAGAAACCCACCCATAATGATAAAATGGGAGAGACAATATAGGTACACTGAAACCAACCAAGCATTAGCACCAACAATAGAAACCCACCCATAATGCTAAAAGGGGAGAGACAATGTAGGTACATTGAAACCAAGCAAGCATTAGCACCAATAGTAAAAACCCACCCATAATGCTAAGAAGGGTTTTTTTGAATCCACTCTGATACCATGTTAAAATTGTGAAACAAACATGAGCCATGGGATCAAACAATGAACAAAGACAAATTCCATGTAAGAGAGTTGTAAAGAATAATATGTAATATTCCTCAACAAGAAAAAGATAGAGAATGAACCTCAAGAATCTTCAAGGAAAACAAGAGTCATCAAAGGTTTAGAGTTCGAGAGATCAAGAGTGATAATAAAATGAGGGTTGAGTGCTATATAGGAGCAACCCTAAATGATAAAGGGATTAGATCATGACAAGTTCCAACATCTCATGAAATGAGAAAAAATGATCTAATAATAGCTCTCTAGTTAACATAGAAAATCACTCCTAAGTTTAGCTCAAGTGCATGAAAATAAATTAGACTATAATTAATTATTAGCTAATGCATGATTACACTAACAATAGCCAAACCCACCCTTGCATCTTTATATTATTTGCATAATAGTATGCTTCTCCCCAAGTCACATTTAAGGGGGATTTTCATGTAAATAGGTTATTTAACTAATTAGTTCATTAGTGGATCCTATTTGCATGTTAATCTTACTTAGGTTCTAGGAAATCTTTCTAGAAGGTTGTTTGTTGTCATTAGATATTTTCTTAATTATTTTTTTATAAAAATCCCTATTACTTAGTTGCCTCTGCCCAAACCTATAACTTAACCTTTCTATTATCTCAAATTAACTTGTGAAGAAGGATTGGTTGGATATTGTGGACTAACTTAATAATAGGGTAGATTCTTAAGACTGGTATAACAAGCCTAATTAGCATAAATGCTTAAATCTTCAATTATCAAGGAAATAAGGAAAAATAGTTACCACAGCAATAACTCACTTAGATAAACCTAATGGGTAATGTCTCCTCCAATGTGATGGGAATGCAACCTTGCTAGGGTCACAATCCATATACAAGGAGTTCATCCCTCTTTGAACATAAAATATTCAGTCCAAAACCTCATAATTTTTTGCTTTCAAGATCCCCTTACTACATGGTTTTTGGTTTTTGAGGGTATATTTTAAAAGACAAAGTTATTTAAAAAATATAGTGACTACTAGGGCTTGACCTACTCTAGTCATGGAATCTTATTCTTTAGAGCCTAACACTAATAGATAACTCATCTTCAAAACTCTAACACATGTTGCAAGGGTAAGGAGTTGAGTGATGAAAAAATTAAGAGTGAATAAATTAGTGATAGCCATCATTAATCGAGTTAACCTATACAAGTAATAAATCTCTTCCAGGTATAAAATAGTTTTTTATACTTATAAGAGGGATATCCATAAAAATTGTAAGATAAAATAAAGTGTTATGGGTCACAAAACTATCATGAAAAGAGAAAAGTGATGCAAATCCTTTTGAAAACAAGCTAGAACTAAGATGCAATATTAAAACTTATGTATGCGTATTCAAATTTTAAAATAAGATTACCAAATCTGATTTAATGTATGTGATTGCACATTCATCACAATAGAAAATAAGTAAATAAATATGACACCAAGTTTATGTGGAGGAACCCTTCCGGGAAAAAACTCCACACGAGAAAAGAGGGAAAGTATATTATTTATCTTAAAAAGAGAGATACACCACAATAAACTTATTGGTCTCCTGCAAATGTGATGCATCCATACACCTACAAATAACACACGATACTACTACCATCTCAAGGCTCTATTTTATAGAACTTGTGGGAGACAAAACCACAAAGGTAAACTGGAATAAGAGGTGTTGAAACCACTTGAAAAAACCCACGTCCCTTCCTTAGAAAACCAAGAGTCATGATAATAAATTAATAAAATATGTAAAAGGCTTCAAAATGGGTGCCAAACCTATAGCCCTTTCAACTTCTAGCATTCAGGATGCTCTGATGACTATTTAGCTTCCAATTGGCACACCAATGGACACTTGTTCCTTCCAAACTTGGCTCCCCACTCAAGATTCTTCGTATTCCCAATGTGCACAACTAGGAGAGATTATTTTGTCCTCTAGTAATTTTTAACCTCCACAAACATTAATTTCCCTCTTAAAAATGCAATTACACTTGCCAAAATTAAATACATTTCTCACATGTCCCCTAGGACACTTTCCAAAAAATATGGAGATAAAAAAATGAAATAGGTTTGCAAGGTAAATGTCACCTAACCTTACATTATCACACTTGAAATTATACGTTTCAATTACATCCAAGAGATACAAATAATAAATCAAGTACAATTATCAAGACTCATGGCCTTCCTGCATCAAGAGAACCTATCTGTGGTCACTAGCTTCATGAGATAATTTGCAACATTATCCAAAAATTCGACCTTATCAATAATAACCTTATCATTCACAATCATCTCTCGTACAAAGTGATACTAAGCATCAACTTTCTTAGTAGGAGCATGATACATATCTTTCTATAGTTCTTGATTTTTAATTTTTCTTCTTTGCACTCATCCTTCATATATGTGTTTAAATTATTTATATTCAATCTGTTGTCTATATATTTCTTATAATTTTTTTATTTATTGTTGTGTCCATTAGATATTTAAAAGTGAATAATTTAGAGATATCCATCAATAATCAAGTTAACCTATACAAGTAAGAAAGTTCTTCAAGGAATAAAATAGTTTTGTATACTTATAAGAGGGATATCCATAAAAAATATAAGAAAATAAAGTGTTATGGGTCATAGAACTGTCATGAAAATAAAGAAATGATGTTGTCCCTTCGCCTCTTCATTGTGCCATATACCTACATGAAATATCACCAACTGCCATGGAATATTTACATAATATGAGAATTGGTTAGGGTAACAACTAGATAATATATTGGGTAAGGTTTGTGGTCACTAGAACCTATAGATAGGAAAACCTAAAATCTACATCAAATTTGGTTAGGTCGACCTTAACTAGTGTCCCCCTTCATAGAAAGTTTGGGAGATATATATTAGGGATATTAAAGTTGTGCATCTTGAATTTTCCTTACTAGGTGTATTATAACTTTGTTTAAAAATTTCTTAAGGTTATCCTTATCTTCTTTAAAAGAAAGACTGTGGACTTCCCCTATGGTGCGATAAAAGTAATTCAAGTTTTCCACATAAGAAGATGAGTCATTTCTATGTCAACAATCATGGGGGAAAATGGTATTTTGTACTATGGTTTAGAAAATTCTCAAATGAAATATGAATATATAATGAGCACTTTATCAAATTCACTCTAGTAGGACATGCGAGAACTTATGTAGAGGAGGAATAATTATCATCAAGCCTTATTGTTCAGCCATAAATTTAGTTCAATGATATAACTATGAAATTTTAGCAAAGTTCCTAGCTAAAAAGTGGTGGTAATAAAATTAAATTGGGTCATCATATGTGTGTGTGTGTGTGTTCATTATTAATTTTATTATGTGTATTTATTTACATATAATAAATTCATAAGTAGAAATAGTTATTATGAATACACAATATTGGATCATTATTGCTCTAAGAACATCAGAGAAATATATCATTATCATGCATGTAAATAGTTATATATAACTACATATATATAATATAGGTCTATATGATTAGGTAAATTTGACTTAAGCTTAAAACTATCACAGATCATAAAGGGTTAGTCCATATTAGTTGATTAGTCCTTGAAGTAAGAACTTGGGTGTGAAGGTAAACTAAAATTTCAACGTTTTATCTTAATTAGGCCTTATGTTGAGAAAAAACCCTAATCTTCATAAGGGTTGAAATTCTCTATCAAACCCCTTACATGGTTTTAAGCATATTTGGGAAAAATTAATTACACCACCAAATTAAATTTAGTTGTGAAATAAAATCTCAAAGGAAACATTAAGTAGTGAAGGAATAGAAGTTATCACTAGCTCTTTAATTCCAGGAAACCAAAAAGAAAAAAAGGGGGAGTTGAATTAATCTCTCTAATAATGTAAAATATTCCATGCCCAAAAGATAATGTAAAAGTGGAAATTAAATCAATCTTCATATTTAAATCTCTTAAGGATAATAACAATCCTTAGCATAGAAACTCAAGTATGCTCAGTTGAAAAATAAAATTCTAAGATTTTCCTAAATTAATCAGCTAGAGTAAGATAAATGAATTGAGAAATTATTACCTTAAGTGTTTTTAAAATAAAACGGTTTAGAGGCCTAAGTTTTTGAGCTCATTCTAAGGACTTGTTCTCCTAATATTTATATAGGAAACCCTATTAAAAGGAGTTGATCTTAAATGGATTCCGTCCAAGTCATTTTGTTTTGAAAACACCTCACCACAATAGAATAACCTTTTTTTCTAGGGTGGTTAAATGGGGTTTGTAACACCTACCTTTATTTACATCTTTTTGTTCCTTCTAGGTGGTGTTCATTGGCAATGTTG
Source organism: Sequoia sempervirens (assembly GCA_007258455.2). Taxonomy (NCBI): domain Eukaryota; kingdom Viridiplantae; phylum Streptophyta; class Pinopsida; order Cupressales; family Cupressaceae; genus Sequoia; species Sequoia sempervirens. The sequence continues at coordinate 217,826,367 of VDFB02000003.1, read as the reverse complement.
CATTGACAACTCATCCCTATGTGCATAGATCAAATACGATTTTATTATGACTTGAGATAATTTTTTTACAATCTAAAATAATTTTGGTTTTATTATCTACTCTCACAGGAACTCTAACTCAGTAAAATATCTTTTCCTTTTCAATAGCATCTTTCTATCTTCAATCTGCAACACTCCCTCAAATATCTTTACTCTGATGAAAATTTGGAGGAAGTAGAGACAAAAAAAATACATATAAGATTTGATGTAGGAGAACTCAAAAAATATGAGCACTGAGTTCAACTTGTTTATTACATCAAATTTATAGGTAAATACATACTAATACTAGATTTACTATAATTGAGTGTTAGCTAAAGAATTTACTATATCTTTTATGAAATGGCTTTGTTGTTGCTTTCATCTCAATTGTAATCATTTGGTCTTTGAAATATTCTCTCAATTCTATACAACTCTGTTGCTTTCATCATTATCATCTACTACATGGTTAGATACATCCTTCCTTTTCATGACACCTTCATATTTCTGATGTCTTTATTCATTGAATGTTCTGAAAGTTCAGGGTATGAAATACCTCTTCCTTTCAACTCTTCTTTCTAACTTTTTGCTTTTCTTTCATCTCCTCTGTACTATTCTCAAAAATGTCTTTCTCTTTCAAATCTTCTTTGGTTTGTTTTCCCTCATCTCTTTGCTTTGAGATTCCTTTGAAACTTTAGCTTTATGCTTATCATCACAAGAATCTAAGATCCCATTATCCTTATACTAATTTTCTATATAATGCATTGCTATGGTTCTTAATGAAGGTCCATTATACCAAGATTCATATTTGTTATATTTTTTTTATATAAATTGAAAAGATTTGCAATTATTCTACTTATATTATAATGGTATGACATTGAATACTTGTCATCTGTAAATGTTATTATTTCTAGATCCAAAGCCTAAATGATGTAGATATTAAATGTTGGTGTAATTAAAAGTGTTGTACCTTGTCCTAGGTCATAATTACACCTTAGGTAAGTTTACTTAGGGACCACATAGGAGGTTGTTGGAGATTTTCCACTTTTGGTGGACTTGACATGTCATTACTTTATCACACCCACCTTTTGTGGACACATCATGTGATACCCCTCCACCTTTTGTGGTGATTATCACATTATCACTTTTCCACTTTAGGTGGAGTGATATATTTTCATAGTTGTCTCATGTCATAAGACTACGACACTTGTCATAATCTTATGCCCTTCTATGTTCTCACCTTGGCTATATAACCAAGGGGTCTCCTATGTACTTATATTTATAAGTCATCATATTTGCATTCATTGATAAGAATACAGTCTATTCTTGTCATATTGTTTCTATCTCTCTTATGCTTGTGCTTTCTATTAGGCCTCTAGATCTTGGATGGCTACCTTCATAGCCAATTCTTACATTAAAATTATTCAACTCTTTGGCATTGATTATATCCTACAATTTGGGTAAATTTTCAAAATAATCACTCTTACACTAATTAAACCTAGTTGCTACACTTCTAGGCCAAACAATGATGAACACTTGGTGGTGCATTCTTCGTGTATTAAAAAAACCAAACCTTTTTTGGTATTCAAAATAGGCACCAAGGTTAACAAGATAAAATTGTGAAAGCCAGCGAGGACCATCACCAAAAAAGGATAAGAATCTAACCTAAGACTTTCATTTCTCATTTGGAAGAATAAAGCATATTTTAGGAAAAAAATAGAAAAGGTAGCATACAACAATAAGCCAAAAATAAGGAATTGTTTGAATAATGTCATTGTACTTCTCATAAATAGGTCATTGTATCTCATTATACTTCATCTCTACTTAAACACTATCACTTCCTTATTAAATTGTTCAATTCAGAATAACCATAGATTATATTATCATATATACCTTACTTCAATTGTTTGTAGTAGAATTGGATATGTTCAATTGATAGAGAAGTCGAAATGTACCAAACAAATGTGCCATCTAAATGAAAATAATTTAGTTCACACATAAATTTTATCAAATATCAAAAGGATATTCACAAATAAAAATAAAATTCTCAAATAATACATTTTTCCTATTTTCTTGAGCTCTTATTGATTTCACTAAAGCTTTTCACTTATTGGAGTGATTTTGTTGTCAAAATTAATTTCTTTTGCCCTCACCTTTTTGGATTTTCATTGTAGGTAAAGAGAGAGAAATGAGAAACTATTCTAATTCTGATTGGTTGATTCATGTCAACAATCCAAGGATGACATGTGCCCTTGGGAGTTATGCTCAAGGTAACATGCCATTTGATTTCACTAGAGCTCTTATTGAATTCAAAAATAAAAAATAAAATTCCCAAATAATACATTTTTCCTATTTTCTTAAGCTCTTATTGATTTCATTAAAGCTTTTCACTTATCAGAGTGAGTTTGTTGGCAAGATTAATTTCTTTTTCCCTCACCTTTTTAGCTTTATCTGCCATATTTGGGAAGAATTCCTCAATAACTTCCACTTGGTTTTTGTACTATTCTCAGAAATGTTTCTCTTTCAAGTCTTCTTTTGGTTTGTTTGCCCTCATCTCTTTGCTTTGAGATTCCTTTGAAACTTTAGCTTTATGCTTATCATCACAAAAATTTGAGTTCTCATTATCCTTATACCCATTTTCTATTTAATGCAGTGCTATGGTTCTTAATGAAGGTCCATTATACCAAGATTCAGATTTTTTATATTTATTTTTATATAAATTGAAAAGATTTACAATTATTCTACTTATATTTGTTATACCAATGATTCAGGGAGTACGAAAATGATAGAGAGGAAACTAAAGGATTTTCAGTGAGAATTCCAAAAATCCAACAACAACGAGGATTAAAAGGGCTAGATGAATCATATTCAAAGCACAAGGTACTATACCCTAAGGATGTGATAAAGGTGAAGAGACATTCCCACTCACGAGCCTTGTACAACAAGATCTTGGTTGAGCTTCCATACAACTTCTTAGAATCAATTAGATTTTTCTAAGTACAAATTTGCAAGAATTATTCTCTACAATAGCAAATCTAGTAGAATCATATTGATCTGACCAACATAGTAAAAGATAGAAAGTGATTGAAAAATATGTGTAAGAGTGGCAAGAAACAATACTCTATCCAAGATTTAATAGACCTCTGGACCAACTCTAGAGCCTTCAGGTAGTTTCATCAAAGGTTTTAGTTTCACAAGGTTAAAGTTCTAATGTGTTAAAAGAGTGTAAATTCAAATTCAAATTTAGGTTTCAAAGTAATTTTTTCCTAGTTTACAAGCCTAAATATGGCAACTTTTCAACACTTTTATTTACCACAATGCAAACTATAAGTGTAGAATAAGTAAATGAGTAAAATAACTAAAAACACTTCTAAGTAATAAGACATTATATCAAAGATTCAACAACAATTAAAATAATTTAAAAACAAGAATCTAATGAAAGCATCATATTGATCTCTATCTCTAAAGATTTATTAAGTCACGAGGCTCTCAGATTTATTAAGCATTGTGACTATTAAAATGCCAATCTAGAGAATGAGATGCTGCTAAATGTAATAATCTAATCCTTTATGATGATTTCTAAATGATATGATGAAGCTATGATCTAAATTGACATGGATATGATAAAAGGAAGCTACAGTAATCTACGATGCAGCTATGATATTGACTCTACGCTATGATTTCTATTGCTAAATGATAATGTTGTTGCTAAGATGCTTGATTGTTTGATTGCTTGATTGCTATTCCTACAGAGTAAGTTTGCACAAAGTTCAGATTCAGGATCTATTTCCTGTAGAAGAAGGTTGTATTTATAGATTCACGACAACAATTTTGTGAAGAGGTAGCACAACAAAGGCCTAGATTTAATCTGGAGGATTGAATGGTGAGAGATGAAGAATATTGAGCTGATAATGCGAATAGTTTCTCCCCATGAAAACACTAGGCTAGATGATAAGAAGAATCATTGGAGAAAGATGAAGAGGATTGCCTACAAGTTTGTCTCCAAATTTTCCCGTGAAGGTTGAGATGAATTAAATTAGATATTTCATATCTAATTTGGTAGGTAGGATATGATGAGTTGTAGAATATGCCTTTATTTGAATATTTTAGATTTATTCAAATTTAGGAAAAAAAGATATTAAATTTAATAAAACAAACTATAGAAGTCTATGTTTATTAAATAAATATGGAAGAAGTATGATAATTAAATAAAACAAAGTATGTGAATTGTTTATTTAATTTGATGAAATGATGTGATTTAAGATAGAATATAATTATAGAAGAATTCGATAATAATAATTAAATAAAAAAAAAGTATTAAATATGTTTATTTAATTAAGAGGAAATAATATAATAAAGATAGAAGAATTAAAATGTGAACTATATAAATAGATATTTCTATTTATTCAATAGTAGAGGAATTCAAGATTAATTAATCAAATAAATTGTATTGAATTAATTAGATTATCCAGACCATTTTTAGGTGTATACATTTTTCCCCTCTTTGAAGTGATGTGTTTACACATTGCTTCATAGAAATTTTTGCTCTTGCTACCAGTATCAACGAATTTTTTTTCAATATGCCCCAGACATTGATTTTCAGGTGATGATGAATACATGCCCCCTTGGGAGATAAATTGATGAATTTTATGATTTTTGGAAATTTTCAATTTTTTTCTTGATTTTTTGATATTGTTTGATGATTTGATGAAGATATGATGATGAAATAATTTATCTCCCAATAATGATTGTAGAAATTTCCCCTCTTATGAGTTTGAATTAATCTTCCTTGAAAAAAAAATTAATCCCACAAAAATCCCATCTTAAATAACCTATAAAAGGTCAAAAAGGTCATTTTCAAACTCATTTGTGCATTTGAGTTTGAAAACTTTGTGAGAGAGAGCAATTTGAGCAATTTGGAGTAAAATGCCAATTCCTTACCACACTCACTAGTTCGAGCATGTGTGACGACACAACCGCCCGATTGCCTACGGACCTCCGGTATGTACCCGAGAACCCCCTCATTTTATGTGCATTTTCATTTTTTGCGCTTTTTTTAGATTTTTAAATTTACATTTCTTTTAGCGCTTTTGCATGCCGATGTAGCACTTTAGACATCTGTTATAGCGCTTTTAATGTTCTAGCACTTAGGTTGAATTTTGTAGCGCTTAGGTAGGATATTTTAGCGCTTAGATTAGATTTTGTAGTGCTTTGAATTTCTATTTTAGCGCTTTGATTAGTTTAGCGTGATGGCTCGATAAATTAGCGCTTTGACCCAATATAATAGTGCTTATGATGAAATGACACTTTGACTGTCTGAAATGGCACTTTTGATGATTTAGTGCTTCCAAGTCCGAATGATGTAGTTTGTCAAAATTATACTTGATTTTGTCGATTTCGATCATGTCAGCTGTTGGTTTGATATGATTGATATTCTCAATAAAGTAGATGATGTTCGACCTCATTATAGGAAAGGTATGATGTTTGATTGATGATAATTATCCTCATGATAGGTGAAGAATAATTATAGTTTGATTTGATAAACCTCATGATAGGTGAGGTTGGTTTGATTAATTGACCTCATGATAGGCAAGGTACAATTTTAAGATTGATGATTAACCTCATGTTAGGCGAGGTTAATTTTCTGATTGATGATTGATCTCATGATAGGTGAGGTTCAATGATGCTCGCTCATGAGATTTGATCAAAATTCTCACCAAGAGTTGATTAGATCTGATAAGATAATTGATGTTTGATGATTTAACAAAAATGATTGAATTTGAATATTTCATGATGATAGGAGGCTTTGATGAACCTATAGATTCGAGAGTAGTTTCTGAGGACATTTGATTTCATACCACAACTAGCACAACTCAAAATGGCCATTATTGTATGATGTGGATTGGCTTCTCTTTTATTCATGCCCCAGATTAGGATCAATCGGGGTCTCTTGATAGCCTTAGTTGAGAGGTGGCATGGTGAGATGACAGTCACCCCTAAGGATGTCTGGAGGATTTTGTAGATCCCTATTGTTGGAGAGGTTGTTGTTTATGATTCGTCAAAGCAGGGTGGGACCAAGGCTCTCCGAAGAGTATTTCAAGATGATCATATTTCTGGATGTTGGATTCCATGGCACGAGATGGTGGATGCTTATGCCACTTTTCCTATAGTTCTTGTTGGTTTCATTGGAGGGTTCCTTTGTCCTGATCGCAAGTCTAAGGGACTTTCTATTGGTTGAGGCCATGTGTTGGAGAGCATGATTATGCATAGGACGAGATATGCTTGGGGCATGTGTATGCTTGTCCATCTGTATCATGATTTACATTCGTCTGTTTACCTTGAAGGTCGTAGTTTATCATCAAGAGTCACTTTATTGTAGGTGTGGGCGTGGGAGCATATTGCTGTCACATGTCCAATGCTAGTTAGACATAGACCGGCTATGAGGCCATATGTGCATAGATATGCAGGTCATCTTACTCAGTCCATACTGGGTAAGTTAGATCATTGGAAGAGAGTATTGGATGATATAGAGGCTGTGACATGGCACCCCTATTTAGATTGTGAGTAGTGGGACGATGATGACATCTAGTTGCCTTATCTCTATCAGTCAATGATTCTGATTAGTTAGACATGTTGGGTGTTGGAGATATTTTTGCTCAGACGAGTGTTTAGATAGTATGGTTTAGTGGGTTGGAAAACCCAACTTTGGTTGTTCCCACTTAGGTCGTTCCCGTAGGGTGAATACTTTTTCCCACTACGACATGCCTTCTAAAGGATTTAATAAAGCATGAAATGTATGGAATTAAAGGATGAGTCTAGCATTTTGATCACCCAATTAAGGGGAGAGCATAGGCCTATCACTGCACAATCATAGTAGACAAAAGTTCAATTTTTAAAGCCCAAACAACAATTTTCTATCTATGTAAAGATATTGCTTCACAAAAGAAATGGTGTTTACTTTAACTGAGATAGCAATGTGTGATGACTACCCTATGATTGATATAATTTAAACTTGATGACTACCCTAGGATTGGTTCTTTTTAGTCTAAATGAAAAAATGAAATTATTGGCCATGGTCATGTCGAATCTAGACAACAAGTTACAAAAGTGATATAACAGAATTTATAAGCGCCACTTAATCAATTAGAAGCGCTGCAAAAATGATTGAAAGCACTATAGAATTCGTCAGAAGCACTGTAAAATTTGTCGGAAGCGCTGAAACATGATTGATCATGGAACAATCAACCATGCTGGAAGCCTCTGGTGGATGCGCTAAAACAGCTAGCCGAAGTGCTAAAGTTTTTGTCGGATGCACTAAAATAGTCAAAAATGTTAAAAATTTTGGTGGATGCGCTACAGAATCACTCGGTTGCACTAAAAGAAAACACAACAGAATCTTGTACGAACACGTTTCAGAAAAAAATGTTAAAATATAGGGTTTGAGGCCCCATAGTGGGCCCCAAAATAGAAGTGTAGAATAAGTAAATAAGTAAAATAACTAAGAACACTTATTAATAAGGCATTATATCAAAGATTCAACAACAATTAAACTAATTTAAAAGAAAGAATCTACTAAAAGCGTCTGTACGAACCCTTTTCTTAGCACCTGCAGAACAACATGAATAAACGAGTTAAACAAGAGATTACAAGCTAAAACAATTATTCCCCATGAAATCCATTTACAACATTCAAACTAGGAAGAAAATAGTGAAGAACACAATGGAAATGATAAAGCAAAGATTGAATCCTAATTTAAATGTGCAAACTCATGTTCCCATGGGGGAATTGGTGCCAATTTGATGTGAAAATTGGCCCTTTCCCAATTCCTAAGATGCAAGCTTGATATGTTGATGAGATTGATCCACTTTGTTGATGAAGGATGAGAGCTCCAAGGAAAAATCTGCAAAAACCTAGCTAAGAACTCAATGATAATGGATGAAATTTGAGAGATATTTGAGCATGGTAACTTTGCATAAATTGTGGATGAGGATATGAGCTCTTTATTTATAGAATGCCAAGATGGATGAATGTCCAAATTTGAGCAATGTGGGACTAACATTCATCCAATGGTATGATGCCACTTGTCAATCTATGAATGGATGGAGGATGTGCAAGATTTGGGGATTGTGCCAATAAATGCATATTTTTGAATTTCAAATTTGTTGAAATGACAAGTGCAAGAGGGAAGGGAAATTGCAATAAATTCCACTTGGCTCAAGACAAAGGACATGTAAGATGGAGTTATTTCCTTGTTGGATGTACATGTTGACTTGGAATTTTTGAATTCAAATTGAGAGAATATTCCCAAAGATGCCTTGTGAGAAAAAAATAGAGATTTAATAAATGAATTAAATCTATTTTCATGTGCAACTTGCAAAATCTAGAGGATGAGACATGGGATGAGATTAAATTAATCAAGGGTTGATTAATTTAATGAGAGAGATTAGATGATGTGACCTATTTGACTCAAATTTATGGATTTATTTAAATCAAATAAGAGAGGAATATGATAAGAGACTAATTAAATAAGGATTTTGATTTATTTAATTAAAAGAGATGGTGTTAGATTAAATCAAATAAGGTTTTAACTTATTTAATTTAAAGGATAGAGTTTAGAGATTTAATCAAATAAAATTAATTATTTAATTAAATAGGGATAATCAGATGGATTGATTTAATTAACAAAGAAATTGACTTAATTAGATAAAATGATTTATTCAATTAAGAGAGGAATATTGATGAATCTAATCAGATAAGGAGATTTGATTAAATGGTTAGGCTGGGGGATGATTTGGGATAAAATGATGTTAGTAGTCGGGATCAGATGCACAATGTCAATCAGTATATTTTACGTGTCTACAATGTCATATTGTTCTCTATCTCTAAAGATTTATTAAGTCACGGGGCTCTCAAATTTGGTAAGCATTGTGACTATTAAAATGCCAATCTAGAGAATGAGATGTTGCTAAATGCAATAATTGTTGGAATTGTGTGCCTCAATCATCATAGGCTGTAACCTCTAAGAGAGCCAAGTCGGTGTGACATATGTTGTGTCTGGTCGACTACTAGCTGTTTTGAATCTTGTTGAAATGCCCTAGTCGCTGTGACTTGGTTTCGGTCTTGTTGAATAGAACTATCACTGTGACAAGAAGCATTCGCTGTGACCTTTTGTTGAGTGGAGACCTCTGGCCAACAGTATTCTCTTATCGGGCGTCGAGGAAACACAAGGGTCTTAGGGAGAAGTCCTAGTGACTGGTGAAAGTCTCACCGATAGCATATGGCTATCGGGATAATCACAAGGGAATCGATATGATGTCCCAGTGACAATGGAAGGTCTCAGTGACAGTGCTTGGGGTCTTCACGGTGACTCAAAATACTTTGGTGTGAAGTCTTGACGACTTGGAGGAGTCTCGCCGATAGTCTTCGGTATGACATGTTCACTCGGTGAAAGGTCTTGGCAAAGGTCAAATGTCTTACCGACTCGATAAGACATGGGTGCTCGATGTGAGGTCTCGGCGAAAGAAAAAAGTCTTGCCGACTCGGTAAGACATGTTTGCTTAGAGTGAAGTCTTGGCGAAAGACAAATGTCTTGCCAACTGTCGAGTGCTTCGGTGAAACTTGAGGAGACTCGGTGAAACCTCTTGGCGAATGGAAAAAGTCTTGCCGATGGAAAAGTTGAAATCGATGTGACTTGTGAGAATCGGTATGAGTCTTTCCGATGAGAAATCTCTTGCCAATAGCAATGCGATGGATGTCAGAGGTTTCGGTATGATCTCCTGGTGAAAGCGATAAGTCTTGCCAACTGGTGGATGCTTCAGAACAACATGAAGACTCGGTGAGAGGTCTTGGCAAGAGCAGAATGTCTGGCCGACAGAAGACTTCGAGGTAACTTGAAGGATCGGTATGATGTCTTGGAAAAAGCCATTATTCTTGCTGACTACACTTCGTAATGACCTTTGAACATCAGTATGAAGTCTCATCAAATGGCGATTGTCTCGCCGATGAGAATGCTGAGGTCGATGTGACTTGAAGACTGCGGTGTAATGTCTGGGCGAAGAGCGATAGTCTTGCCAATTGATGAAATCTTTGGAATACCTTGTGATCTTTGGTGTGACGTCTTGGCGACATGGCGAAGTCTTAGTGATAGCTCTCTAGACTTGATGTAATGTCTTGCTGATAGTGAAGACTCTTGGCGATAATGACGATATGGGCTCTGTGGCATCGGGGAGACACGGTTAGTGTATCACCAACATGCGAATACTGTTTGAATGCTTTTGACTGTTTGAATGACTGTCCTACGTGGTGTGACCTGGACGTATTATCTTTTATGCAAGGAAGTGGAAACATCTACGATGCTGAGCTGGATGATTCAATAGTTGTGATCTGACAGTTGGAAACAAACTGATTCACAGAGGCTGGAAGATGAGAACGGATGTATAAACGTATGCATTGGATGTTCTGAAGATAAGTCAGAGAGCTAGGAAGCTGAAGAGCTAACGAGAGGTGAAGGCTGAGAGGTTGGCTGGATGGCCGGGGGCCTTGAGGCTGGAACAGAGGAGAAGAGAGAGCTCTTGATAATGAATCTTGTTTGACTTCTCTTATGTTGATCTGCACTGTATATGTGATGGTATTGTAATAGTGTGAATATTTTTTAGTTTGAGAGAGTAATCAGAAACTGCACAAGGAGATCTATTGCTACCAGTTGTATCCAAAATGAACAAGATGTAATCTCTGAAAGGCTAAGAGCCTGAAACTGCATTGTAACTTTTTGTTGCTCAATAATACAATGGCTCGAACTTTGGAGAGTGGGGTTTTTTACCCGAAAGGGTTTTCCCCACGTAAAATCTTAGTGTTCTATTTTCTGTAGTATCTTTCATCTGTGTTGTTTCTTGCTATTGAATTTACATGTGTTTTTCTTAGAAGGTTCAATGTGGGAAATAAACTATGTCTGTTTCCACTTTAGGACATAGTTGCATGTGTCTTTGAGGCAACCTGAGGGTAAGTGCACCAAGATGGTTCCCAAAAAGGGGGCTTAAGTGGCCACTTTTTTTTCTAAAATCAGGAAATGCTAACCTTGGACATGAAATTGAGGATAGTTACACTCAAAATTTTGAGATGGAACAAAAACAAGGATCGAAGTGCTCCGAGTCTACTTTCTAAACTACTAATTTATTTTGAAAATGGTTGAGATTAAGGGGTTCAAAAGAGGGATGTACACAAATTGGTGTTGTTTTTTTGTAAGAAAAACATAACATAGCAACTCTTGTACGACCTGAACACGGTGAACTTTTTTAGTATTTTTAAAATCGCTATGGTTAGAAGTTAGCTAACAACATCTAGTTGATGCACAATTTTTTGATAGTTTTTAATGAATATTTTATTTTTTACTAATTTTCTAAGTGGGAACTTCCTAAAAGTGATTTTGGCCGTGTTCTACAAATTTTTGAAAATAATTGATTTTTTCTTTTTAAAAATTTTTTTTTGTGAATGGAGTCTAGTTTCTAAAAATGTAATTTATTTGAAATTTTGATGAATGGTTAATTTATAACAAAAAAAACACCAAACACTGCTTTTTAGAAAAAAACAGACATACAAACAAAATAAATTATGGATGAAAGGCTTAACATTGTCAAAAGTGAAAAAAATTACATCCTTGGATACCTAAGAGAGAACCTAACATTACCCATGTGTTCGATTTTGTCGATATTGAACTAGATGCAATCTTAATGGTGAGCACGAACTTGATTATGTGAAAAATTGTAGAATTTGTAAAAACACATCTCTAGCCTTGTTGGGAATGCCCTCCAAGCCTTTGGGTTGGTATCCCAAGGAAAATAATTTCATTTTTTTCTTTGTTTTTAACGCGAAATAACGTGAGCGTGTTATAATGCGAACACATTTTCTAAAACTTTTTTCAAAAATGGCCACAAAATTGGTACCCAACTTCATGCACCTGCCCTTGATCAAAATTAAAGTTACCGAAGGCACTACTATTTGGAGTTTCATTAGATGCGCTCCATTGATTTCCTTACAAGTGGTATCAAAGCCTTCTTCTGGTTGTTGGTTCTGGACATTTCTCCTGTGAAGATTTCTTAGCTTGATGGGCTGGAAGAAATCTAGAGGAATGGACTAATGTATTGATCCTTTGATGAGTGGAAGCCTTGTAGTATTCTGAGACAACATGTAGCTTGAAGGATGGTCAAGATGGAAAAGGGAGTTGATCATGTTATGATCTGTGTCTCCTGGCTGGTAGAGGTTTAACCTTGGAGTATGAGGTGGATTTCTATGCTTTATGGCTGTGTAGCAGTAAAGCTTTCATATTGGGCATCTGTGTGTCAGGCTCCTGGGTGATATGGAGAAGCCTAGGTTGTTTCTCAGCCATGGAAGAGAGTGCTTATGCTAGGTGGTGGTTCATGGTGTTGGAAGGCACTGTTTCCTGTTAACCTCGAATGCTTGAAGGCTATGGAGTTAATCATTAGATGATTTGCAAGTTTCTGAAATAGCCTTTCTCTTTTTCTCAGATGCATGTACATGATGGTGGTTCAGACTTGGCCTGAAAGGGGCCTGGATTTCCTGAACTATTGTTTCCTTTTTTAAGGATGTTTTGAACTTGCATGGCTCTGTGATTTTGTAGGTTTTACACGGTTAAGCAAAACTTGTGGTTTTGTGGAGTTTCTATTGAGCTATTTTCTAAACCCTGGCTTTTGGGGTGGTGCTGGATGAGATAGTTGCAGTTCTGCATGCATGCTTGGTGCATGGTTTGAGGAGGTGTGATTTCTTCTCTACATGGGAGTGTTGGTACATGATTTTTCACTCAGCATTCCTGTGGTAGTGCATGTGGGTTCCTTGATTATGGTGCTCGTTGTGGACATGATTGGAAAATCAGATTTGGCGTGATCTGGTGTTTGAGTCATGTTGTCTACGTGATTATTCTCTTTGATATCTCAATTTTTCATTTCCAATGCAATGATGGGTTTGCATGTTTCTATTGAATGGATCTACAGGTTGTGTAATGTTGTGGGCTGTCTTTACCTACATGGTTGCTATGAGACAACTCAGAAGTGGACTGTCTATATCCATGAGGTTGATTCATAGTTGGTGCAGACTTGGTAGTTGGCCTTGTCGTTGGTCACTTGTGCATTAGTGTGGTGTTTTGAGATGAGAGGATGGATAATATTGAGTAACTGTATAGTCAGTTATGGGAACCTGTAGCAGGTAGTCATGATGCTTGGAGAGCTCAGGTGTCACGTTTCAGTCAGAGCTCTAGCAGTGGCTGTGGATTCATCACGTGGTGGTGAATGGTCTTCTTTAGTGTTGCAGATGTTTCTTGGGAGAGCTCTTTGATCCTGTGCTGCAGAAGGTTTTCTTTCGCATTTGCATGGACATTACTTGAAGATGTGCAACATCTTGGAACCATGGAGGATGCTTGGAGTCTTTGGTTGAGGTGTTGGTGGTGCTTGACATGTGATATTGGTTTTTTGAGTCTATTTGCTGTATGTCATGGTATACTCCTGGTGCACTGGAGTTTTTTTTTGGCATTATGAATTGTACTTAAGACAATGGAGAAGTCACTTGAAGCATGGTATCTCCTAAGGAGATGTGTAGATCATGGTGTCATGATAAGTTCCTGATTCAGCTGATTGGAGCTTTGACAGTGGGCTGAAAGTCTGAGAAGGCTACACCTTTGTTGAACGTGAAGTTCAACAGAGACCAATGAGGAGATTGCTCTTTGATTAGTCACAATGGCTTGAATATCTTGAAGGAGCATTCTTGTTCCCACTCTTGGTCTACTCAACAGTTTATCTGAAAGGTATTTGGATCATTATATTTTTCAGATGGGTTTTATTAAGTTCAGTTTCATGGATCTTGAATTGTTGTCTAATGGTCCTAGAGGATTCATAATGGAAGTTGTAGAGTTTTATTTTATCTTCTTGTTGCTAATGAGAATTGGTAGGAGATGTTGTATGGGCTGATTTCTTGAAATGGGGAATGAAGTAGTTTGATCTTCTTTAAGAAGCTTACATCCATGTTTTTTAAAGTCGGTTTGATCTTGGTAATTAAACGAATGGATGTTGTTAAGGTTTTTCTTTTGGGATGTGAAGAAGATCATTCTTGACACAGCTGGCTGTTAGAAGTGTATGTAGGAGGATGTTCTATTGGAAGATGATGTGCAGAGTTTCTCTCTATGGCCGTGATGGTTTGTAATGAGAGAAATGTTTCTTGTAGCAGTTTGTTGTAGGTTGTGCGTATCATTGTGGATATTTCCTTGGTACTACATGGTTACATTTTCTATGTGTTGTTATTGGTAGACTTGTGATGCCTTTGATCATTCAGATTTGGATTACTCAGGAAGTGGGAGTTCCTATATGTGTCTTGTCTTCTTCGACTGGTTGACACTGGAACTTGTATTTGTTGTTAATGGATTGGCAGAAGTTTACTAATGGTGATACCTGTGAGGTATGTGAGATTGGATGGAATAGCACGAGTTGTGGGTGCTAGTTCCAGTCATGTGGGTTATCAATTAGATGGAAGCAATAAGTCTGACTGGTGTTCTAACTGATGTTTAGTTTCTTGTTTCTGGATAATACTTCATGGTTGTGTTCTGATTGAAGCTTTGAAGTGATATTGCTTCTGTATAGCATTTGAGCACAGTGAGGTGGTACCAATAACTTGTTGATATCACTAGGATCTTTTGCTTGTGTTCATTGGAATGGTGCTTATACACCTTGGCTTTGTATCCTTCTTCCATAGGTGGCATGTTGGAAGGTGACAGGATTGTTGTCTGAATGGTGAACATCTTGGATGTTGGAGCATAATTCTTGATGGAGCATGAGAGCATGTTGAGATCTATGTGGTTTCTTGGGAGGCTGTGATCGGTTGCATCTCGATTGCTTTGTTGGATAGTGAGTTGTAGTTGGATGCTTGGTCTTCGTTGCAGATTGTCAAGTGGACTGTTATCTGTGGAATCATGTTGATTGGGTGTCTTGAGTATTGCGGGGTTTGAACTGGTGGAACTAGTGTGATCCTAGTTCCTGATTGCTTTGGAGGTGCCTGTGTGATCTTCGTCAAGTGGGAGATTGTTGGAATTGTGTGCCTCAATCATCACAGGTTGTAACCTCTAAGAGAGCCAAGTTGGTGTGACATGTTGTGTTTGGTCGACTACTAGCTATTCTGAATCTTGTTGAAATGCCCTAGTCACTGTGACTTGGTTTCGGTCTTGCCAAATAGAACTATCACTGTGACAAGAAGCATTCACTGTGACCTTTTGTCGAGTGGAGACCTCTGGCTGACAATATGCTCTTATCGGGTGTCGAGGAAACACAAGGGTCTCAGGGAGAAGTCCCAGCGATTGGTGAAAGTCTCATCGATAGCATATGGCTATCGGGGTAATCACAAGGGCATCTGTATGATGTCCCAGTGACAATGGAAGGTCTCGGTGATAGTGCTTGGGGTCTTCACGGTGACTCAAAAGACTTTGGTGTGAAGTCTTGGTGACTTGGAGGAGTCTTGCCGATAGTCTTCAGTATGACATGTTCGCTCAGTGAAAGGTCTTGGTGAACGTCAAATGTCTTACCAGCTTGGTAAGACATGGGTGCTCGATGTGAGGTCTCAGCGAAAAACAAAAGTCTTGCCGACTCAATAAGACATGTTTGCTCGGAGTGAAGTCTTGGCGAAAGACGAATGTCTTGCCGACTGTCAGGTGCTTCAGTGAAACTTGAGGAGACTCGACGAAACCTCTTGGCGAATGGAAAAAGTCTTGCTGATGGAAAATTTGAAATCGATGTGACTTGTGAGCATCGATATGAGTCTTGCCGATGAGAAATCTCTTTCCAATAGCAATGCGATGGACTTTAGAGGTTTCGGTATGACTTTGGAACCTCGGTATGATCTCCTAGTGAAAGCGATAAGTCTTGCCGACTGGTGGATGTTTTGAAACAACATGAAGACTCGGTGAGAGGTCTTGGCAAGAGCAGAATGTCTAGCTGACAGAAGACTTCAGGGTAACTTGAAGGCTCGGTATGATGTCTTGGCGAAAGACGTTAGTCTTGCCGACTACACTTTAGAATGACCTTTGAACATCAGTATGAAGTCTCATCGAATGGCAATTGTCTTGCCAATGAGAATGTTGAGGTCGATGTGACTTAAAGACTTCGGTGTAATGTCTGGGCGAAGAGCGATAGTCTTGCTGACTAATGAACTCTTCGGAATACCTTGTGATCTTCGGTGTGAGGTCTTGGCGACATGGCGAAGTCTTAGCGATAGCTCTCTAGACTCGATGTAACGTCTTGCCGATAGTGAAGACTATTGGCGATAATGACGATATGGGCTTTGTGGCATCGGGGAGACATGGTTAGTGTCTCACTGACATGCGAATATTGTCTGAATGCTTTTGACCATTTGGATGACTGTCCTACGTGGTGTGACCTGGATGTATTATCTTCTATGCAACGAAGTGGAAACATCTACAATGCTGAGCTGGATGATTCGACAATTGTGATGTGACAGTTGGAAACAAACGGATTCACAGAGGTTGGAAGATGAGAATGAATGTATAAACGTATGCATTGGACGTTATGAAGATAAGTTAGAGAGCTAGGAAGCTAAAGAGCTGACGAGAGGTGAAGGTCGAGAGGCTGGCTGGATGGCCGGGGGCCTTGAGGCTGGAACAGAGGAGAAGAGAGAGCTCCTGATCATGAATCTTGTTTGACTTCTCTTCTGTTGATCTGCACTATATATGTGATGGTATTGTAATAGTGTGAAGATTGTTTAGTTTGAGAGGGTGATCAAAAACTGCACAAGGAGATCTGTTGCTACCAGTTGTATCCAGAATGAACAAGATGTAATCTCTGAAAGGCTAAGAGCCTGAAACTGTATTGTAACTTTTTGTTGCTGAATAATACAATGGCTCAAACTTTGGAGAGTGGGGTTTTTTACCCGAAAGGGTTTTCCCCACGTAAAATCTTAGTGTTCTATTTTATGTAGTATCTTTCATCTGTGTTGTTGCTTGCTGTTGAATTTACATGTGTTTTTCTCAGAAGGATCAATGTGGGAAATAAACTGTGTCTGTTTCCACTTTAGGACATAGTTGCATGTGTCTTTGAGGCAACCTAATCGAAATTAAAGTTACCGAAGGCACTA
Source organism: Sequoia sempervirens (assembly GCA_007258455.2). NCBI lineage: Eukaryota > Viridiplantae > Streptophyta > Pinopsida > Cupressales > Cupressaceae > Sequoia > Sequoia sempervirens. The sequence goes on along the minus strand of VDFB02000003.1, from coordinate 217,809,213 downwards.
CTGTTTGGAGTTTCATTAGATGTGCTCCATTGATTTCCTTACAATAATCTAATCTTGTATGATGATTTCTAAATGATATGATGAAGCTGTGATCTAAATTGACATGGATATGATAAAAGGAAGCTACAGTAATCTACAATGCAGCTATGATATTGACTCTATGCTATGATTGCTAATGCTAAATGATAATGTTGTTGCTCAGATGCTTTATTGCTTGATTGCTTGATTGCTATTCATGCAGAGTAAGTTTGCACAAAGTTCAGATTCAGGATCTATTTCCTGTACAAGAAGGTTGTATTTATAGATTCACGACAACAATTTTGTGAAGAGGTAGCACAAGAAAGGCCTATATTTAATCTGGAGGATTGGATGGTGAGTGATGAAGAATCTTGAGCTGATCATGGGAATGGTTTCTCCACATGAAAACATCAAGCCAGGTGATAGGAAGAATCATTAGAGAAAGATGAAGAGGATTGCCTTCAAGTTTGTCTCCAAATTTGTCTCCAAATTTTCCCGTGAAGGTTGAGATGAATTAAATTATATATTTCATGGTAGGTGGGATATGATGAGTTCTAGAATATGCCTTTACTTGAATATTTGGGATTTATTCAAATTTAGGAAAAGAAGATATTAAATTTAATAAAATAAACTATAGAAGTCTATGTTTATTAAATAAATATGGAAGAAGTATGATAATTAAATAAAACAAAGTATGTGACTTGTTTATTTAATTTGATGAAATGATGTGATTTAAGATAGAATATAATTATAGAAGAATTCCATAATAATAATTAAATAAAACAAAATATTAAATCTGTTTATTTAATTAAGAGGAAATAATATAATAAAGATAGAAGAATTAAAATATGAACTATATAAATAAATATTTCTATGAACTATATAAATAAATATTTCTATTTATTCAATAGTAGAGGAATTAAAGATTAATTAATCAAATAAATCGTATTTAATTAATTAGATTATCCAAACCATTTTTAGGTGTATACACACACAATGAAAATAACTATGCTGGTAACCAAAATGCTTTGTCCTTTTCAGAACAAAACTAGCATTAGCATGTAGCTTTTGATAACTCTTCTATTCACCTTAGGAATTATTTTGATTTTGTGAAGGGATTACCCTCGTTATAAGTGAAAATTATGGGTGTTAACAATAGAAAAGAAAAAACAAATTACAATAATCTTATAGAAAACAAAGTGCAAAATATCATATACAAATAGAAATATAAGACTACAAAACATTGTTAGACGACAACAAATCCAAAATTAAATAATAGATTGATAAAGATATATGACAACTCTCAACAAAATGTCTAAGGCCTTTAAGTAAGGAGCACCTTAACCAAAGAAAATTACCTTAATATCTAAAGTAACAGTTTAATTAACAATAAACTGAAAGTATCTATACTCATTCTCCTTCTAAGCAAACCATACACCAAAACACATGGATCCTATGCTAGTATAGCTTCTTTATCAACATCTTCGAGGATGAAAGCCTTAGTGGGCTTGGCTAGTAAATCAATGTACTCCTAAAAAGGCAATTTTGAGAAACGAGTCTCCCTCCATAAATCTGGTGTCAAAAAACCATCAGTCTTTAACAAATAGTCAAACGTCGCCTACCAGCCAAGAACCAGATCAAAATTGTGGCAACAAAATGTTTTTCTAGGTTTTATGAATGGTAAATAATGCTATAAAATGTTGTAACTTTAACTAGGTTTTCAAATGTTACAATAAAATATGTATTAAAGAAAAATCCACAGCAAAGAGGTCAGCATCATCCATAGCATACTAAACTAGGTGCACTCTAGTGGATGCAACTTTTGCGCAATTCTTATACCGTAGTTCATTGTAAGCACGTTTGCTAAAAAAATGAAATACAAGGCTTAACAAATGCAAAATACATGGATCTTTTAAAGTATGATTTTAAAATAACTTCCAATTAGGAAATATGGAATGTGGGTTGCCCACAACCTTTACATTAGCCAATTAATTTAATGGATAGCAATTTTACACTATATTTTATCTGACAATTATTAGAACAATACAATGATATCTTCCATGAATGGGCTAATACACTAAATTAATGGGCTACCTTCTCCCTGAACTTAATGCAGAGACATTTTAAAGTACATTTTATCTAATAATTTTGAATTATTGGACTGAAACTTAAGCTTTATGCTTATCATCGCAAGAATCTGAGATCACATTATCCTTATACTCATTTACTACAATTATTCTACACTTCTGAACTTGTGTAGCATTTCATTTGAAATGCATTACATGTGTTCAGCGGTTTGCTCAGGACTGAACAACATTTTTTCAATCCACTGGTTAAAAGAAGTAAGACGACATTGCTTCTCAGTGTAAAGGAAATAAATGATCATATCTGCTCCAAGTGATACAACGTTGAACTTGGTACTAAAAACATCAAATGCCAAAAACTACCCTGTATTCCCCAAGAAGTGTAAAAGCTGCATGGCTTTCATACTGCCCAACAGTATCTTTACTGCATTAACCACAACAACGATGGTCCAGTATTTAGTCCCTTATCATATGAATAAATTTAATCCAAATTCATGTATCCAAATTACAGTAACCTTGTGTTGAATTACAATTTAAAAATTATTCTGTATTTCAAACTAAAATATTAGAGTAGGAAAATATATGTATGATCTTCCTACAATTTCCTAATATGTGCTTGTAATAATAAAATTAGCTTGATTCATTGCAAGAATGTCTACTATTAATTGACATGAGAAATGGTACTTCTCTTCAAAAAAATTCTAGTATATGTCTGAATCTGCATATTTGGTCTTCTTCAAAGCATGTGCAATGCTGCACAATGAAACAATAAAATATATTGGATTTTGTGATCTTATTAAAAAAGGATAAAAAGCAATTATCATCGCCATAAAATCTAGCAGGATAGGTCGAAAAATGTCTTTACACCAGTCGTTGCCTTTGCTTACAAGTATTTAGAACTAGAAGCACATTGAAGAATGGCAATAATAACGTCTTAAAACACAGAATGATTAAGTCTAATAGTTAAAAATATAATCTTGTGTTTTCCAAACTATCATTGCAGATAACATGCACATCAGTCCAAGATCTCAACACCACCCTTTCTCAAACTGTCTTAGAAACTGTACAGATTGTACCTTATTGAAAATTGACCTCTTAAATAGGTTGACTGACTACAAAAGTTGAAGTATTAAGGGAGACATGAACAAAACCTTAAAGTCCTCAATTTGAGGATGAACTTACAAGCAAGATGTATGGTGATAAGATACAAACACCTTACCAGCCAATCTCTCTGGTATATATCTTAGAGCAGCCCAAGGAATAACTCCCCCTACACAACCTAGAATCCAAAAAATTTCACCTAAGACAAGTGTGTCGACATAATAAAAAACAATCACTATTTATTTTAAATAAATAAATAATTAAAAAAATAAATGTAACATATAAAAACTACAAATTAAAATAAATAAATAGATCAAAATTGAATAACTTATAATTAAAAATAAATAAATAAAAACCATAACAAATTATAAATATTTAATATAACTTTTTCTTCAATATTAAATGTTAGTCAAAATATCCTGATAGACATATGTAGTGATACTTTCGCTACCATAATAATAACACAAGAAATTGGCATTATCCCGATTTTCTTAAGAATTGATAAATATTGACCTTCGGTTCAAATGACATCATCGTCCGTATGAAGTATTTTTTACCGGGAGGAAGGCATTGCCAAAAGCCTTCCTTCAAATTATATGCGAACACATCTACACTTTCAAATCCCCATAAACTGCTGAAGCACAGGTAATCTCCCACACAAATACACAACGCATCCCACGAACCTTAAGATATTCAGGAAGATTGTTTGGAGGCATTCTTGCAAATTCTTTCCACTTCCAAAGCAACTTATTTTTCTGGTCTTGAAACAGCTCCCAGATAATAATACCCGTCCGGCATGAAACCACTAGAATGGACGAACCATATGCAACCATACATACAGCATACATATTCCAATCTTGAACAAGTTCGAGGGGTAACGGAGCTACTGTAATGAAACCGTCTTGGATATTGTAACCCACGATAGCCGTCGGCAACATTCCCCTCCAAAAAAGAACGCCATTGCACTCAACCATTTTTTTTCCTAACATTTTAGAGTCCGTTTCCGCAGCAAACTGTAACTTAATCCTCCATGAATCCTGAAAATAGTGGTAGATTTGGAAGGAAAAATCTTCCGATTTCGAGCACACTACCAAATAGGGCTGTCCTTTTGTTCCTTTTACAAGATGGATAAATTTGTCAGTCACATCTATTTCTATCTCTGCATGAGATCTCGTATGGGGATTGCAAACACATAATTGTGGCGTGGGGATTTCTCGAAAGAGCAGTAACCCCTGCGCTGTTGTTGCTAAATATCTCAAATTGTGTCCCTGAGGATTTGGGAGAAAACAGAGAGAGAATGTCCTCCATTTTTGGGTGGAAAAGCAGTACGCCATACAGCCAATAATTTCATCATTTTCTACACCGCAGATAAGAAGCCATGGTTTTTCGGCGGGCAATGAAGACAGAAAGGTTTGCGAAGACAATATAGAATTCCATTCCTTACAGACCATGCGACAGCCAGCGATTTGTTTAATGGAAAGCTTTCCAAATATCTCTTCCTTCATATCCAGAGGAAGCTCAGATATACCACACTGATCTCCATCGCCTTCAACTGGTGCAATCGATTCTCTCTCCATTTCTTTCACCTTCAACTGCTGCAATTTATTCTTGGAACACTGGATAAAGTATACTTTTATTTCACTCTTGGGCTACATCCTAACCCTTTTTGTACTTTGCTTAATCACTACGTCGTTTAGAGGCCGTGAATTGGGTTAAATGCAGCCGACGTGGAGAAAATATAAATTAAAATAATTAAGATATAAACTAGCATATGCATCTTAAATGTATCCATTCAAGAAAATCAACTCATCAATGTTTGAATTTGGTCTCTCAAGAATTTATTATTAATTTTTTATAATAGTTTGTATGTTAGTATATTGTTGAATTTTTAATGTTTCAAATCGGTATTATTCAATTTGATGTGACAAATATGTTTGATTAAAGGTGTATAAAATAATATATAATATATCTCAAATCTATGAAAAGTAATTGTAACATTCAATTATTTAAATTATTTGTACTGATTATTAAATATGTGTTTTTTTAAAATTATCTATACGAACATTAAGTATAATTTATTTTCTTGGCCTAAACATATAAATACACAATTAATCAATTAAACAAATTAACAATATAAATAAATGCTTTTAACCTTATCAAATTACTTCAAAAAATATAAGAATATATGAAAGAGAACATAAACCTAATTCATTCTTTCTCCCACATAAATAAATATGCATACAAATTTGTAAAATACAAAACCTAATAAAAAAAATTATATTTCTATATATAAAATTAAATCATTATATTTAACATAACTTTCTAAACTCATTTAAAAAATACAAAAAATATAAAACATATTTTTTGTATTTTAAATGTAACTATAATTTATACTATATAAAAAAAAAAACTTAATTAAAATATCATTAAAGAAAACAAAAGGACTTAGAAAAGCAATCCTAGCCATAAAGGCAACTTAGTTTAAAACTTTTTAAAATAATAAAAACTTCCTTTTAACTCCTTTAATATTTGTCTTCATAGCTTCACTGTAAATGGAGACTAATTCACATAATTTTTTTTTTTTTCTTCAGAGATACCCCCAAGGGGGTCCCCTTTAGCTTAGAGCCAAGGACAGAGGGATATCTAATCTGCCAAAATCCGTCTGGGGCACGATCTTGGCCTCATCCCTTTTTTAGGTGTCGGGGCTTTGCACTCAACAAGACTTGATCCCTGGTGGGCTCATTCCAAACCTTTCAACTTCACCAGTAAATCAAGGGTCTATTGACTAATTCACATAATCTTGAAAAAACCTAGACAACTTAAAAATGGTCATTTACAATGAGAAACACATTTATCCCATCATAATGTGAAATGGAGCCTCACCAATTGCATCTATGGTAACACCATAGTCACCCAACTAATGAGGTATATTTAGACTTTTTAAACTTAATTTTATAGAGTATCGATAGACACCCATTAGTTGTTCTTATATAAACCCTCATAAGTATGATTTATTAATATAAAGGGTCAATATTTAAGTTCAAAGGTAGTGCATAATGTTCAATTCATACTATGAAGTAGTTATACTTTTTTGCAATATTAGACATATAAAATCCTCAACTTCTAATGTAAACTTACATAACTACAATTATAAATATCAGTCCCAATGATGCATCTTATTTAAAAACATAGAATAATCTTTACTAGGTAAATCAAACAAAGGAAATTTCTACCAGGCTAAGATTTATTCAATCCAATGATTGGTTAAAGTTTGTTAGGATGTAGTTAATAAAAGGGTTTTTGATGGAAAGTTATCTCCATAATTTTACTAGATTGTATTGTAAATGAATATTTGGAGACACCTAATGCTTAAATGGAACAAAACAAGCAACTACAAAAGGAGAATGAGCAATTAAGAATGTGGGTTATTGTATTAAAGCAAAAGGCTATTTTTTGTGGAAATCAACACACCTATTTCCACTCCATCTTTCCCCTATTCATGTCCACTTGTCTCCTCTCTTTTCAATCCACCTACTACTAGAGAATTATTTGTAGCTTTCAATTATTGAAAGAGGAGTGTGAACCTATAAAAATATAATAATCTTTCTAGAGCATAAAGAGGATATCATCTAAAGGCTTTATCTGTCAATGCCACTATCAAGTAGGATGTCTATTTTAGCCTCAGAAAATGATTATGTCTACCCTAATTCAAAACCCAATCAATGACGACATGTGGGGATGACTACATCTAGCCCTTGATTTTCAATTATGAGGCTGAATATGAAATCATAATCTACATCTCCATCTCCATCCTAGAATTATTGGGTTGAACACCAAATCATTGGCTAGCTCATGGAAAATTGACTCCACATTTTTTTGGATATAACCAATTGCATTTTACAGAGAAGAATGGACATAATTTATAAGAGAAATTTATAATTTATTGTTTCCTAAAAATGATTTCAAAAATTCATGTAGCTTTTTCTTGTAAAAAGTGAAAGCATATGAAGAAAAGAATCTCATCCTTTTTCTATGTAGATTTGATGTACTATGCAAGGATAATTGATAATATATGGTAGCTATTATAGAGGAGAAACCTTTATTATAAAAATTAGATGAAAATATGATGCCAAAAGTGCATGAAAAGAAATAAGTACTTGTTTCCAACTATATTTCCCTTGCCTATGTACAAATCAACCTTGATTTGTGATTCAAGATGAATAACTTAACTGAATCCACCAACAAAATTGGAGGTATAATATAAAATTGAAAATGATACCAAATTAATCAATTTAATCTTCTCTCTCTAATACTTTATGAGAATTATTGGTCTCAACTTTTCACTTGTTATTCTTATAAAAGTTGTTGCATTTTAGTGCATAACCTATTATGTGTTATATTGTCTCTCAATTAGATATGTTTTTTGGGATGAATTGGAAACAAGTTTAGTGTTTGATCAAGATGGTTGATTTTTGGATGCAATTCACTTAGTATTTTAATTACATTCAAGTATCTTATCAAACTATGTATATTTTTTCATGTTGTATTTCTATTTTTTTAGGGTATTAATGCAATATTTTCACAATACATGTGTTGCATTTTTCATTGTTCTTTACATATTATGTTGATTATTTATTTTGGTTAAATATATAAAATCTATTATTTATTAAAGAAATAATTATATAATTTGGTTTAGGTGAACCAAGGAGAGTGTCTTATATGATATACAAACCAAAAAAGGTTATTTATTTATTTTTGGATTTGTAGCACTCAAATAAATAACAAGGAATTATCTAGAATGTGATGTTTTCTTTGTTTATGGAATTTGTAGACTACGAGTAGTAGCAAGGAATATGAGTTCATATCATTGATGGTCAAATGTTGCTTCATAAATATTTTCTATACGATTTGTTTGCGCATCTAGATTTTTATATTGCCCCTCTCTCATATAGGTGTTAGGATTACTATTAACGATGTACATTGATTGAAAATACCATGGAATACACCTTAAATTTCTCAAAAGATCAAAATCCAAATACAAAATTAATATATCGAGTTAAAAAAGAAAAAATTAATGCCTTAACACAAGGAGGTATGAACTGCCAAATTGACCTAATAGAATACCATACTTTGAACTTTTGACTAAAAAAAATAGGTTTAGATTTTTTTTAAGAAAAGGAAAAGAAATAAATTTAACAAATAATTTATGATCCTTAAGCATATATTTTTGCCTAGATTTTGTCTTGAGTATTCATGCAATCCTAATTCAATTTAGTAACACTTTTCTCCACTTACTACACATCACACAATATCCGCACAACTTCATGTAACACTATCATCATGTGTCCTTGCACAATAATCATGCACGACTATGTAAGTATGTTTATTTACATAATTTAACCCTACACATGTTTGCACATTCAAAATTAGTGATTGGTTTAAAACCATAGGATTTCACAAAAATGGATATTCTTGCACATTGTGTTCCTATGATATAGGTGGTATGGTTCCTATTAGACTAGAATGCATTTTCCTATTTTGATGGGGAGAAGCTTCCCTTGCCCTACAGTTTGTTAAGTCTCCACATCATGCACTAATTAACCTTAGAAGAAATTTAAGAATATTCACAATTATAATTTTCCCTTTTTGAATCATATTTGTCATAAGGAATTATGGATTAATATTCCCTTTTACCCGCTTTCCTCGCTAATCTCCTATATTGCCAAAGGGGATTCTTTAGCTCTTCATTAGGGTTTAATTCTTTCCCTTTACAATTTTTTTCTCTCCACCAGCCCCCAACTAAACCCTGCCTCCTCTGTTAATCCTCTAGAAATCAAGCTAATTGAAAAAAAACCTCTCTCATCTTTGAAAACCCCTCTTTCAAGTTCAAAAATTATGTCCAAAAAGATTTTTGTTGTTGTTTCCTTGATATCCCCTTATGTTGATGAGCCACAAAGTGCCACCCCCGAAACAAGGAAATCCCTTCCTACCCTTCCCACCTCCAAAAAGAAAAAGTCGTGACCCTTTGGCTCTATAACTATAGATATTGGTGATGAACCAAAGCCTTGCCAGAAGAGCATTACCAATGGTTGTTTAGGTGAGAGGATGTTTTCCAAGTTATCCTATTCTAGTTAACAAATAGAGGTAACGATAATAAAAGAAAGAATCTAGCCCTTGAGGAAGAGGGTTTGGGATCCTCTGATGAAGAGTTCCTCCTTGATTATGAAGAGGATAGTCCAGATTATAGTTTATAGGAAGAGGATGAACAAAAGGTTAGTGTGGACTAATAGGAGGAAAATATCGAGGAGGATATTTATGAGGAGATTAATGAAGATCAAACAAATGTTATTGATTTAGGACAACACGATGGTAAGGTCAACATTAACAATGAGATGGAAGAAATTGAAAGAGAGGAAGAGACTAAATTTGATCCTCATCAAAATATAAAAGACCAAAAATAGGAGCCATGTAGTTGCATTTCAAGAGCTAAGTCAAATTGTGACTATGATAACATGAAGGATAGGGTTTAAACTCTAAAAAAATGTTATAGGAAAAGTTATTTCAATAGTTGATGGGATCATGCAGTAGGCTATTTTTGGCACTATACCAAGAAAGTCTCAGATCAGGAAAAACAAGAAGTAAGTGAGAAAGAACCAAGTGTATGTTGCTCAGATGATGAATAAAATAGATCACAATAAGGAGAAAGACTAGAAGGACTCTCTCAACAAGTTGAAGGGTGACTAGGATTTAATTAGTACTCATAAAGATTATTGATCTTTACTATGATTTATTTTTGTTTGGTGTACAATTTTTTTCTTTGGCCTACATGCCTTCTTAGTTATGACTGTGAACTTTTTCTATTTTTTTAAAAGGTGTGTGTGCCTCTTCTCTTGGCTAGGTTTTATTAGTTGGGGCATTTGGGCCTCTATTTTTTTGCTTTCTATTCTATTGAACTTTTGGGATCAGGGCCCTTTTCCTACTTTAATATAAAACATAAATAATTTATGAGATCATTAGATGTAGAAAAAGGTCCAAAAAGTTAGTTAAACTTAGCCCCAAAATTGACATATCTAATGGACATAATTTTTTTTTTTAAACTTAAAATATTTTTAATTAGAAAAGTAGCGATAGGTCCCTAATCCCAAACAAAACAACAAAGCAAAACACAAAGGCCTATAGGCCCACCGGTCCAACTAGAGACAAAGGCCTACACGCCATCTAGAAAAAAAAATTAAATAGTAAGGTAAACAGTCATAGAAACTAAAACCTAAATGGCATGCAAGCCTCATAGATACATGCACGTAGGCCCTAGAGAACCAAAGAAACAATAAAAGGGATACATGTTCAATAGAGAGAACTAATCCTTAGGGCTATTGTTTAGATCCTATTTTTTCTTAAGAAACTCTAGGCTACTCTTCTAGGTATTCTCTACATCTTCAAGTGTATCCTTCCTTAGAGCGTCTTCATCCTGGTTCTTCTCCCTCTTACATTTAAGTTTCCTGACTTTAGACTACCCAATAATAGTGCCAAAATGACAAGGTTCATAATCCCATAAGTAATAGAGACAATGTAATTCATTGCATTATTAAGCTTTCCCATCTTCTCTTTTAGTAAATCACTTTCATTATTTGACTCAATCGGTTAATTCTCTCAAATAGATTTTTGATTTGGTGCTTAAAATTTTAGAGGGGACTATGCTCCAAGTCCCCCTCATCCTCTAATCTCATTATATCCTTAGGTTTATTATCATTCTCCTCCTTCTTTTTAGGGCCCATTCCTTCCTAATCTTCCTCAATGTCAATGTTTATCTTGTTCTTGTCAGTATCTTCCCTCTCCTTATCCTCACCTTTTCCTCATTTGACACCTCATACCGAATTTGATTATCTTCCTCAGTCTCACTTTCTATCATCAATTTGACCTCTTTTTGAATATTATCTAAGTTATCTTCCTCATCAAAAAAATAGAAATACTCTTCATTTGAAGACTCAAAGCCTTCCTCATCAAAAGCTAACTTTTTCCCTTTAAAGTCCTAGTTTTTATTCTTGTCTCCACTTTGGCTAGTCTAGTTGATGTTCTCTCACCACTTCCACTACTTGAGTCACCAAGTTGACTCGTATCACCCTCATCCAAAATTTTAATTACATCATCCTTAACCACAATCTTCTCTAGAGGGATAAGGAAATTTCATTTGAACTAGTAGGTTTTGTCAAGATTTTTCACTTTTGAGAGGGAGGGGTAGACTTCTTTTCTACTACGAGAGGGTGTTGGGATACATCATTAATCAAGAGAGTATATTTTTTATTTTTTTCCAAGAGTAAGGCTATGCTAAATCAAAAGGATATTATCCATTAATGGCTTAGTTTGTAGAGGCTTAATAGATTTGGTTGCACACAACTGAGGGGTTAAGACCAATACATGAATCTTAAAATAAGACCTTGGTGTAGTAGGTTAGAGGCCCCATTAGCCATGCATTTATGTAGAGAAGAAAAAAGAAAGAGATGGATATTGATGTTTTCATTATGCCCTATATGATTAAGGAAAGGAAAGTTATATCAATGGATAGTAGTATATCTTCATTCTAGAGTGAAATATTTCATTATGAGTAAACTCACTAGACCAAAAGAAGTTGATAGTTTCTCCTTGTCATAGCCATTTTGAAATCTCCTCAACTTCTCATCCTTATTGATGAAGCTATCAATGAATCTTTGGAAGTTACCTTTACTTACTTTTTCCACTTTTATTCCCTTACATTCAAGACTTGTCACCATAGCAATAAGCCTAGGAGTCCCCTGAAAGAAAATACTGTCAAATTCCATTGTGCCCTCCTTCCACGAGTTGAATAATTTTGAGGAAAGTTCATCATTGAAGCCCTTCATTCCTAGGAAGAAGGGGGCAATGTCTACTTCCTCAAAAATCCTCCATAAATACATATTTTTCTTGAGGGAAATGCATGATAAGGGTTCAAATCGCTTCCTCGACCCACAATTATATGTTGAAAACCATTCCACCATCTTTGTAGAAGACTTCAAGGTATAGGAAACTCACCACACCAATAAATGTGAACCAGAAAAAGAAATACAATTGAAGTCTTTTTTGGTACAAATGTGTTAAAAAGTGGGATAAAATGTGATTCGATGATTGATCTAGCCTAGTTAAATAGGCCTTTAGGAAATCACTGCACTTGTCCTTTATGATGAGACCCGTAGTACACCTTTTAAATTGAATATTTTGCTTATCTAGGATAATCGAAAGATTAGACCCAAGGCTCATATGAGCATTAAGGTAACCATGCAAAATCATAACAACCTCTTTATTAAACATTCCCTTAAGACTTGGAGAAATATAGCAATAGCCTAGTAAAATCTTATTAATCATTAGGGGGAATATCGTTTACTAATACAAAACCTTTAAAAAATTAAAATTTTAAAAGTATTTGGGTGATCCCACAATAGTGGTTTACAATTTTTGGCCAAACTAGACACTGAAATTATTATTTTTAACTAAATCTTCACATTCAGGCACCTATAGCAGCTAAACTGTGAGGAATTTGAAGATGATGCAAACTAGAGTCTCGTCACATTTCAAAAATTTTGGAATCAAATTGCACTTCTTTTTCCATCTCCCATGAAAACTGGTTTCTTTCATAAAACAAAATTTTAAAAAAGTGGCGCACACCGTATAATGCATAAATTTTTTTCCATGAAGGATAAAATTCTAATTCTTTCAAATTTAGATTTGTAACTCTGATATCTAGTGCTTCCACTTGGTTAGATAGTTTTTTATTGAATATTTTTCTTTAATCAAGTTTCAAGTCAAACCAATTACAATTCAAACATAGCGCGACCGTATAACATGTAACTTTTTTTGTATATGTTAAAATTCATTTATTTTGTTGGATCAAGGACTTTAATATCTGGTGCATTCATATTTTTCAAAATTTTTTTTGATAATCTGCTATTTTTCCACATGTGTAGAACAAAGACCTTCATTTTCGATGAAAACCTATGTTTAATAAAAATAAAAAATAAATACATAATAAAACCAAAACATATTTAAATTATATTCATTAGATAGCTTGTTCTAAAGACTACTTGATTCTAGTTGGGTTTGTGAAGACTCCTCCATTTTCATCCTCAACCTAAGCTTTGAAGCGTAAAAATTTAGGTTTTTTTTGTGTTTCAAGGGGAGAATGAGGAATAAGGGGGGTTCATATGAACCCTTAGGGGTTTGCTCGAACCTTGGTTTGAGTGAACCACCATTCAATGTGCATTTCCTTTTCTTTGTTGGGTGGGAAATGCGGGCTTTTGGGTTCGGTCGAACTTGTAGGTTAATTCAAACCCCTAAAACCAATTTTTTTGCCATGGGGTCATTTTTTCTTATTTTTCCTTCCTCCAAATTTTAAACCACTATTGTGGTTTCACCCATTTAGAATTTCTAAAATTTAATTTTACAAAAAAAATCATTAAGATTAATTAATATTTCATATTTATAGAGATAACAAATTATTTGAAATTTAGTAAAAGTAGTGTAAGAAAACTTGTAGCCATCTAATGAAAATTTCCACATAACCCAATAGAGATATTTATGCAAATAAGTACTCAGAATCCACATGCAAGAGAATAGACAACATACCCATCAAAGATTCTTCAAGATATACGTTGGGAAAACCCTCAAGGGGGGAAAACCCAGCCTCCAAAAGCATCCATACTCCATTGTATAATCAAGAAAAAAGAAAATACAAGAGTTACAATGAACACTTCTAAAGCATCGAGTCCTCTAATTATCTCCATGTGTCCAAGCATGAATCCACACATCCCATGCATTGCTTCATAAATGCACTCCTAAAAAAGAATCAATAATGACAACCAAACCACTCAACCCAACCTAAACCACTACATGTGTTTTCTTTTATAGACAGAAGCTCACACAAAATACAACTAGTGGTAAGGTAAAACCACATACCAATAAACATGTGAATACAAAACCACTAACCCCTTATTTAATATTGGGTACTAAGATTTCACTTTATTTAATATTTCCCCAATATCAAATTATTATCACATGTCTCCCACACACTAAATAATAATAAAATGTTACAATACAACATCAAGTGGTCCCCAAATAATAACCTAGTGTGATTAACCACACCACCAAGGTGCATCACAACTAAATAATTATTTAATTACAACATTATAATAAATCAATTTAGGGAATGGTGTACAACACCATATCCTAACATTCTCCCACTTATTGTATACATTACATAAGGGATCAATACATGATATACATCATCATAGCCATACATGAAATCACATGAATCTCCAACATGTTCTTGTGCTCCATCAATAGACCTGTAATAAGAACAAGGTGTTGCAAGTATGAGCATGTTTGGTGGTGTTGTCATTAATGTTGTCATTGATTTCAACACAGTTTAGTATGTTGTAGATTGTGCATGTATAGTTGAGACATTGTTGAGATGTTGTGAGTACATGGAGCTATCCTTATGATGTTGTATATGTGCTTAAATGATGGGTTACCAAGTGCTTTTGAGAAAATTAATAAAGAGTGAAGTCAAATTTGTGTATGTTTTTAGAATGTGCTCTGAAATGTGCTTCATGTTTCTCTTATCCTATGCTTGTACAGATATGAAGGTTTGATGTTGATGATTTGGTGATGATATCTCTTGATTTGTTATTGTTGGTTTGATGACAGGTGAAAGTTGTGTTCACTGGCGTGTGAACTATTTTGGAAAAGTTGGTTATCTGTGGTTTGGGAGAAATGTTTCTACTCCAGAGTCCTTCGCTATTTTGTTTCAGGTCTTGCAGATCTAGAATATGTTTTGTAATGGTGTTCTCTATGTTTTGGCAAAGATGTTCAAGGTTTGGTGCTTCGGAAGTTGATTTTCAGAATTGTTGTGTGGATATGTGTAGTCCAAATGGATTGTTGAAAGTTGTTTTGTGTTTGAAGGATGCTACACCTGCTATAGATATTTCTGGAAGTATCTAAGATGTGTTCTTATGCATGATAAAGTGTGTTATGTTGTCCACGTGTTATCTTGAAAAGTTTGTACTTCAATGTTCATTTGCGTTTTCATTAGGTTTGGTCGACTTGGTGTTTACACTTCATATGAAGAAATACATTTAATTAAGGAAGTGTGTGGTTGATCCAAGACATTGGTTTTGGTCTTGGTTAAGTGTTTAATTAGTCCACTCTCATTCCTTTCCACCACAATAATGTTGAGTTTTCGACCTAATTTGAATTTATGAACTGAAGGGTATGTGGCCGACCTTGGAGAAAGTTTCTATGGTTGAAGATGGTATAAATGCAAGTCGATTAGTGAAGGTTTAGATGATGAAAAGTAATGAAGTAAGCCACAAGTGAAGAGTGGAATTATGCGAAAGTGAGTTGAGGCAACAACACTTCATTGTGTTAGATTCCTAAATGTAGTGAGTTGAAGGTTTCTACAATTTTTTGATCAAGACTGTGGATGTGTGTAAATTTTTGTGGTGTATCTTTTGTTTTATTTTGTATTTGTAGGAAGTGAGCCCCCTTGTTGGATAGTGAGTCCTTTTTGTAGGTAGTGATCCTTTTGTATCTGGACAATGAGTCTTATTCTGGGCAGTGAGCCCCCTATATTCAGTTTGCTATCACTTTATATTGTGAGTTAATCCTCATCATGGTTTTCCCCTTATTGGGTTGTCCACGTAAAATTTGGTGTTCATTGTGTTGATTTTTCTTTTAGTTATCTACATTTCATGTAACTCATACTTAATAACAGAACAATGTGATTGAAAAGTTGATAAGTGTTGAAGCTTTGAGTTTAATTTTGGTGACAACTGATTCTCCCTCCCTCTCAATTGTCCTGCGCCTTTTAACACAAAGTGACCACCATCTCAAGCAAGAAATCATCTCATCCTCCAATGTGCCACCTATGGAAGAAAAAAAACATGCCAAGGTGAAGATGCACCAATCCACAAGCACAAGCATCAAATCCAAGTGATAAAAAAGGCTTTAACCAAGCTATTGTCAATTGAAAAACCAACACAATTGGAAATAACATCCACAACACATGCTAAAAAATCCAACCATCCATACCTCTAAGGCATCAATATATCAGTAAACCCATGCCAAGAATATATGGAACATGTAAACTACAATCACAAGCTCCTTGTATCAAACATGTCAATGAAGAACATACATATCCAGGAACTCCCACTACATAGGTATGTCAAAGAATATCAAGTCTACCAATCAACACTATATCAAGGTCTGATAAGTAAATAAAAGCATGAAGTACCAAAAATAATAACAATGATCCACACATGCAACCAAAATAGTTGCATAATCTCTCACAACATGTTGCCACCATCCTCCCCAAATGTGAATATATAGGAATAAACCATGAACAAAGAAACCCTATAAGCCATAATGTCCTCCTACCAACACCTCAAAAGTGTATTGTTGTGTCAAGTATGATCTCCTAACAACCACAAATGAAAAGCATCAACAACATCCATAACACTCAATCTCATAGAACGAGTACAACATATGAATCAATGTAACAATTACAATATGGATGTAAGCCTCTCTAATCAAGAAGATCAAACTCAAGGTAACCATCTCCAAAACTAGAAATCAGCCCATAAACCATCTCCCAGAAATCTTCATCATTGAATGATAACATAAACTCAAATGCACAAGTAGATGACCATGCTATAATATCCTTCAAAATGAATCCTCAAAATCTAACTATCCATAGCTCAAGATCCACATCTATGAAAGATAAACCATATAAAATCATACTAAAGAATACTCAAATGTGTATCCATAATCAATCACCATGAAACAAACCAATCCCATGAGAATCAAAGAACGAAACATAACACATCTGAAAGATATAATGGGAAAATGCCTCTCAAATAACAAGCTACTGAGTAGACCAAGAGTGGGAATGAGAATGCTCCTCTAGGATAACCAAGCCATCATGATTCACTCCAAGAACAATCTCCTCTATTGGCCTATCATGAACTCACGTTCATATCCAGGTGAAAGCTCCTCAATCTTCCTACTGAAACCTCCAAAGAGTAATCATCTCAAGCAAATGTCTCTAATACCAAGAGAACTCCAACCATCACCTACGTCTCCAAGTATCCACCAGTACCTATAACTAGTCAATCCATGCCAAACTCCAAATGAAATATAGCACCATCATGAGGTAATCAAGCAAATGATCAATGCACCCAATACTAAGATAACCACACACAATCAATGTCAAAGCTCCAATCATGAATTAGGAACATAAACATGACAACATGTTCTAACCATATCCTCTTAGGAGATCACATGCACCATAACATATATACATCCTGGTCTCAACAAAACAAGTACCATGCCAAACTCTAAGTGCACATCAAGAGTAAACCATGATATAATAGAAAAACACTCTAAAGCAAGAAAAATATCTCCAATCACATGAAGATAACCATAACCAATGATACATCCACATATCACTACCAACAAATCCCACTGAACCATGGTACGAGCTACACATGGCATCATGACAACCATCCTCTACATGAAGATCATCCATGTCTACACACACTCAACTCCAATATCAATAACATACAAGTGAAACCAAGCTCTCCAAGCCAAGAAGATACATACAACCCCCAAACCATCATAAACATATCCATCACTGTAAAAAGATCCCATTGAAAAGTTTATAACCAATAAAAATAACAAGCTATCATGACATCGTGATAACAATCTCCTCAATAAAGATCAACCAAAAAGGCCCTCACACAATTAAAGAACTCAAATGCAACATGAGCTCCAAAACTAGGAAGGAAAAGTAAAAATATGATCCTCATACCAAGAAGATAGACTACCATAACCTGAATCAAGAATTGATCCAACACCACCAACAATGCACCTGCATAAACCATCATGACATTCCAATGTCCCTAAAGCACAAGAAACATCCATGACACCATGATCACCACCAAATATACCAACAACACAACCCAACCATGTCCCACATATCTACATAAACTAGTCAACTACATAGGTCTCATATCATGACTATACCTGGTAATA
Source organism: Sequoia sempervirens (assembly GCA_007258455.2). Taxonomy (NCBI): domain Eukaryota; kingdom Viridiplantae; phylum Streptophyta; class Pinopsida; order Cupressales; family Cupressaceae; genus Sequoia; species Sequoia sempervirens. The sequence continues at coordinate 217,790,914 of VDFB02000003.1, read as the reverse complement.
CCATATGACCTCCTCAACATGACATCAAAACCAGCAAACCAAGTGACTAAACCAAGCCACCAAATTGAAAATGCATCAACACTGAAATATCTATGGGCATAGACAACCCATGTCCAAGTCATAGGTGCAACAAGTATAGACCGCCTACAACATTACACAACTTGTAGATATAACAATGAAGCATACAAATCCAACCAAATATAGATAACCATGTCAAATGAGAGAAATTAGACATGTACAAATGAATATACAATGGGGTGCTGCCACAATAATGGGTTACACTTTTTGGGACATCCTGATTTTTTCCTGAAATCACATATTTTTAGAAAATACAATGATTTAAGACTTTAAAAGTACCATTTAAATGATTTTAATTAAAGAGGGATTGATCAAACCCCCTTAGATCAAACCCCCTTGGGTAGAACCTTGTTATATTTAAACCATACCTATAATCAAATCTCCTCTACACCTATCAAAATGTTGATAAAAGACCAATTTTGATTTACCTTTTGGGTGATCAAATGAATTCATTTAAAATTTGTGTTTTGTAAGCATGTAGCCCTTATTATAAGCTTCCCAAAAAGTATAATTTTAAATATTTTTAATTTTATTATTATATTTATTTTTTATTTCTTGTGAATGTAGGATTTTCAATGAACATCAATTTCTTTGTTTCACACATACGAAAAAATAGAAAAATAGAGATTTTTTTTTTCTAAAAAATACATGTGCACTAGCTATTGATGTTCTTATTCCAACAAAAAAAGAATAAGTTAATTCAAATGAATACAAAAAAAGTTATGCACACTGAAGTACACATCTATCCAAATTATAATTACTCTGACTTGGAAAATTATGAAAAAATATCCATGCACTAGATATTGGTGTGAAAAATTTGTATTTTAAAAATTAGAATTGTATCTTGTCTATTAAAAAAGTTATGCAGTCTGAAGTAAACATCACTTTTTAAAAATGTTGATTAGTAGAAAAAATAAGTTATTAAAAATTACATAAAATGATTCAATTTTTTTTTTTTTAATGTAATTAGAATCTACACAAAAGATCTAACAAATAACTAGTTTGATTCATCTTCAAATTCTTAAAGGTTTAGCTGCTATAGGTGTAAGAAAGTGAATATCCGGTGAAAAATCTTGATTTTAATGTCAAGTTTGGCCAAAAACTATAACCCATTATTGTGGGATCACCCAATGAATCCAACATCAAATCTCCTAAATCCGACAATCCATAAACTCATAGTATCACCATAGTCAAAATAACCCATAAATAACTTAGGATAGAATATCAACAAATAAATCATGTCAAAACAACTCCAAACTTAATCCACTGTGTAGTGATTTGAACAAGCTTTTCATCAACTATTCAAAGTCCAAAATCTGACTTTGTATGCACCCGATATGACCTCTCAAAGCTCAAAAAGAATATCTAACTTACAACAAGCAAAATACTGTCAAAACTATAAAATCTAGAAAAATCTCTAGCACCATAGTGTAGAGCACTGATTTGGCTTTCCAACAAGTCCAAGAAGAGCAAAAGTGAACACCCTAGGTGAAAGATATGCCCCCTAGAAAAAAATTTCTCAATTAGAGTACATACAAGGCAACAAAATGCCAACTTTGGTGGTTGAGCGGCGGTCCCACCTGGGCAGCACCGCCCCCTAGTGGCAGACCCAAAATCATTATAAACTATAATTAAATTTTCATGTATTAAATTTTTGTCGGGCTCCATTTAATAAAATCACCGGCAATATTAAAAAATAAAATAAAATATTTAATTTTTTTTAAAAATTGGGGTTGTACACCCCTATCAAACCCGACAACTGGCATTGGGTTGGGGCAAAGCCCCGCTGACATACTGGTATAGGCGATAGGCTGACAGTTCCTGCGGCTGTAGGGTTTGATAGTACCTGTAGTAGCGTAGGTCCTATAGTTGGGGAGGGGCGACCCCCAATTAATATTTAATATTTAAAAAAAAAATTCAATTAAATTTTTTCTATCAGCTTTTAATTTCTTTTTAATTTATTTTGCAGGTTAAATTTTCAAGCGATAAGAATTATTATATATTTTTTCAAATTTTTAATATTATTTTATTTTGCAGATTGAGATGGTCATACAACCATATTGGCTAAAAAAAATTGTGTTTTTCTTCAACTTGACCAAAATAGGTTGAGTTATATATCAACTTTTTGTCTCTCGGCCAACTTGAATCCAACCATGAGGTCCATTTTTTCCCAGCAGGTCATTTACAAAATTTCCCCCACAAAACCCCCATTTGAATGCACAACCAAGAAACCCTTTTTGCCCAAAATTTTTCCCACCCTAAATCTGCAACCAACCTATCATAACATCAAACCCAAAACCCTTAGATTTGCAATAAACAACCTACAAAACCCTCATATATTGCCATGTCTTTCATTCTCTCATGCATTGCATAGATTCAAACTCAACCAACATTTTCTCAACCTAGGGTTATAACAAAAAATATTCAACCACGAAAGCTCTGATACCACTTGTAAGGAAACTTGCATCCATCTAATGACAATTTCCACATAACCAAATAGAGATATTTATGCATATAAGTACTTATAATCTACGTGCAAGATAATAAACAACATACCCATCAAAGATGACACAAGATATGGCCTAGGAAAACTCTCAAGAGGGAAAAACCCAACCTCCAAAAGCATCCATACTCCATCATATTAATTAGAAAAAAAATAAATAGAAGAGTTACAATGAACACTTCTGAAGCATCAAGTCCTCCAATTATCTCCATGTGTCCAAGCATGAAAACACACATCCCATGCCATGCTTCATAAATGAACTCCTCAAAAAAACTCAATAATGAAAACCAAACCACTCAGCCAAACCTAAGTTCCACTACACATGTGTTTTCTTTCATAGACACAAGCTCACACAAAATACAACTAGTGGTAAGGTAAAAACATGTACCAATAAACCATGTGAATACAAAACCACTAACACCTTATTTAATAATGGGTACTAAGACTTCATTTTATTTAATATTTCCCCAATATCAAATTATTATCACATGTCTCCCACACATTAAATAATAATATAATGTTACGATACAACATCAAGTGGTCCCCAAATAATTACCTAGTGTGATTAACCACACCACCAAGGTGCATCATAACTAAATAATTATTTAATTACAACATTATAGTAAATCAATTTATGCAATGGTGTACAACACCATATCCCAATAAGTAGCCTCACATTTGTATGAAAATTTGAAAGAAAAACATAAAAAACCATTCCATCTATAAAACCTATCTAATAGGAACCATGCCACTTATATTGTAGGAATACATTGTCTAACAATATCTATTTTTTGGAAACTTATGGTTTTCAACTAGTCATTTATTTTGAGCGTGCAAACATGTGGAGGGTTAAGCTATATAAATAAGCATACTTACATAATCATGCATGATTATTTTGCATGGACACATGATGATGGTACATTACATGAAGTTGTGTGGATATTGTGTGATGTGCATTAAGTGGAGAAAAGTGTTACTATATCGAATTGTGTTTGCATGAATGCACAAGACTAAATCTAGGCACAAGTATATTCTTAAAGTATTTATTCCTTCTTGACAAGAAATGGTACCCATTGTATTTATTGGGAGGTGGGATAATTTATGTTGGAGTTGTTACAAATTGTACTAGTTGACTCACTCATTATACTTCCTTGTGTTGACTATGTCCAATAATAAGTTTTTCAAAAATTACAATTCATTATGGTGTTAATAATCTAATGCATGACATTTATATTAACATAAATGTTATATAAACATAATGGATGTTAAGAATGTGTGAACTATAGAAGTGGAGGAAAATTAAATTTTATTTTATTCCACATTAAAGATAGGATGTAAGCACATGTACTATAGGAGGTCAACAACAAATAAACACTTTAGCTACATACAAGACAGTGTAAAGGTCAACTTAATGGATTTATCTTGTATAGTGAGAAAACTTGAAATAGACTATATAAATATATATCCAAACATTGTCACTAACCTAGAATATGTGTTGAATGTGATAGGTGGCAAGTCATTTTTTTTATTTATTTTGTTGGTTTGGTATAATTTGTTGGAATTATTTATGAATTTCCTAAATGGTATTAGATGAAACACTATAATATATTCACTTCTTGCTCATGCATATGCAAACATCTATTCCTAATTATAATAGTACAATATCTTAAGGGTTCCACTAGTTGAAAGTAAGACATGATGTATGTCCAATGGACTTTTCCTTATAAAAATTTCAAGAGATTTAGAGTAAGAATGTTGGATGTACCACAGGATATCATCCAAAGTGTAAAAGTGTGTGAAACTATAAATTTATGGGACATGAGATTGTAGTGTTGGAAAATTTACTCCTTTACATTTTCACACTATGTTTGGGTCCCCTAATTTAATTGGACTTAATTAAGCCTTTAATTGGCCGAATTATGCATTTAAAAGCCTAATTAATCTCATTTTCTGAAAGGGAAACTTGTATTAAATAATTGCAATAATTAATTAAATTGCCTCAAAATTGGCGTGTCCTAGGTTTTGGGCCTAGAACACATTCAAGCCCAAGGGTGAATGGGTCCCCCTAGAGTTTAGGACCCCAATTTTTTTAAAAAAATTGGAGAATTTTTATGATTCAAATTCAATTTGCATTTTTCACCCTTTTAATGTTTAATTTTTGAGAAATTAGAAAAATACCTATAAATACAAGGTCTTTTATTGATTCAAATCCTAATTTTTTTTGAGAGACTTCACAAGATCTTAGATTATTGTCAAAGGTGTTCAAGAGCATAATTTTTTGATAATTTGTTGTAGTATTCAAGATCTCAAGCATCGTGTAAAATTTATCTTCATTCATGCATGTTTTTGGAGCGAACATGATGTAGGTTTCAAGCATTCAAGTCAAGATTCAAGCATCAAGATCAACATCCAATCAAGAAATTTCATGAAAGATCAAGACCTTGGAGAGATGTGTTATATTTTAGTCCATCAAGGATCTCCATTCAAGGGTTTGGGCAGTTGCAACATAGCATTGTTTATTCATCATTCTTTCCATTCATGTTTCATTTCCTTTCAATGTTAAATTACCAAAAAAAGGGTTTGAACAAGGAAAACCTCCATTCACCAAAGAAAAACAATCTTTCCCCTTGTGTGTGTTCTAGATTTGTAGGTGAAGAAGCATTGAAGATTGATCAAAAGAATAAAATTGCAAAGTTGTCAAAGTTGTCAACATTTTCATCAAGCCATGGAAACTCACTTGTATAATTTAATTTTGACTCTTCGTCCATGAAATATGGAGGAATCAAGAGTGTAGATCCAGGACCAGAGGAATGTGAAAATAGATTTCGGATCCCTATGGCAGGACCCATTCGCCCTAGGGCGAATTTGTCCTAGGAGGACACTCAACAAAGGCTTTTGGTGAGGTACAAAAATTCATAACGTTCTCAAAGCTACTGGAACTCTGCTGATTTTATTAGATTAAGGTTTTAAATTGATGTTTCAAGTTTTACATTGCACAATTGGGTTTATTTACTTAGTTTTTCTCCCCAAAGTACATTTCAGGATGATTTACCCCATCCTAAGTCATAAGTAAAATAAAAAGACCCCCATTAAGGTTGACTCACCCAAGGGTTGAAAGTCAATCTTGCCTTAGGAGATCTCTTTTTCCTAATGAACTAGGGAAGATAGGTGCATACCCCTTTTCCACACCCCAATTTTAGGGATCTTTATTTCCCTATGTTTCATTTTGGTGAACCCGACATTGTACATCTTAATTTTTGACATTGGAGTCCATTCAAACCCTAGGTCTAGGATCTACAATAGTTTGCATTGCATTGCATTAGTTTTCACCTCATTTAGGGTTGTTAAAATTGCATTAGTTTTCATCTCATTTAGGGTTTTAGGTTTGTAGTGTGCATCCTTGAAATTTTGAAAAATTCAAAAAACTTGTATATATATATTACATTGATTTTGCATAGTACTTGCATATTTGTGTATTTTCAGTCATTCACATTCATAAATTGAGTCAAATTTGCTTTTCAAAATGTGACATTTTTTCCATCATTTTTCATTTATTTCACTTGCATTAGGTCACCTAATCTGAAAAATTCTATCACAAAAACTACTGTTTGCAACCTGGAACTGGAAATTCAAACATTAGGCAAGAAACTCAAAATTTTATTTTTCAGAACTCTGACTTAGGACCCATTCACCCTAGGGTGAATCAGTCCTTGTATAGGTGCTTTTTCAAAATTATGGGCAGTAATTTATCTTTGTTTTAGATTCATTTTGATCTATTGTTACTTCTAGGTTTCAATTTTAGAAATTAGGAAATTTTGTCATTGTTTGCATTAAGTTCAATTGGTCAAATTGTGTGCATTATTTGAAAATAAAAAATGGAATTAAAAAAATTTCATTTTCAATATCTTGCATTCAAAAATCAGAAAATATTCATATATCAGATCTAAAATTTTGCATAAAAATTCATCATGGACATGTGTATGGGTAATATATGGAAAACCTTAAGATCTCTGGTGGATGTTTCAAGTTGTGTGTTTAGCGAGGAACCTAATGCAATTGAGACTATTAGAGAACCTTCACCTCCTAATGAATGTACTTGTGAGGTGGAAATCTTAGGTCAAGATGAAGATAGCATGCGACAATTCATACAAGACTCCTTACACAACCTTGAGAACAATGCATCTTTTTATCAGTCATGCAAACACCACCTATAATCCCATCACTTGATATGTTAAACCTCTTACATCCTAAAATGGAAGCAGAAAGAAAGCCTCAACCATCAATTATTAATGAACTTGATCACAAGGGCAATAATGATACTCTTATATCCTATGTTTATCAAGTTACTAATACACCCATTAACTTAGATGATCTACTTATGGTCAAGGCTTTAAGATATTAAGAAAACAAGGATGTGACATAAAAGGGTATGTGTAGGATCATGATGGGCCAAAAAGTGGTGATATGATGGGTATGTGTAGGGTATGTGGCTGACAACTTTTCTTTTACCCAAAATTGATGAAACAAAAGGGTTTTTAAAGGAGATTTCCAACTTTCCACCAATATAAATTATTCTTTAGTTTGAATTTAATAAATAATTATTATTCATTTTCTATTTGAATTACAAATAAAGTCCTGATTGATAGGTTGATTGAAAAACATCTAGATAGCTTTCAAACAATATCACATTTTTTGAATCTGAAACATGCATCACATTCTATGCTTCGCACACTATAAGATTAAAAAAAAAATGAATTTCATGAAGTTTTGACCAAGTTAAGGTGGTCAAACATATAAGTTTTCATATTTTTTAAAAGTTGTAATAAAAAATTCATAATTAATTATTTACTTAGAAAAAAATTACAAAAAAAATGCATCACATTGGGACATGAGTCCTCTACTTATATCTAAAATCTTATAAAAAAATATTATCATTTTATTGTGGTTAGGGCGGTTAAACAGACACCTACTTATTTTTTCCTTGAAATTTAAGTACTACTGCATTGAAATTTCAAATTTTCACCAAATAGATTTTTTCTTTTTTAAATAAACCTAGTAGTTTAGAAACTATATTCAATTTGCTACAAATTCTATTTTACATATTTTTGAAATAATATAGATAACTTATTCAAATTTTTATGTCAAGTTGCCTAACTTTTATTTTTCTAAAATTTTTCGCCACTTAAGGGCCTATTTTTTCCATGATGGTCCTTCACATACCCAAAAATGAGCATGAAATTCACAAACTATAGAGAAAATACCATCCAAGGATATAAAGGGGTTAGGATATCAAGATCTTCCCTTCCCTTGCACATCTTCACAGGGAAAAGGTATTCTCTTTCACAAGATCATATCAAGAGACCAATCAATACCTCACAAGGATAATAGGGTCACCATAGATCATCCTCGCCCACCTCCACCTAAAAATATTTCACAAACAAGTAAAAAATCTAATCTAAGTAAGATCAAGGAATTTCCATTCTTACACACTACAATAAAGACTGAACAAAAAATGGAACAACTCCTCCATCTAGGATTGATTTACTTGCCACCTATCAAAGGAAACAAAAAAGGAAAGAGTATAAACATGAATTACTATGAATTTCATATAAATCTTGGGCATATTACTCATGAGTGTCATATTTTACAACGATTAATCTGTGAAAATGATGTTATTGATGTAATTAACTAAAATACATGCACTTTACTCCTTTCCATGTGATAGTTGTAGGATCATAGCATACTCACTATTGCATGTTTTACATTTATTGTAAATCATTTTTATATTGGAAGGAGCTCATTCTCATCACTCATCTTGGCTCATCCTTGTCTTGCACTTAGTGGGGAAAGTGGTTAGATAGCCTTGTTCTAGTTTGGAATTTGTTGTTATCACTTTGGCTAGTTTTCCACCTTCCACATATGATGAACACGAGTGGGATGTAGATGACCTGCTATACGTTGGCTTGCATGTTCCATACTAGTCTTTTCTTTCTATTCATGTTCTTTGTGATTGCATATGCATAATATGATCCCCTGTATAGTGATACTTAGTGTGTTTTTATATGTTTGTGAGCCTACTTGGATGACCCTTATCACTATGTTGGTGTAAGGATACAAAGGAAGTGAACTTGTCATGAAATTATTCTATTTGTATCTACATTCTTTTGTCTTTCATAACCATTTATCTTGTCTTATGTTTTCCTTTTGTGGATGAAACAAGGCATCAAGACATCTAGGTATCTTACATGTTGACCCAAAAGCTCTCTTTTTTTTTCACTCTCTATGTGTCATTCTTCCTTTTTGATCGTTGTTCCATGAGTCATTTGGGTAATGATGAGAATTCCAAGCTCAATTATATCATTGAAGCAAAGACAAATGTTGACCCCAAATCCATGGATCCATTATGTGTTAGCTTAGGATTGCATATGGGGGAAACCCTCCTTTCCATGATGTAGCTCTATTCAAAAACATATGTTTTACATAAGGATTTCTGAATAAAGCTCTCATGTACTGGCATTTATTGTGTTCTACTTTAAATTAATTGCTCGAGCAATATGGTGTTTAGAAATTTATTTAAAATGGGGGCATACACATCCACGCTCATTATTTTCTTCAAAGTGTGGTCTTCTTACTTCATATGATGTGTCTTCTTGGTGGTGTCACTAGGTTTGATATCCTTCAAGAGCGCAACCTTTCTTGGTTTACGTCATTCCTCTTAGTGGTCATGCTACAACTTGCATTCCCTAAGTTGTGAATCTTTTATCCTTGACTAGTCCTCTCTTAGAGATATTAGGAACAATGTTCCCTAAGGTGATATATTTCATGAACTAAGAAAAATCCCTTTGAATATCATATTGCATGGATCAAGGCCACCAAGCATAACAAAACTTTCTTAGCAATTGAGCCTTTATGTTTTTCACGACCATCAAGCATAACACAACTTTCTTGTCAGTGGGGAATTTTTCATGAGTACCTAGCATAACACAACTTGCTAGCCTTGTGACCATTTTTGTGGCACCTTATCAAAGTTATTAGGAGGTATAACTTTGGTATGGTTAGTACAATGAGAGCCTATAGCCACTTTTTGGGGCTCCCTAGTGGACGGTGAATTTCACTAGCCCATGTGAGTATATTTTTTTTGCATAGTGGAAAATGAGTTTCCACTTGTAAATATTTTCTGGACAACATCTAAGGCTTGATCCATACCAATTAGACAAAAATTCAAAGATTGATCCATCCCCTCTTTCCCTTCTCTAATTTTTACATTGTATTCTTGTGTATCTTGTCTTTTTGTTGCATATTTAACATAGGCAGGTGACTATGCCATTGTTGGTATTCCATGAGATCTTAGATCTTTGGGGCTTGATCTTCTTCCATGACCTTTTTTCTCTTATCTTTCCAACAATTGTAAAATTAGACCTCTCTTGAAACTTGGGTGTCTACTTTAACTTGTGAGTTTGAGTGTAGGGCTCATCCTCTCACTAAAGTGGAGGCTAAATGTAGTGTTGTAAAATGTACTCCTTTACATTTTTACACTATGTTTGGGTCCCCTAATTTTATTGGACTTAATTAAGCCTCTAACTGGCCCAATTATGTATTTAGGTAAGTGCATGGATCTATGACAATTTGATGCCAAATTGAAATAAAATGCAAAAAAATACCAAAAAAGAGCATTTGGCACATGCAAATGAGAAGTCATTTGATGCACACCAAATTTGGCATGCGCCAAATGACTTCTCATTTGGTGTGTACTAAATTGAAAAGTTGTATTAAAACAAAAAAAATGCATTTGTAACTTCATTTTCTATTAACCCACAACTTAGCTTGGAGGTTTTCAGCTCTACAACTCGCGCTCGCTAAATCTCTTCCATTTTTTGCACTCTTAGCTTGCAATTCTTCACAAGGATGCTACAAACACGTCAAAGAGGTCAAAGATTGTGAAGAGGTATGTACTTTTATTGTTTTTATTTCAAATTTGATTTAGAATGTAAATTGAAATAGGTTTTTTTAATAAAACTTTGTTCTAATTCTCAGGGAATGAATCTCTTACTTGAAACATTGAGAATTCACAATCACCCCCTCACAAAGAGCCTCATATACAAGAACAACCTGAAACCCCTCCATCAATTCAGAGGAATCTTGAAGGAACATAAGAAAATATCCTAAATCAAATTGAAAACAATAAAAGAGATTGAATTAATTGGAAGATTAACTAAGCATGTCGAAACCCACCCTTATAGGAGAGGGATTTCTGAATTATTGAAGTCAATTGTATCTTATGTAGGAGAAATGAGTGAGAAAATAAATTTTTGGTCAAATAAGAGGCATAAGATGAGACAATTTTGTGCTAGTGGTTTGTCATTTTTTGATGTGAGAAAACAAAAAATTAGCAAAGGCAATTTTTGTGCCCTATTTACAGACCTAAGAAGCAACTCCACACCTTTGTCTCATGCATGCAAGAGGTTACCCATCCATTGGTGCCACCATGAATTAATTAAAAATAAATTTTGGGAGTGGTGGTGGGTGGTATTTGACCAACCTCCATGCAATAACCATGAGGTACCACAATAATTTTTGAGGAAACTCTATTGTGAGTTTTTCCTCAATAAGATGCAAAATTATTTTGACATCTTAGACTTTCAGGGTAGGTGTGAGGGCTCTACAGATGATAGACCTGTTGCATGATGTAATCCATAGTTGGCATTGAGACCCTTGGAAAAACCCATGGTGGAGTTGTTGGATGTTGTGGATATGGTTGTTGATATGTGGCTGTCATTGATGTCAACACTATTAGCATTTGGTGTATCAATTGATGTATATGTCAAGGATATTGAGAAATCTGTAAAAGAAAGTATTTTGTGTTCCCAGTGGAACTATGCAGGACAAGAAGGCGTTGTGTTCTATACATTGAAGATTAGTTGATGTGGTTCAAAGAGTTTATTGTTGAATGTTTCTAGATCATCTACCAGAAGTTTCAGAGGTTTGAGTGAAGTTTTGAGTATGTTGTGGTCTGATAGTGTGTTGTTGGTCTTTATTAGTGTTCTTGAATGAAGTTTGTGTATTTTTTTTTATTTCAGTTGTTACAAATGCTTCTCTGGTGTTTCTTGGTGTTCTATGGTGTCTCTAGATCATTCTTGATCTTTATGGTGTGTATACATTATTCGAAGAGTTCGTGGTTGAAGATCTTTGTGCACATGTTCAGTTTTTCTTGTTCCTGGCCGACATGGTGGTGATAGCATGTTGTGGATATTTGAGGTGAAATTAATTTGAGACTTCCCACATTGGAGATGCTAATTTGGGTCTCCACTATGTTGTGGCTGACCTTGGTGGATTCGCATTGAAAATTTATTTGTTTAGTTGGGCTGACATTGAAAATAATTGAAAATATGTTTTATTTTCCTAGCTAACTAAGTTGAATTGAAATCTTGTATAGTGAATATATGGGCAATTAGTTGATTGTTGAAGATAGTGCTTCGTGTGCTCCTATGTGTATATGTGCGAATATCATTCGATTGCAAAGCAGAGAGTGAAGAAGATTGAGCAAAGTGTGAAGAAGTGTTGAGCTTAATTGGAACTGTAATCGGGCTTAGAGAAGAAGCTATTTTCTTAGTTCACAAATCTTGGATGGTTTTAATCCAAACCCTTTTGTTGGAAAGTGAGTCCTCTTTTGTAATTGAGCAATGAGCTCTAGGCAGTGTGCTTGAATGCATGTGCATTCCCTTTATTACTTCTCTTATACTTCTAGCAGAATATAATCTTGTGGACTAACATCCACCGTGGTTTTTCCCCAAAAAGGTTTCCACACAAAAAAATTGTGTTCTTTGTCTCTCTGATGTGTTGATTGTTTATGGTTAACTGCTTATTCATCATATTTGAGATTAAGTTAAGTTTAAGAAGAAAATTTTTAGTTTCTGTCACAACTGATTCACCCCCCCTCTCAGTTGTGTGTCCTTGTTTTTCCAACAATTGGTATCAGAGCAGGTTCCTCTGAAGAAAGTCTAATAGCTTGAGGTGATATGAGATGGCAACGATATTCAAGAAGGACAGTCCTAGATTCGATGGTTGTAACTATTCATTGTGGAAAGTTAGGATGCAATGCCACTTAGTGTGTATTGGTGATGCTATCTGGAAGATTACTAAAAATCAATATGTTATTCCTTAGAATGGTCCCTCTATAGCTGATGAGATCAAATATGCTGAAAGCAATGTTAGGGCTATTGAAGCTTTGGTGAGTGCCTTAATAGATTCAGAGATGGATAATGTGCTAGGTTTGAATACAACTCATGAAATATGGATGAAACTAGAAAAATTTTATGAAGGATATTCATAGGTGAAGATGGCTAAGCTACAGAGCTTGAAAGGAAAATATGAGAATCTAAAGATGGGTGAAGATGAAAATATCACTTCTTTTATGCATAGAGTAAATGAGATAGTGATGGGTATTACATGTGCCAGTGGTTCTGTGGATGAGGATGAAATTGTGGCTAAAGTACTCAGATCCTTGCCTCCCTCATACAAAATGAAGGTTCATGCTATTGAAGAGTTCAGATCTATTAACAAGCTAACAAGAGATACACTGGTAGGGAAACTTGTTGCTTTTGAGATAAGTGAGTTAGGTGAATCCACACCAAAGAATGAATCTACATTCAAGGCTACTGTGTCCAGAAGCAACAGACAAAGATATAGTCCGGGAGAGATTTCTAGGAAGGTATCCAAGTATGATGAAGAACTGAAATAGCTCGAAGATAAAGAAAGAGAAGTAGAAGAACTGGAAACGATGATTACAAAGCAAGAAGGAAGAGGAAAAGGTAAGTATGAAGATGTACTACCTATTAAATTTTTTTCATTCAGTAAAATAGGTCATTTTGCATCTAGATGTCCCAGGTGAAAGAGTTCCTAGATCTAAACCTAAGAAGTCTAGATTTCCGAAGAGATGCTACTTTGCTAAAGAAGCAATGACTAATGAAGAATCTGATAAAGATAATGGAAAAGAAGATGATTTGGCTTTCATAGCTACCATTGAAAATAATCTTGTGGCTATTGAATCTACTAAAGATGAAAAAGCTCTTGCAGCTCAAGTTGAAGAAAAAGATGAGTGGGTACTTGATAGTGGATTCTCACATCATATGACTGGTGATAAAATAAAATTTGTGAGTCTGGAACAATATGATTGTGGAGTTGTAAGACTTGGAGATAATAATGATGGTGTGATTCGTGGCAAAGGATCCTTTTTCCTTGGTGGTAAAGATAACACTGATGATGTCCTATATGTTCAAGGAATCAAGCACAACTTGTTGAGTGTTGGACAGATGGTTCACAAGGGATATGATCTATAGTTCAAAGATAGAAGATGCAAGATACATGGAAGTTCCAGAAACCTGATTGCAATAGGGAAACAAACACAAGGTAACATTTTTCATTTGAATACTGCTAGTGGAAGTTGTTTGATTGCTAAAGTAGATGAAAGTTGGTTGTGGCATAGGAGATTGTGTCATATAAATTTTGAAAACATTATCAAGATAAGCTTTGCCCAAGTAGTAAGAGATCTACCTAGATTAGTAAAGCCTGCTAATATAATCTACAAGGAATGTCAGATGGGGAAACAAACTAGAGTCTCCTTCTAGAGTAAACATTTTCATTCAAATAATTTGCTAGAGTTGTTACATACTGACCTTTGTGGTCCCTCCAGAGTCAGAAGTATTCATGGAGAAAGGTATTTTATGTTGGTTATTGATGATTATTCTAGAATGATTTTGGTTTCTTTCTTAAGAGAAAAATGTGAAGCATTTGAAAAGTTCAAAAGTTTCAAAGCTATGGCTGAAAATGAGAAAGGTCTGAAAATCAAGTGCCTGAGATCTGACAGAAGTGGTGAGTTCATGTCTAAGGAATTCAATTCTTATTGTGAAGAGCATGGAATTAAAAGATAGTTATCTGCTCCCCAAACCCCTCAACAGAATGGAGTTGTTGAGAGAAAGAATAGAAAAATTATGGATGCTTCCAGAACCATGATGATAGAAGGAAATGTGTCTCAGATGTACTAGAGTGAATCGGTAAGTACTGCTGTGTATACCTTGAACCGAGTGAGTGTGAATGGAAATTTTGGCAATACCCCTTATGAGTTGTTGTTTGGTCACAAATCTATTGTTAAGTATTTTAAGATCTTTGGAAGTAGGTGTTATATCAAGAGAGATGATGATATAGGAAAATTTGATGCTAGAAGCGATGAAGGGATTTTCCTAGGTGGGTATGTGTAGGATCATGATGGGCCAAAAAGTGGCAATATGATGGGTATTTGTAGGGTATGTGGCTAATGACTTTTTTTTAATCCAAAATTAATCACATGAAAAGGGTTTTTAAAGGAGATTCTTAGCTTTCCACCAATATAAATTATGATTTACTTTGAATTTAATAAATTATTATTATTCATTTTCTATTTGAATTACGACTAAAGCCCTGATTGATAGGCTGATTGAAAAACATCTATAGCTTTCAAATAGTATCACATCTTTTCAATCTGAAATATGCATCACATTCTATGCTTCACATACTATATGATTAAAAAAAAAAATGAAATTCATGAAGTTTTGACCAAGTTCAGGTGGTAAGACATACAAGTTTTTATATTTTTTAAAAGTTGTAATAAAAATTCATAATTAATTATAATTTACTTGGAAAAAAAATTACAAAAAAATATGCATCACATCGGACATGAGTCCTCTACTTATATATAAAATATCATAAAAAATATTATCATTTTATTGTGGTTAGGGTGGTTAGACATACACCTACTTCTTATTTTTTCCCTGAAATTTAAGTACTCTTGCATTGAAATTTCAAATTTTCACCAAATAGAATTTTTTCTTTTTAAAATAAACCTAGTAGTTTATTAAGTACATTCAATTTGCTACAGATTCTATTCTTACATATTTTTGAAATAATATAGATAATTTATTCAAATTTTTACGTCAAGTTGCCTAACTCTGATTTTTCTGAATTTTTTGCCACTTAAGGGCCTATTTTTTCCATGATGATCCTGCACATACCTAGGTTACTCTAGTAAGAGGGTATGTGCAGGATCATGATGGGCCAAAAAGTGGCAATATGATGGGTATTTGTAGGGTATGTGGCTGATGACTCTTTTTTACCCAAAATTTATGAAATGAAAAGGGTTTCTAAAGGAGATTCTCAGCTTTCCACCAATATAAATTATGCTTTACTTTGAATTTAATCAATAATTATTATTCATTTTCTACTTAAATTATGACTAAAGTGTTTATTGATAGACTGATTGAAAAACATCTATATCTTTCAAACTGTATCACATTTTTTGAATCCAAAACATGCATCACATTCTATGCTTCGCATACTATAGGATTAAAAAAAGAAAAATTGAATTTCATGAAGTTTTGACCAAGTTAAGGTGGTTAGACATATGAGTTTTTATATTTTTTAAAAGCTGTAATAAAAAAATCATAATTAATTATTTACTTGCAAATAAATTACAAAAAATAATGCATCACATCAGGACATGAGTTCTCTACTTATATATAAAATATTATAAAAAAATAACTATCATTTTATTGTGGTTAGGGTGGTTAGACAAACACCTACTTCTTATTTTTTCCTTGAAATTTAAGTACTACTGCATTGAAATTTCAAATTTTCACCAAATAGTTTTTTTTAAAAATAAATAAACCTAGTATTTTAGAAACTACATTCATTTTTCTACATATTATATTCTTACATATTTTTGAAATAATATAGATAATTTATTCAAATTTTTATGTCAAGTTGCCTAACTCTGATTTTTCTGAATTTTTTGCCACTTAAGGGCCTATTTTTTCCATGATGATCCTGCACATACCCAAGAGCAAGGCATACCAGTCCTTTTAAAAAATACTGAGAAAGATGGTTGAAAGTGCAAATGTCAGAGTTGATGAGAACTCTATCAAGTCATCCAGACAATGCAGATATGATTCAGATGAAGATAATGTAAGTCAAGCAAGAAACACTCAGACACTGAATCTACTTCAGATTATTCCATATGTTCCGGTGAAGCAACCTCAATCTATTCTGATAAATCAAGTTAGTAAGGAAGCTCAGACAAGTGCAAAGGCACAAACAAGTGGAAGTATAGAAGAGACATCTTAAAAATCAGAAGATCAAGTAAGTCCCAAAACTCCAAGGTATGTAAAGCTGAATCATTTTGAAAATCAAATCATAGGAGATAAGAGTAAAGGAGTGCAAACTAGAAGAAAAATTGTAGAAAAATATTGTCTGATATCCAAGATTGAACCAAAGAGTGTCACCGAAGCTTGTCAAGATGAACACTAGCTGGAAGCTATGAAGGAGGAGCTGACATAGATTGAAAATAATGATACATGGCTACTGGTTCCTAGGCCTAAAGAAAAAAATGTGATTGGTACCAAATAGGTATTCAGAAACAAGCTGAACAAAGAAGGTGAAGTCGTTTGGAATAAAGAAAGACTGGTATGTAATGGATATTCTCATATGGAAGGTATATATTTTGAAGAAATCTTTTCCCTTGTAGCTAGAATTGAAGCTGTGAATTATTTCTAGCTTATGCTGCATACAAAGACTATAAAGTCTATTAGATGGATGTGAAATCGACATTTCTAAATGGAGAACTAGAAGAAGAAGTGTACATCAAATAGCTGGATGGATTCCAATTGACAGATAAAGGAGATCTAGTTTGCAGACTAAAGAAAGCACTCTACGGACTCAAGCAAGCCCCTAGAGCATGGTACGCTAGATTGGACAAATATCTACTGAAGCTTGGTTCACAAAAGGTACTATTGATAGCAACTTATATTTCAAATTAGATCATGACAAGGAATTGATTATAGAAGTTTTTATTGATGATATCATTTTTGGAGGAGATGATAATCTATGTATGAAGTTTGCTGATGAAATGAAAAGTGAATTTGATATGAGCATGATTGGTGAAATGAAGTTCTTTTTGGGATTGAAAATTACACAATTGGACCAAGGGATTTTTATATCTCAGTCAAAATATGTGAAAGATCCACTGAAGAAGTTTGGAATGGAAGACTCCAAACCTATTGGTACTCCCATGGTGACCAGATGTAAGTTGACAAAAGATGATGATTCTCCCAAAGTGAATCAAACTTGGTATAGGTCAATGATTAGTGGATTGCTCTATCTAACTCAGACTAGACCAGGCATTATAAATGTTGTATGTATGGTGGCTAGATATCAAGCTGATCCAAAGGAATCACATGTGATTATTGTGAAAAGAAGTTTCAGATATTTGAAAGGAACAACCAACTTTAGACTTTGGTATCCAAAGAATGATGATCTTACATTGTGTGCATACACTGATGCAGATTGGGCTGATGATGTAGATGACAGGAAAAGTACTAGTGGTGGAGCCTTCTTTCTAGGGAATAAGTTGGTGTCCTAGTTGAGCAAAAATCAGAATTCAATTTATCTATCTACTGCTGAAGCAAAATACATTATTGTTGGAAATAACTGTACTCAAGTGATATGGATGAAACAGATGTTGAAAGACATTAGGGTGGTATACAATGAATCTATTGCCATATATTGTGAAAATTCAAGTGTAATAAATATCTCAAAGAATCTGGTACTGCATTCTAAGACCAAACATATATCAATAAAGTTTCATTTCCTGAGAGAGAAAGTGAATGAGAAAGAAGTCAGATTGGAGTATGTGCCTACCAAAGAATAGATTGCAGATATATTTACTAAGCCATTGCCGAAGGATAATTTTGAGTATCTTAGAGGAATGCTATGGGTAATCACCCCTCCTGATAAGAACTAAAGATGCATATATTTGTATCAATCTGAGAGCTTCATTGCTATATTCTGATCTAGATTGATGTTTCATGGCTATTATTCAGGGGGAGTAGTCAGATGTGCGGATATGTGGTTCAAAGCTTGTTTATGGAAAGTTCATGATTACCTTTTCCATTGATGTCAATGGGGGAGAAGTGTAGTGTGAAAAATATTTCTATGGAGAGAATTCTTGTGGAGAAGTACAGGAGAAGTGAGTGTGTTGGGTTGATGCTATATGTTTCACATCAAGTTTTTCCATCAATTCCAAAGGGGGAGATTGTTGGATGTTGTGGATATGGTTGCTGATATGTGGTTTTCATTGATGTCAACACTATTAGCATTTGGTGCATCAATTGTTGTATATGTCGAGGATATTGAGAAAATTGTAAAATAAAGTATTTTGTGTTCCCAGTGGAACTGTGTAGGAAAAGAAGGTGTTGTGTTATGTACGTTGAAGATTAGCTTATGTGGTTCAAAGAGCTAATTGTTGAATGTTTCTAGATCATCTATTAGAAGTTTCAGAGGTCCGCGTAAAGTTTTGAGTATGTTGTGGTCTGACAGTGTGTTGCTGGTCTCTATCAGTGTTCCTAAATGAAGTTTGTGTAATTTTTGTTATTTCAGTTGTTGCAGATGCTTCTTTGTTGTTTCTTGGCATTCTATGGTGTCTCTAGATCATTCTCAATGTTTGTGGTGTGTCCACATTATTCAAAGAGTTCGTGGTTGAAGATCTTTGTATGCATGTTCAATTTTTCTTATCCCTGGCCGACATGGTGGTGATAGCGTGTTGTGGATCTTCGAGGTGAAATTAATTTGAGTCTTCTTGAATTGGAGATGTTAATTTGGGTTTGCACTATGTTGTGGCCATCCTTGGTGGATTCACATTGAAAATTTATTTGTTTAGTTGGGCCGACATTGAAAATAATTGAAAATATATTTTATTTTCCTAGCTGAGTAAGTTGAATTGAAATCTTGTATAGTGGATATATAAGGGCGATTAGTTGATTGTTGAAGATAGTGCTTCATGTGCTCCTATGTGTATATGTGCGAATATCATTCGATTGTAGAGCAGAGAGTGAAGAAGATTGAATGAACTGTGAAGAAGTGTTGAGCTTAATTGGAACTATAATCAGGCTTAGAGAAGAAGCTATTTTCTTAGTTCACAAATCTTGGATGGTTTTAATCCAAATCCTATTGTTGGAAACTCAATCCTCTTTTGTAATTGAGCAATGAGCTCTAGGTAGTGTGCTTGAATGCATGTGCATTCCCTTTATTATTTCTCTTATAATTCTAGCAGAGTATAATCTTGTGGACTAACATCCACCGTGGTTTTTCCCCAAAAGGGTTTCCATGCAAAAAAATATTTGTGTTCTTTGTCTCTCTGATGTGTTGATTGTTTATGGTTAACTTCTTATTCATCAGATCTAAGATTAAGTTAAGTTTAAGAAGAAAAGTTTTAGTTTCTATCACAACTGATTAACCCACTCCCCTCTCAGTTGTGTGTCCTTGTTTTTCCAACAGGAGCATGTTGTCGTTCCTTCCATTGTTAAGGATAGTGTAGAGGTGCAGATGTTGGAGTCGATTAGCTTGCTCACCCAAACAATTTTCAAGGAAAACTTTAGTGGCAAATTCTAGGAATCAGCCAAGTTGAAATTGGAAAATTTCTCGCACCCAATAGGGTGTCCAAATTACCCAGATTTTATGAACTATAGGTCCAATGCATATCCATTTGCCAATGAGTTTTTTTATGAGGTATATTTAAGCAACAAATTCACCATTGTCAAACTACGCATTTCAATTAGACCGACTAATATTTTTTCCTAGAATCCCGAAAGCATTTAATAAGATACCTACATATTCACCAATACTATTAAAACAACATTGTATCAGGACCCATTTCGCCAATTAAAATTTACAAATAGTTTCTTGTGAAGATCCATTTTTCCAATTAAAATTTATAAATAGTTGCTTATGAGGACCTAGTTTTCCAATAGCATTAATAAATAATTACATTTGAGGACACATTTTGCCTTGAAAATTACAACGTATCATTGTATAAGCACGCAAGATTCACCAAATTTTTAATATACCATTTAAAAATCCCGCGGAATTCACCAAATATGGAATCATGGATTGATATAAATACAATTGAAAGTGTGATTTATTCTTACACATTTTGTTTGGGTCTGAGGTTCTACTTCTCGATTCGGAAGTTAGCGAAAGCCAAAAATGTAGACTTAAAGGTGAGTGATCATTTCTATAATAATAAGTTTTCTTTATCTCTTTTCCATTCTTCCTTTAGTCTTAAAGATGATATTGAGTAGGGAATGTGATCTATATTATTATTCTATGTCCTTAAACAAGAAGACATTTTTTTCTAGTTTATATTAGAAATTTCGAAGTGAGATGAATATGTCGAACGAATCAAAGATCAATATGTCAAGCGACTCGAGCAGCAAGGGTAAGGCTAATTCCACTCCTCAGGGTGGTGAAGAGACTCCTACCACTCCTTAGACTCTTTCTGCTCCTTAGGGTGGTAAGGCTCCTATCATTCTTCACACTCCTGCCGCTCCTCAGGGTGGTGAAGAGACTAGGAGGCCATCAAAACACCAAAAACTTAGACATACCATACAGTCTTACTTTGGAATTGCCAAAGCTTCTGATCCATCAGGTCAAGATGAAGCTACATCATCAACTCTTCCACCAAATATTGGTAGCATTCACAATACCTCACTGCCACCGGAAGGTCAAGTTGAGATTGTCGTTGATTTAAATCAAAATGTATCAAATTAGGATGGAAATACCGTAAAAGATGTTCCAAAGGATACCGTGGGCCCAGTTAGCCAAAATGAGATAATTGAACTGGATGAGGATGATGATGTTGGTAGCAAGAAAAGAAGAAGCAAATAAAAAATGGGGTGCAAGTCCAGGAAATGACAAGGAATTTTCAACTTGCTTGGTTGTCAAAGTACCCATTCATGGTACTAGTGGGGATTGGCAATACAAATGATATTGAAAAGGCAACATTGGCCAAATGCAATATTTGTAGTTGGAAATGTGGAAGAGCCAAGATGTTGCAGCTAAAGATTGACACTATAGAAAAGCATATCGGTAAAGTTTATGAAAAACAAATCATAGATGGAAAGGAACAATCGGTCGTACGATGGAAATCAAAGGAAGAATGTCTTCATGTTAGGTATGTTGCTGATTATGAAGAGCATGAAAAAATAATGTCAAACATTGTTGCATGTAAAGGTACACTTGAGGCTCAATTTGGAAAAGCAATGGAAGTAGCAAATATGTCAAAAACTGTTCAAATGAGTGTTGCTTTTCATATTTTGTCCAGAGGGCATCCTATGACAGACTACCTAGAATATTCTGGTTTATTATCTTTTTTGAATGTTCCTCACTATCCCTTGTAACATTGATCAGTAAATGCTAGATTGGAATGGGAAAACTATCTTGCTGTTGTTGAAAAGGAATATTTAAAGGATAAAGTAAACGAGTCAAATTTAATTGCATTATCTTTAGATGAAGTTACTATGGTAGACAATACTTCTTGGGTCTGTATGCATTTGTATACTATAGAACAACATGTTCTCCAAGCTCATCTCCTCTGTGTTCTTAAAATGAAGGATACTTCAACATTGCAAAATATATTTGAACTAGTCAAGAAATCTTTGAATGGAATTGTAGGTATGGATGAGTTGACAATTGCCACAAAGTTGGTGTGTGTAGGAGCTGATGGAGCTGCAGTGATGCAAGGTCAAAGGAACAATGTTTGCACAAAGTTACAAAGTACTTGTGCACCATACATGCCTGGCATTAATTGCATGGCCCACATAATGAATTTAGCATTCAAAATTGTAAGCAAGTTTCCTACAGTATCAAAATTTGATAATATAGTCCACGAGATCCACATATACTTTTGTCGAAGTAACAAATTTTTTGCAGAATTTCAAAATTTTGCTGAGGGAATAACACCGGGAAACAAGTTGTTGCATATTGGTTGAAATGGATGTTTCAAAAGGGAACTTTCTTGCTGAGATTTTACTTAAATCTTCCAAGGGTTCTTGGGTCCAATCTTTGGACTATGAAGGGATTCCCTTCTGATGTAGAAGATGTTTTAAAACAAGTCATGCTATTGCACAATGTGAATTTGAGAAAAAAGCAATGATGGCTACATGGTGGAAAGGTGCTTCTCAAAAGCATTATACGATTGAGAAGAAATCTGAACAACATAGGAGTTTTTTTGAGGTGGTTGCTTTGGAATCATAGGGTCTAGGGGCATCCTCTCCGGATTTCTCAAATGGTGGGGTTCTTGATGCTGTGCAAGATTACCATGTTGAAACCCCTAAAGAGAGAGAGAATAGGCCTAAGGCTTCCACTTCTGGTGATAGCACTCTGACTATCATTTATGGTGGCTCTCCTAATAAGGCCACACTTGCAGGGAGGAATATTGAAATCTTCGAGACAGTGGTTGCAGGCATTCTTTTTTAGGATAATGGCGCATTGGCTTGGATTGGTAAGGTAGCACAAGTGGAAGAGGGTTGGATTTCTCTAAAGGGAAAGAAAGAAAATTCTTCTAAGCCTTCTTTTGCAATGACTCTCAACTCCCGCAAGAGTAGCTCTAAATGTAAATCTTGATGGTTCTTGTTTGGGGGCTAGTTTTTGGCTGGCTGTAGGCTATTTTTCTTGCAGCTTTGTTTTTGGTTGTGGTTATTTGGCTTTGGTTTCCTTTTTTACCCTTGGTTGTATGTGCTTTCATGGTCTTTATGTTAAGACAACTTTCTGGTTGAGGGTTCCAGATCCTTTCAAAATCTATTTGTAAAGGGTTTTGGGTCCCTTCAAAACCTGCTTTTTCCTTAATAAAAAAACACCAAGAAATAAGCTTCTCAAGGATTTAGATACCAGATGGATCTCCTTGCATGGACCAGTGGAACAAGTTCTTTTAGAATATCAATCCTTGATTGGAGTGATGTATGAGCATCACAACACAATAGAAAAAGCTCCTAACCTCTTACATAGGTTAAGCGATATAGAGACACTCTTGAATTTAGCTAGTTTTCTCCCCATGCTGGATGAGATGAACAATCTTGTGAAGAAAGCCCAAGACAACACTATGTATATTAATGAATATTCCAATCTACGTAAACATACATGCTTGGGCCTCGATCATCTATATCTAGAGCTAACACAAGATGACCCAAATTATTTCATGTGGCAAAAAATTACTAATTTGAATAGTCCTAATAATTATTTAGAATTTAATAAAAGAAAGCACTTATGTATCTCTGTATGTGGATATGAGATAACAATGTACCATTGTAAGATAGCCAAGTGCTCTAGTAGAGAAGTACCTATTAAGGAGGAAGATTTTAAAGGCATTGTTAAATCTGTTGGTTATAATTTAAAGGAAATTGAAAAATCTCTTTCCTCATAGATACGTGAAAAATTCCCTTGAAATGAAATACTTGAAGCCATGGGTATTGCGTATCCTCAATTTTGGGAAAACTGAGAGAACCCAAAATATTTTCATGATCAAGTAAAAATTTTGATCGAACAATTTTTGAAAAGTGTAACATACAATGAGCAAAAATTAGAAGGAATTTTAAATGAAGCTAAGCTTAGAAAACAATCTGGGAGATTTGCAATAGCTATGAGGGACCATTATAAATCTATGGGAAAGGAGAGGGTCTTTGAACTCAGATCAATAAAAAAGGTTTGCACAAACTTAGGTCAGAGTGAAATATTGTGTGGTTCGATATCAGAATATTTCAAACTTGTTGATTTATGTCAAACAATGATATTGGGGTTGTTGGAGGATGAGAGAGTTTTCAATACATTGAGGTTTTTGAAATGAAAGTTAAGAAACAAACTAGACAAGAATTTGGAAAATTGCTTGAGGTTGAAAGGAACTGTGTATAATGTCTTTTATTTTCCTTTTGAAAGGGCACTCGCAATTTGTAGGTCCATATGTGAAGAAGAAGGACCGGGTTGTGCAACACTCCAATTCCAAACACTGGTACTGGTGGCATTGGTAGTGGAAGTGGTAGTACAACTGGGACAGATGATATTGACACAAATCACACAATGAATGTTGAATTTGAGACACAGGCTGAAGAAAATGAAGAGAAGACTTGGAATCAAATTCAAGATGACTCTTTTACTTTATCTAATGATGAACGTCAATTTGAGGACCCTGACTCTGTTTGGGAAATGGAAGAGAATTAGTAGCTTTTAGGTATTTATACTGCACTTCATGGACCTATTTCCATTGTTCCATATTGTAGTTGATGATATTTTATATTATATTCAATGAAATTGTAAATCATTGCACTTGATGACATTTTATTTTATATTGCACTTCATGAATCATATTTCAAATTCAAACTGTAGTTGATGATATTTTATGTTGTATTCCATGAAATTGTGATATTTTATATTTTATATTGTATTTTATATTTTATATTAGTTTGTACATAACATTCAATGAGGTGTCAGATGACAGTGCCTTTGAAAGGAAATATAAGTCCATAATGTCGCATGGTTGTTGAAACTTGGAAACTTAGAACCAAAGTTTGAAGTTTCAAAACCTCTGAACCACTTACTAGAAAGATGATGAAGAAAGACTTGCAACTCAACAAAGTGAACCATCAACCAAGTCGGGGAATCGAGAAGTTATGAAAATTTAGAAATCCGCGACAACCAACAAGGTTATAAAACTCTGAGGACTAGTGACTAAGCTTGTTTATCTCCCTTACTTCGAGTCTATCGTCTCTCCAACTGTAACATTTTACATGAATTATTAATGAAATCCGATCAATGATCTTTCATTAATCTTCTTTGTCATTAATATTATGCAATATGCATTGATGTATGTTTTAATTCTGGCTCTAGTTTAATGAACCAGTTAAAGTACCTTGATTAAATCATTAAAGCATGAATTCATATAAATGTTTAGTGGATCTTCTAATTAGTCATGGAGATTGAGTATTGATGCGTGAATTATAATGCAATTTCACTAAGATTATGGATGCCTGGAATTAAAATCACCTTATAGTTCATACTCCATATTCTAATTATGTTAAAAGTAAAAGTTGAGCATGTACTTAGTGATTCATCACTCAACTAAATTCTTATTAGATTAATTACATATTAACAATAGTATTAGTAGCATATACAACAATGAACATTAGCAATCGTTTAAAGTGTATCTAGAAGTTGAAACCACTACCAAAAATTTTCTTCAAATGATATAATAAATAATACAGATAATTTTACATCAACACTTTATTGAAGTCTGAATTTGAGATTTTAAATTGATTATCACATGAAGGAATACATAGAGGCATTAGCAATGCAAAAATTTTCTCAAAGAAAACTCTGCACAGAGCTGAGTTGGAACTTGGAAACTCATATTATCAAAAATTAAATCACTGCATCACCTTTTCTAGCAACTTCAACTCTTCAGGTGTTGGAATTGTCATTTGTTCTAACTGATGTTGTTCCACTTGAAGATTTTTTAACAATTCATGATTCAAATTGGAACATATCTTGGATTCTTCAGTCAATTTTACATTCAGGGTTAGCAATGGTTTGATGGAATCCAAATAGGTCACCACATTTGGGTTTTGAGGAAACTAGTCCAAATCAATCTTCCTTGCATCCTCCATCTTCTTTTTGAAATCATTATTTCCAATGAATCACTCATTTTTGTCAAAATCATTTGGAAAACCAAGCTCTATGAAGTTCCTTACCTTTTCATCCACCTTCTTCATCTTGTCTGTAGCTAAATATAAATATTTCTCTATTTCACGCATTCTCAAACACTTTTCAATGAAAAATGACAATGTCATTGATGTAGCAAGCCGATTAGTAATCCCTTTTGATTTCAAAACATTGTCATTAGCTTTGTAGGCTGTTTGTTGAATTTGATTTGTTGATTTCTCTAATGCTAGCACATTTTAGTTGTCCATTATATATTTGTTGAGCTTATTATGATGTTGTTTGATAGCATCAATCAATTGAAACATGTGACACAAATGATCAATCCCCTACATTATTTCATCCCATATCTTTTGTTTCATATGCCTCATTGTTTCTCTACAAAATGCAGACAACCTATTTTGACAAGACTTAATTTCATTTTTTGCTTCCATTAGCTCTGCCTCCAATCTTTCATTTCTTTTTCTCTCCTTCTCCAATTTTTTTTCCCATAGTGCATTTCATTTGCAATGCTTAGTCTTATTTTTTTGAAGTGGATTTTTCCTCATCATATTTCCTATTTCTCTCATCTAGGCTTTGCTTCAGTTCATTTAGTGTAGTCTCAATCTACTTATCATCTTTGCTTGTTGATGTAGAGGCAGATTTTTTAATTCCTTTTTCCAATTCATTGCTCTTTTTATTTACTACTTTCCTCTTTGCTTTCTCATTTTCTAGGTTTTCTAGTAACTTTTAAATTGAGTCTACAACCTTTTTTTCTCTCTATCTTTCTTTAACAATGATGTGTACACTAATTCATTGTTCTTATTTGATACATTAATTTTGTCAATATTTCTAAGTCCAAAAAAATCCAATTGAAAATTGTTCACCTCAAATTCAAAAGGAGCCATCTGATTTGCTGGTTTGTTTTGAATTGTGGGAACAAGAATTGTGTACTCCATGATTTCTTTACTTGTGTGAAATATGGGTAATACCATGGTTTTTGCAGGCTTTGAAGTTAGAGCAAACACACTCTCCATCAGTTGCAATTGTTAATGATGTCATAGCTAGACTAACTGGCATTGGGGGAGTGCTTGGAAATAACTCCTTTGTGGTGGATCCACTGGTAGTGTGACTTGGAGTTGAACTTATCAAAATCCTTTGCCTCTTATGAATTCCTTGATCACCTGGTGTTTCTGTGGTATATTGTGTTGTTTTCTTCTTGTGTGTAATTTGTTGTTGTAGCACATGTTGACCACTACTAGTACTACTACCCATACCGTCACCACTAGAGGCAGTGCTAGTTGCACTAGGCCCTCCACCATGGGCATGTCCTAGTTGTGATTGTGTCTGACCATGAGGATGAGGTTTTGAAGCTCTAACAAATTGACCTATATGCCCTAGGTCTACTTTTTCACCTCCAATCCCAAGGCCAAATTTATCAACTAGTTTTCTATGCTCTACATCTATTACCATCTAAGGGCCTTGTCTTTGGGACCCCAAAGGACCACCTTCATAACCATTTTTTCAGCTATGGCTTCTCCTATAGTAAATGCTTCTTTTGTGGCCTCACTTAAACCAAGTTTTAAATTTACATGGCTTTCTTCTTCCCTATAATCATCACTTTCTTCATCTTCTCATTCATCTAAATGCTCTATATCCATAATTTTCTAAACTTAAGATCTTCTTCGCTATCTCCATACTCTATAAGAGCTCTTAGATCACCTAGCTCCTTCCTCATAGACCAAAAGGTAGTAATTTTTGATCGTGGCCAATTTTTTTCTGTAACTTCCTTCTCTAGAGAATCTAGCATTTTTACTCTACTAGATGGTTTATGAACTTTTTCATAAAAATTGTTGTACCTCCTAATTGTCTTTCGATGCAATGCCATAATTTTTGCTAACAAATTTTCAAAAGAAATACCATTCTCAACAGTAATTTTCTCCATTGCTACTTTGACCTCATCCCAAGAATCCTTGTTTCTCAAGTTTTCAAGCAAGGGTTTACTTTGATGTTGAATTCTACTTCCAACATTCTTATTGAGAAAATTCATGGATTTGATGGTGTCACATGGATCATACTACCAGTGAAAGACAACATCAAAATTAAAAAATTTCAAAATATCATGTGCCACACTAAATTCTTTTCTCTTGAATGTGATCCCTCCACATGAAAAAGGTAAAGAAGGAAATAAGGTATTTTTCCCCTAACCGCTAAAGTGTCTTTCATCATTACTTTGCATCTACCTTACATATTCCAAAGCAAAAACCCTTTTTGTCACATGTATTGGAAGTTTGTATGGTTGTACTTTAGATCCATAAAATCTTAGCACAATATATTATTCCATTAAGTACCAATCAACCAATTGTATTTCTTTTCCTAGTTGAATGCAATTTCTACATGAAATAGGCAATCTAGGCATTGGAGTATTTGTAATTGCTTGATGCAATGGAGCCAAAAATTAGTCTACAAAATGATTGTAGTTCCTTCGAGAATCATGCAACCTTATAACAGTGGTCCATTCATATATTGGAGCCATTTTATTTTGCTCAAAATTACTATTACCATAGGGATGAATCTAAATCTTGTTGGTCTGAAACATTTCTCTGAATTTGAATAGAAAAATATAGCACAAGTAGGTTGTCAACCTAAATGTCTTGGCGGAACCTCCTTTAATCATTAAAAAAAATTTATGCATGTATTCTACAATGTGCTCAATAAAATTATATTTGGCATCTGGAACACCATAATGGATATTATACATCATTTCAAGGAGGCATGCACTCACTTTCAAATTGCTATCCAGTCTGAGGAAAAATGCTAGCATGGAAATAATATCCTGAACCCATGATCTAAAAATATCCAAATCATAAGGAGGCTTATGATCACCTTTCAATTTGTTTCTATCCTAAACTATTCTATTTAAGAAAGATTTTTTCTCCATTTCATCCATTGCTTCATAATCATTAGCAAGCTTTTCTAGGTCAATGTGGACATTTCCAAATTCTTCGTTTGTAAACCCCAAGGCCAATACTTTTCCAAGTTCTTTTGCATTAATGGATAACAATTCTTCTTTGTTATATTTATTAAAAATTTCTCTTTTGTTATCATCATAATTTAGGGCACAAACCATGATAAATTTTGGGCAAGGGAAAACCTCATGTAACATCATGCGCCCTAATCCAGTTACCCACAGTGCACAAATACTATTAACTTGCATTTATTTTGTAGCCTTATTCTCAGTTGAAAATCTAAGTTCTGAGGTACACCTACCATAGGTTTCAGGATCATAAATATCATGTTATTCATCAGTGAAACCTGGGGTTTTAAGAAATTTTTCATAATGTATTTTTTATCTGACATTGCTCTAGTGGTACTAGTGGTAGACATGCTGATACCATCAACAATGTGAAATTTTTGAATTCCCTATTAGTCCTTAATTTTTCTTAATTCTTAAGCCTCTTAACCCTAAACCTACACTTCAAAGTTTGACAAAATAAGATTTTAAGAAACATCAAGCGATAAAACGTTGCCACAGGAATTCTTTAACTTACCCGAATTTTGAATTTTGATTCTTGAAGTTGAAAGTTGAAATTGGGTTACTAGAATGGATTTGCTGGAAGTGGAACTGTGGAACCTAGAATAGGGTGGTGCACTATAATGAGCAAACTGAAGACTTAAATCTCCCCATGTGCTAACACTCTAACTTCAAAATAAAATCACTTAGTAATAGAAAGTGTTATTTTTTTGAATATTAAAGTTAATGGCACCAAAACATCTACTCATTACTTATGGACTACACAATACACAATTAGGTAGTACAATGTACATGGCTGATAGCACTTAAAATAAGACATTAATGATTTAATCATGCATTGACAACAAATTCTAAACTGTTGATCTTTGTTAATCTAACAGTTATAAGGTGATTCTATAAGTTTAAGTTCGCAAGTGTAGCACTCTGTGCATTTCATTCTAGAATGAAACTACAACCATACATCAAATGTTCATCTAATGGTTGAGTAATTTATGATATAAATAATAAAAATAAAACATGTGTTTTAAATTTGCTTTAAAGGGCGGGGGCCCTAGCTCGGTTGGCTAAGTAATTCCGTTGCGGCTCTGCTGGTCACGAGTTCTAGTCTCCCCCATCTCGTGGTACCGAAGGGCGTGTCGCGCCAGCGCTGCCGGTCATGTTAAAAAGTTTACCAAGCACACTGTAGTTTATAGGGGGTCGTGCTACCCGATTCCTGCAGTCTAAAAAAAAAAAAAAAAATTTGCTTTAAACTTTACTGCTCTAGGATTGACATCAAGGCCAAGGGGCCAAAAACTTAATGTTGCAAAGGCCTTAATAAAATGAATTACAATGTCACATTAATAGCATATTGCACAACCATTAATAGCACTTAACTTGCAAGGGACTTAATAAAATGAATTACAATGTCACATTAAGAGCACAACCATTTATTTTATTACAAATGAATTACAATGTCACATTATTACATAGTATAAATACAAATGTAAGCGCAAGCACCAAGCTTCTGATGGACTGCTGGTGAAAAGTTGAAAACGTAAATGTGATACATGTATCTCTGAAAATAAATGGAACTTGTCGGGTCAACCATGAGCTCTGAAAATAAACACATGGGACTTGCTGGGTCAGCCATGGGCTCAAAAAATAAATGCATGGGGAGAGGGAGCCCAATCAAACTAGGGAAATAGGAGGTGTGAAGATACAAAATGTACTTAGCCCCTTTCAGAACTAGACTCATGTAGAAGATGAGGGGTTGTAAAATTGCTCCCATGTAGAAGATGAGCACTTAAAATAAATGCATGGGGTTTGCCTAGTAGGCCATGGTGTCTCAAAATAAATTCAAGAGACTCTCTTGGCCAACCATGTAGATGATGAAGGGTAATAAAACTACTCCCATGAAGAAGATGAGCACTAAAATTAAATGCATGGGAATTTCCCGGGCAACCATGCAAACAATGAGGGGTAGTAAAACTACTCCCATCTTCTACTTGCAGGTTCCATGCACTAGGATAGCACTTATCTCCATTAGAGCTCCTCATCCTGGTTCAAAACTTGTCTGAGAAGTCAGGTGAACCAAATTAACTTCTTTCCAATTCCACCCATTCTGAACTTGAATGAAATTGGTCTTTTACTCTGTAACTACATAACTGGAGGAAGGAGAATTTAGAGCATCCCCAATAATACCACATCATCTTCTTCCTGAATCCTTATTAATTTATTAACCCTACAAAATGAAAACCCTTATGAAAATTAAACGAATGATTTTAGTTGTGCTCACTATCCTTATTTATGGGCCAAAAGTGCCACCAAAAGTACCACTACCAGCCTGGTCCCTTGTACACCTCACACGTGATAGTTACTACTAACTAGTAATAATTGTGATTTGTGAAAACCAAAAATCCAACTTAATCAGTACCTCAAGTTGGCTACATGCAAAGTTGCAAACTATACCTCAAGCTGACAAGTTGTCAATTGTCAAAATTGGCAGTGCCACACAAGCTTCGATTGTCAAAATCACTGGATTATTGAAATCATCATCTACGATTCTATAGTACATCATGTAGTTTTCAATATAAATCTATCCAATCAATCACTCTGGCTATTCATATGGCATTAATCCACGTTGTTGCCCAATACCACAGCCAAATTGAGAATTTTAATAGAATAAATGAAAGGTAAAGTATTTCGATGCATTGAAAAGAGAGAATTAAATGTATCATTTTACATTAATCATTATCAATGTCCTAATAAGTCATAATAAATTTCCCTCAATTATGACCATAACTATATGTTGATAATTACTATTAGTTTTAAAATCCACATTTAACATTTTTATATTGATCAAAGCAAAAGGGATTTACAAGAATGGAGCCATGAAAAGCATTTTAATTTAAGTATCTATTGCTAAAGAATGAAGTACATAGTAAATAACCAACGTGACCAAAAAGCCACTAACTGTGACAAAAATCCAGTCACAAAGTACATATTACAAGAACCTTAGAACTATTACACTGTACAATAAAATATAGACACGTCACACGTCACACAATTCATTACTATTTTTTTTTGTAACATTAGCTGAGGCAATCAACCGGTTGTTTGAGTAGAGTGTGAATTGAATTTAACAAATTAACAACAGAGAAGAAAAGCGAATCACCCAAAACCTTCCTCCAAAACTCCAGACTCTTTAATGATTCAGTTTTTATATCACATAGTAGACCCCATCTCATATTAACTAGGGCAAGAGCCTGCGCTATAGAAGCATGAAATTCCACTTTCCTGAAGATTCCACCAATAGGCACTAATCCACTTTCAAAATTGTAATGCTCCAGCGCTAGCTCCAATGAAGAAATAAAGTAAAATTTCCATTCAATTGGTAAAGAAAGTTGAAGCTACCTCAGAATATAGAGCACGAGGGTTGTTCTAAAGACATTCCCTACCCACAATTATTCTTATAGCAACCTCAACCTACACACAAGGAATTGTAAAAACCATACCCAACTTTCATTTGTCGTATGCATCGTCCCTTCTTTTATCCCAAAAAAATTTGGGTAGCATGACATGCCATGAAGACTCTATATTAGTTAAATTGAGAATAGAGAAGAAATAAATCAATGCCAAATATATTATAAATGATATGAAGAACATCAAGTTGGTGAAGTATATATAGAAGTTAGCACAAACACAATTAGTATGACATCACACTTTTCATTTTTCAATTCACCACTATCATTGATGTGACAATTAACATTTATTTCAACACTTGAATCTTTATAAACAAGTGCTTAAAAGGTATGCCTGTGACATATAACAAGATGGTTGCATATTGCACATGCAAATGAACTATAATAATAAAGTTATTTTTAAAATGGGGACATCGCTAGGTTGACGAGACTCAACCCTCAGGATTAAAGAGTTAAGATTTAAGGCTTTTCATAAAATATTTAGTCCCGACTTAGGCAATATTAAATGGTAAACAAGAGCACGATGACCGACATACCTAAATAATTAATAAAGTCTCAACCATTGATTTCTGAAAATCTAGTGGTTCTAGTGTTATTTCGGAGGTTTTAGTTCACAAGTCTAGTGCTTCAAGGATTTACTTTCAGAATGCATCTATAGCCGTCCATCAAAAATTCATCGAACGACCCCTCTTTTAAAACAAACTTTATGCATGTGCATAATTTAAAATGGGGACATCGCTAGGTTGACGAGACTCAATCCTCAAGATTAAAGAGTTAAGATTTAAGGCTTTGTCATAAAATATTTTGGTCTAACTTAGGCAATATTAAATGGTAAACAAGGTTACAAGAGCATGATGACCGACATACCTAAATAATTAATAAAATCTCAACCATTGATTTCTGAAAAATCTAACGGTTCTAGTGTTATTCCAGAGGTTTCAATTTGCAAGTCTAGCACTTCAAGGATTTACTTCCAGAATGCAACTATAGTCGTCCATCAAAAATTCATCAAACGGTCCTTCTTTTAAAACAAACTTTATGCACATGCATAATTTAAAATGGGGACATCGCTAGGTTGACGAGACTCGACCCTCAGGATTAAAGAGTTAAGATTTAAGGCTTTGTCATAAAATATGTTGGTCTGACTTAGGCAATATTAAACGGTAAACAAGAGCACGATGACTGACAGACCTAAATAATTAATAAAATCTCAACCATTGATTTCTGAAAATCTAATGGTTCTAGTGTAATTCTAGAGGTTTCAATTCGCAAATCTAGTGCTTGAGAGATATACTTCCGGAATGCAACTACAACCGTCCATATAAAATTCATTAAACGGTCATGGTCCATAATGTCGTGTGGTTGCTAAAATTTGGAACCTTAGAAACAAAGTCTGAAGTTTCAAATTTTTCGAAACCTCCAACCCACCGACTACAAAGATGACCAAGAAATACTTGCAACTAAGGTTAGGAAAAACACCAAAACCTCGACTTTGGTGAATTAAGATAGGAAAGGTGGCAAGGATGGTGCATTTATGAAGTGAAGATTGCAGGAAGATTTTAGCAAGTGGATATGACTAGAGGATTGATGGGTAATTAAGATGGGTACATGCGGAGTTTCAAAAATTATTACCTCTTGGCCCTCGATTAGTGAAGTTAATAATAGAGTTTGGTGTGGGGAAGAAGGCACAAAAAAAGTTTGAAAGAGTGGTGGTGGTGGCAGTGTAGCTGCAACAGTTTTCAAATGGAGGCCAACTTCACTCTGCATTCAAGGAGGAAATTAAACCCGTTTTATGGTGAAGCTTCTGACCAAAGATTAATGGGTATGTTTTTATTCACTGATGAGAGGTTGGTACAAAGTGTGCAGATGATTTTAGGGAAATACTTTGGAAATCTGAGGCATAGATACAAGACTACCGTAGATGTATACTCCTTGATTATAGCATGGGGTTTGGACTTGGGGGAATTGACAAGCACAGTGAGAGAAGTGATGGAGATGATTGTGCAAAGAGATTTCTTGGAAGGATTAGAATCAATACTTGAATGGGCAGTTCTAGGTGAAGGTTTTGACATCCGGGAAGGCTTTGGAAATGTGGAACCAGAAGGGTAGAGGGATGCATCCCTTTCGTGCATTGGCTAGAGGATGAGATTAAAAATTGATGTAGGGAAGAAGCAAGGTTAGGCTAGCAAGCATTGAAGATCTTTATAGAGCTGATGAAGGTGGAAGCAATTATAGCACAGGCGAAAGCGGAGGCAGAGCACATGGAAGCACATGCGAGAGTGGAGGAAAAGTGTATGAAAGCAAAAAGACAGAATGTGAGGAAGCAAAAGATGAAAGGCAAAGCAACAAGGAAAGTTGGTTATGAAATGGGTAGCACTAGTTGAATTTATAGTTTTTGTAGGGTTTTTTGTAGAATTAATGCAAGACTAGTGTATACACCTAAAAATGGTCACATCACAATAGTCTGGTAATTAATTAAATATTTTTAATATTTAATTAAATCTCTGAATTCAATCCGCGTATAAATAAATCTAAATAATTTATTTATATTGTTCATTCTTTCATTTTGATTAAATAAATAAGTTTATTTAATAACTTTTCTTATCCATTTCTTAATTAATTAAATAAACATTACGATTCATTTATATTAATTATCATATAATCTTGGCTTGAATATTTTATTCAAAGAAAGATTAAATATTCTTCTCTTCCAAAAATCCATTCACAATTCCATATTCTCAATATTTAATTAATTCTTCTAAAAGTCTATTCACAATTAAATATTTCAAATATTTAATTAAATCTTTTATAGTCCTAAAATCAAAAATCAAACTCACATGAAATTAAATAAATCTATTTATTTAATATTGGATTATCTTCAACAACCGTGAAACAAACTTCCAAAACAGAAAATTAATTTCTCTGTTCATGTGCAAGCTTGTTCCCGTGGGTTGAAGACAAGCCTCCATTCTTCTCTCCAACCTCCCAAAATCTTCCATCTTCCTCTTAAGCTCTCCATCTCTCACCATTCAAATTTACTAGACAATCTCACAACCATTGATCTTTCCCAGCCAGGCTCTTGCCTGCAAAAAGCTATAAAAAGGGACTGCCGGGTCTCTGAAAAACATAGAAGCTTTCATACAGGAAAACTATACCAAAATTGAAATAGCATAGTCTTATAGCATCCATAGCATCCATAGCTTTTAGAATCATAGCATATCATGGCCAATCATCCTCATAGCTTAGTTTCAATAGCATCCATAATCCATAGCCTCTGTGCATAATTTACAGCCCCTGTGCATATCTGTATCAGCATTTCACTCCACCAGCATATAGGATAGAGTAGTATTCTCCTTTTGCATACTCGTTCTGCAGGTTGCCATTCTAAGAAGCCTTGCTTACACAATCTGAGAGCAGCAGCTTCAAGAGAATCACTGGAGATAGAGGACAATGGAACGGTTCTGAAGAAGCTTTGTTTGTTTTCTTTGAATTCAATTTATCTTGCTTTCTTTGGTTTAATGTTGCATTGGTGTGTTTTATTTGCTTTATTTTGATACTAACATTTTACACACACATTTTTGGCACCCACCGTGGGGCATTTGCCCCAAATTTTAACATCTTTTTGTAGATTTTTCTGACAGGTTACGGCTAGAAGAGCGATTCAACACATTAAACACATTTTAGCGCCTGTTCACTATTTCACAGTGCTCTTTAACACTGTCATAGTGCCCTTTCACCATTTCAAAGCGCCCGTTCACCATTTCGCAGCGCCCGTTCATCATTTCGTAGCACTCATTAACCATTTCACAGCACCGGTTATCAATTTCACAACGCTCATCAGCAATTTCATAGCGCCCTTTAGTAATTTCACAGCGCTATTTTCTATAGCGCCCTTTAAGTCTGTTTTAGTGCTTTTTTTTTTACAGAATCTGCAAATTGTAATTTGTAAATTAGGTAGAGATTTGATTGGATCCGACGTGACCACGACCAGTAGGAACTTAATTGGAATGAACCAATCCTAGGATAGTCACTTAATCAAAATGAATCAATCCTAGGATAGACATGGATTTTAAAATGAATCAATCTAGGGTAGTCACTACACAATGATCTTGCAATTAAAATTGAACAATTTTCTTTTGTGAAGCAATATCTTCATTTAGAGTAGATCAATTGTGATTTGGGTTTTAGAAAGAAAATTTGTTTGCTTTGTCTATGGCAATAGGTCTATGCTCTCCCCTTAACTGGGTTATCAAAATACCAAACTTTCCTTTTCAATTTCATGCAAATTTATTGTTTTGATTACATCCTTTAGAGAGCCTGCTCTTGTGGGAAAAAGTACTCACCCAAGAGGAACGACTCAAGTGGGTTCAAGCCAAAGCCAGGCTATTCCAACCCACTATAAAATTTAAAGAAAATATGGGGAACCCCTCTTTTGACAGTAGTGTGCATTGATAACCATCCCCAAAGCCTTTTTTCTAAAAGTAGGGAGATCTCTCGAGGGAGTATATCATTTGCCGCACCGAACGGAAACCCTTACTATGAACTTAGTGTAGTGGCTAACTTGTCAGTTTCTGAACATCATAATAATCACAGTGCAGGGGAGGGAAGAATCTACCCCCAAGACACTCACCATATAACTACCAAGGATCATTTGCTCAGGGGATCCGGTATCCACTTCCGTCACTCTGAGTACGCGCCTGGAAAAGACAAAAACACGGGCGCCCCTTTGGGGGTGAGATGACTGTGTGAGTCGACGCAGTTCTAAGATGTGGGTTGTTGATTATTATGATGAACTACTTGAGTATTAAGAGTGAGTATGTTTGATCTATCTGTCATGTGCGAAACTTGTGAAAACAATTTTTGAAAAACATTTTGATCATACACTTAATGTTTAGCATAGGGCTTAAAACAACTATTCTACAACTTGCTTGATGTGTTTTCAATACATTAATTCAGTAAAGATCATCCAAAACTTACAACCACATTGATTACTCTCATATTAAGAGATTGGAAATCCACGACCTTTGTTAAGAAATCCATTCTAAAACGAATAAAAAAACTGAAGAAACCACTTAGCTACAAGAAACTATTGAAGAAAAGATGATTCTTGTACCAAAGCCGAAAGGTTTTACTTAAACATAGAACCTTTCTCCATCGATACCATGACTGTGTTAGAGGTTTCACTAATGATTATGTTGTAGAACCATTATACTCACGAGCTTTCTTTCAAAGAAGAGCTCTTTCTCAAAGGCACAACCATAGTCAGCGCATTCATTTTTGTTATATTCCCCAACCTGCAATTGAATATTCTACTCGTCCAAATCAATTTCTGCAATAGAGAACTCAATCACATTAGGCATTCATCACAAAATCCATCTTTTACGAAGCTATGATCAAACTTCATAAAGTGCAAAATCATCCTTTTCTTGATCTTTTTCTTAAATTCCCACCAACATGATTTTCATCCTTTCAATTAGGGAACAACACAAGCTAAAGAGTAGAAATCTTTCAAGTCATAGAATCTTCATTCTATCCTGACTTTCATATCTATCACAAATTGCACTATTTCACTCTTTTGATCAAAAGTTAGTAGAATTTGGAACAAAGCTTATGCATGTCGTCACGAGATCTCGAAAACACATGGAAAAAGATGAAGGAGAAACTACCACAAGCAAAATGGGTGATAATAATGAGAAAGAAGAGAATGCACTTCATTTAGAAGAGTTAACAGAAGAAAAGCTTCAAGAAGCAGAACAAGATCCCCAATTCCATACTCTTATGGAAAAGATTTTAGAACGAAACAAAGAAAGATATTTTCTTTCATTAGCTAATCAAGGAGCTAAGTTACCTTCCGATTTTGACATAGAAGGGATTAAAGCGAATCCTGAAACTCCTCCTAATGATTTTAGTGCCCTTACTCAACAGATAAAAGAATTACAAGGACAAATAAAGGAAATGCAAGGGGGTGCAACAAAGAAGTATGTTTTGGATGACATATCTCCTTATCCATTTGATAGGAGTCTTCAAATGATCTCTTTTCCAAAACATTGTGAAATACCTAAATTTGATAGGTATAATGGAAAAACTAACCCCATTGAACATGTAAGGGATTTCCGAAATATGAGTCTAGAATTCGCTTATGAAGATACCTACTTAATGCGATTGTTTCCATGAAGTCTGGGTGGACAATCCATGGAGTGGCTTTCCAAAATCACTCCCCCCATCAAAACCTTTGAGGAGTTGATAAATTAGTTTATATCACAATACGCCTACAATATTCAACACTAGATAACCATGCTTGATCTTTGTAAAGTGAAAGAAAAAGTAGGAGAATCCTTCACTACGTTTTTGCAAAGATGGAGAAGATTGTTTGCATGATATTCCCATCCTATTCCTGAAAAGGAAAAGATGGATATCTTTATCAATAGCCTAGATCAAGAATTAAGCTATAGGCTTAATCTTCATTGTCCTCATAACTTTGAAAAACTGATTGAGAATGCAATCACCATTGAAGGGGCTTTGGTTAAAAGAGGAGTGATAAAACTTGATAATCCAAGTTCATCTAACCAAAACAACAATGATAAAACAAGGTTTTGGAATAGAAATAAATTTTTTGTCAATGATGGTATAGTGGATACAAACAATCTATGAACAAGACCATCTATCTTCAACCTATCAAGTGCTCCATGAAACAATCAACAAGGTAATACCAACCAACAAGGAAATACCAACCAATAAAGAAACAAAAATCAACAAGGAAAAAAATCCAACCAAGAAAGCATGACCAATCAAAACAATAAGGATAATCATGGTAATTTCAATAACAATCTTGGCAATACCCAAACATCAAATTTACCAAGATCTCCATTCTTTTCAAATCGACGAAACTTTACCACTTTGGGTCAATCTCTTGAGTCTACTCTCAATAAGCTTCTTGATAATAAGGTTATCACCTTACCATCACAAAGAGATTATGAGCCACGAGTCAAACCACCATCATGGAATGACTCGTATTATTGCAATTATCATCGATGTAAAGGTCATAGAACAAATAATTGTCAAGCCTTGCGAAATCTAGTACAAGATTTAATTGACAATGGCACCATTACAATTGAAGGACATCATACCAATGATGATCATCAAGCATTCAAGGATCCTTTACCCAACTATCAAAAGGGGAAAACATCAGATACCAAAGCAAAAAGCATACATAATGTTGAAGATAACATAATCCGCCACATCTATGCAGATGATCAACGGGTTAATGTTATTAAAATCAAGGCAAAACAATAATATCAACAGGTTAATGTGACTACGAGAGGACAAGCAAAAGTTGTTTTAAAAGGAAGTTCATCTAAGGCAGCTATTCCTCCTTCAACTCAGTATAATCTCGTTGATCAACTGAGAAAAACATCAGCTACAATCTCCATTCTTGAACTTCTCAAAATATCCCTCATACACAAGAATATTTTAGAGGAATCTCTTGTAAACACAACTGTCGACACTGATCTAGATATAAACAAATTTCAAGCTATGGTGGGACATTTGTCTTCCCCCACTTGTCTTTCATTCTCTGAAAAAGATGATGCCTCCATGACACATCCACATAATTCATCGCTTTATCTTGAAGTCATGATCCATAAACACCGAATCAAACATGTCTTGATAGATGGAGGAGTCGGTTTAAACATTTGTACCTTAAAGCTAATACATGCCTTAGGAATATCAGAAAATTCCATTGATCCAAGAAGGAAAATAACTATCAAGGCATATGATGATGAAGAAAGAGCTTCTAAAGGACTAATAATGCTACCTATCAGAGTGGGACCTGTTGTGAAAAATACATTTTGTCAGTTCTAGATCGCGATCTTTCCTATAACATACTTTTGGGTCATCCATGGATTCATGATATGCAAGCAGTACCATCAACATATCATCAATGCATCAAGTTTTCATATGATGGACAAGAAATAACTATACAAGCTGACTACAATAGCACCCAAACTTGTTCAAATCTTCAAGCAACTCAAGACACCTTTGTGCCACACAATAGGGAGGCTCTTACTGCTTCTTCTTCCAATCTACAAGACCAATTGCAAGAACTGACAAAGAATCTTGACAACAAGCTACATTTCAAAGAAAAAGGAGTAGGCGAATATTCACTATCCCTTTCTACCTTACCTCCTTCTCCAAGGTCACATGGTCAGCCAACCCTATCAAATCAAAAGATCACAACAGCCTCTACATCCCAAGCTTCTGTGCCAATCACAAAGTTTGATGGACAATTCATTAAAGTTAACACCACTGAGGAAGAAGCTGAAGATAGGGACATCCTAATCTGGCTATACAAAGATGAAGATGAATCTCTCTTGCACATCAAGTTACCTACCAAACAATATGGCAAAGGGTATACTATCATGCAAAGAATGGGCTATGAAGGAAGTGGTCCTATAGGAAAAAGAAAAGAAGGAATCATTGAGCCAATTCAACCTATTTCAATACATCCAAATGATAAAACAGGACTTGGATATGGCAAAGATATAGAAGCGTCAATTTCACAGAAAACACAACAAATTCATGAAGAAGAATCAATTTCAGATAAACCCCATGAAGATGTCACTCTACAAAAAAATTATGGATCAGTTTTCCAATTGCAGAACAGTTCAGACACTGATTCTAATGAATACGAATGGGATGATGTCTCTAATGATACATTCTTAACAGAGAAAAGGGTGCATGTCATACACAAATTTGCACCCACATTCTTACAAGGGGAGGGCTCAAGGCCTCCACTTGATTATGTTTTACAAAGCAATCATGACTCAAGTGAGGACAATTCAGATTTTAACGAGATTGATAATCGACAAGAGAATATCGTCATAGACCTTGTCCATCATGAAAATGACAACCATATCATGACTTTGACAGCTCAAGACCTTACCCAACCTAATGATTCCATGCCTTTAGTCTATCTGGAACTTATTGAGTGGGATAACGATGCACCTATCCATATCCCTACATTCCATAATGATGAGGATATTGTAAATTTCCTTTGTTCATCTAGTCAAGAAAACAATTGTTTCATCCAAGAATCTCATAGTCAAGATTTTGATAGGGAGGGTTTCAAGCCTCTTAGCTGCAAAATAAATGAAATAAAAGATGGATCTATTGGTGAAAACCAAAAAAGGGCAGTGGTAGATCACAACAAGAGAAAAATAAAAAGAAAATCCGATAGTGAAAACCTTTTTAAGGCACTAAAGGATGAAAAACTTGACACTCTTCCCAAAAATTATCAAGAAAGATCTTTTGTTTTGATTGAGCCCACAAAATCAATCAACATAAGTACAAAA
This sequence comes from Sequoia sempervirens, assembly GCA_007258455.2. Lineage (NCBI taxonomy): Eukaryota > Viridiplantae > Streptophyta > Pinopsida > Cupressales > Cupressaceae > Sequoia > Sequoia sempervirens. The sequence continues at coordinate 217,748,944 of VDFB02000003.1, read as the reverse complement.
GAGTAGCCAAAAAACTTGCAACTAGCAGCATCATTAATAATGGAGGAAGTACAGAAATTCATAGGGTTTTTGAAGGAGAATCAAATCAATTTCGCTTGGTCATATGCTGATATGCTAGGGTTGGATCCTAATCTGATAATCTATCATCTATCCATAAACGCAAGGGAAAAACCTGTGAAACAAAAACTCAGAAAAATGCATCCACATGTTGCATTATTGGTTAAAGAAGAATTAAAGAAGCTTTTAGATGTTGGATTCATTCGGTCTATTGACTATGCAGAATGGATTTCCAATATCGTACCTATTTCAAAGCCGGATGGAAGGATTAGAATTTGTACATATTTCAGGGATTTGAACAAAGCATGTCCCAAAGATGACTTTGCTTTGCCAAACATAGATATGATTGTTGATTTAACTGCTGGCCATGCAATGTATTCATTGATGGATGGATTTTTAGGATATAACCAGATAAATATTGCACCAGAGGATCAAGATAAGACAGCGTTCACGTGTCCTTGGGGTACCTATTGTTGGAATGTAATGCCATTTGGGTTAAAGAATGCAGGAGCGACTTATCAAAGAGCAATGACAACCATTTTCCATGACATGATGCACACCTTCATGGAAGACTATGTGGATGATTTATTGGCCAAATATCATACAAGAGAAGGATATCTTGAAATCTTGTCAAAAATCTTTGTCATAATGGAGAAGTTCAATGTTTGACTCAATCCAAAGAAATGTGTCTTCGGTGTTAAATCTAGAAAACTCCTGGGATACATTGTTTCAGAAAAGGGCATAGAGGTTGATCCAAAAAAAGTACAAGCTATAATGGACATGCTGCCACCTCGGAATATCAGTCAACTTCGATCTCTGCAAGGATGCCTACAATCCATCAGGAGGTTTATAGCTCAACCGGCAGACAAAAGCTTACCATTTACACATCTATTGTATAAAAATGTCCCATTCAAATGGGAGGAAAAGTGTGAAGCAACATTTAATCAAATCAAGCAATATCTTATGAATCCACCAGTCCTAATTCCACCAGTTCCTGGAGAGCCCCTCATACTTTATATTTCAGCAACATAAGTATCTTTGGGAGCGCTACTAGCACAAGAGGATTCTACAGGTAAAGAAAGGGCTATATACTATATCAGCAGAACTTTAACAAGTCATGAATTGAACTACACTTTCATTGAAAAAGATTGCCTAGCAGTAGTGTTTGCTTCTCAAAAGTTGCGACACTATATGTTGGCTCATACAGTTAAGCTAATAACTAAAATCGATCCACTAAAATACCTCTTAAACAAAGCTACCTTAACAGGAAGACTTGCAAAATGGGTAATGATCCTAAGTGAGTTTGACATTCACTATGTAGATCAAAGAGCTATAAAAGGACAGGTCATCGCAGATCAGTTGGTCCAAGCACCTTTACAAGAAGAAAACCCAATGCACATTGAATTTCCTAATGCAGATGTCTTCACAGCAACAATTAAGAAATTATGGACATTGTACTTTGATGGATCCTACACGCAGCAAGGCTCGGGGGCAGGGATTCTTTTTGTCACACCTGAAGGACATACTATTCCAAAATCATATCGGTTGATGTTTCCTTGCACAAATAACATGGCCGAATATGAAGCATTGCTCACAAGAATAAAGATAGCATTGGACTGGCGGATTATAGAATTGCAAGTCTATGGTGATTCACAACTTGTCATTAACCAAATCAATGACGATTATCAGACTAAAGATGATAAGTTGCTACCTTACAAGAACATGGTGGATTATTTTAAAAATTATTTTGTGGCAATCAAGTTTGCACAAATCCCAAGGATTGATAATAAAGTTGTAGATGCAATGGCTACAATTGCTTCCTTGTTACAATTATCAGAAAATAAAAAATGGTACGAATTCTTGGTGGAACAATTGTTTTCTCCCGCCTATGATAATCCTGAGACCCAAGTCATATGCCATTTAACCGGTTCTGATTCACCCTTATATGGAAAGATTTATACCTATCTGAAAAATAACATCTTACCTCTGGACTTATCCCGAAACCAAAAAATGAATTTCATACGCCAATCATCCCGTTATAACCTAATCGCTGATATCCTTTACCGACGTGGTCTTGATGGTACACTCCTTCGATGTCTTGAACATGACGAATCTGAAAAAGCCTTACAAGAGGTTCATGGTGGTATTTGTGGAACTCATTCAAGTGGTTTAACCTTAGCCAAGAAACTTGTTAGAATGGGATATTATTGGCCTACCATGGAGAGAGAATCTTTTATTTTTGTCAAGAAGTGTTCTAAATGCTAGATCCATGGGAATCTTATTCATGCACCTACATAGGAACTACAGCCTTTCACTCCGACATGACCTTTTTCTCAATGGGGACTAGATCTTGTTTGCAAAATTCATCCTTCATCATCAAATGGGCATAAATTCATCATCACGGCCACATAGTATTTTACAAAATGGATCGAAGATGTTCCTTTGATGACCATGACCGATAAACAAATCTCTTCATTCATCCTGAATTACATCATTTGTAGATATGGAATTCCTAATTCTATCATTACTGATAATGGGAGGCCTTTTAAAAATAAGGATGTTGATGAACTTTGTGAAAGGTTTCACATTCAACACAGGTTCTCTACACCTTATTATCCACAAGGAAATGGTCAAGCAGAAGCTTCAAACAAAACAATATTGAAGATCTTGAAGAAGACAGTAAATGATGTTGGTCATGATTGGCATGTCCAATTAAATCCAACTTTGTGGGCATACAGAACTAACATTCGCACACCAACAGGAGTTACCCCGTATGCCATGGTATATGGAGCAGAAGCGATCTTACCACTAGAGGTTGAAATACCTTCGCTTAGGGTCTCACTCAAAGGCTTGATAAATGATGAAGACTACCGAGTATCTCGTCTGCAAGAGCTTGAATTGTTAGATGAAAGATGTCAACATGCAGTTGATCATTTGAAGGGTTATCAACAGATTATGTCTCGTAGCTACAATCAAAGAGTTAAACAACGGACATTTCAAGTAGGTGACTTAGTCTTGAGAGAAAATCCACGTAATCAACAAGACAGAGAAAAGAAAGGAAAATTTGAACCAAATTGGCTTGGTCCATTTGTTATCATTGCAGCATACGGTTGTTATCATTGCAGCATATGGTTCTGGAGCATATCAGTTGTCTACGTCAGAAGGGGACCTGTTTGAAGAGCCGATCAACAACATTCATTTGAAGAATTTCTATGTCTGAATCATAAAAAGTCCTAAAAATTCCAAAAAAATCATAAAAAGTCCTGAAAAAATTCCAAAAAAATCAAAAAAAGTCTTGAAAAAATACAAAAAAAATCATAAAAAGTCCTGAAAAATACAAAAAAATTAGAAAAAGTCTTGAAAAAGTGCAATAAAAACAAGTGGTGAAAACCTGGCAAACAGGCGCTACTTGTGGTCAAAATGGGATCCTCTATCTATTAGCTTGTCTTGTATTCGCATAACGACATCATCTATCCATATCTATCATCTGTACATATCTTATCATATCCATATCATGCAACGAGGATCCTTGTGTTTCATCATGGCTTGATGAAATTTGTACATATCCATACTATTCAGATTGTGTTTATGTTGGGGGAAAAAACACAGACTAAAACAAGCGAGGGGTAACGAGCTTTTCGAACATCGCAAATAGACAAATAACGGTTTGAAAAAATGTAACATACATTGACATATTAAATCAATCACAACACCAAAACAATCACTCAATGCCAATGAAATCAAACAACATGGTCAAAACAACGTTCATCAAAACACAAACATCAATGTTGATAATCAAGTTGGATGATCTTAATCTGAATAATGTTTGAAATACTTTAAGCAACATTTGAATGGTTGGTTGATTTTATATCATATCTCTAGAGCAATTCAATGATGTACTGAACTAGAAAAGCAAGGAAGGAGTATGATTTTTCTTTGTCTGTTGTTTGCGAGGAAATCATTAGTACTATGCAAATTGGTTGCGAGCCATGCTCTACTAAGTATCATTGATGACATTTCAGAATTTGCATGGGAAATGGGTTAACTCTTGTCTGTTTATGCAAGCGATACTCAGGTCATCTCGGTTCAATTATACCTAGATGCTTGTATTAACTTGCTATATTAAAAATCATGAGAGTAATACTCAGGTCATCACTGGTGCTAACATACTCTTTGATGCTTGTATTAACTTTCAACATTTCAATGCTCTATGATGACACAAAAAGCACAAATAAGTTCTCAGAATGGCAATATTGCACAGATACCCTGCATCGTTAGTATAGATTGCATTCATTTTAGAATTTGCATTTTGCATTTATAGATTTTTCCAAAACCTGGAAAAATATCAAATGTTTCATATCCTTTCAAATAAATGACTGAGTACATTTTGACATTCACAAAAAATATCATTTTATACATTTTTCATACATATTTGCATCAGAAAATTAAAAAAACAAATCATACATCATAATAAAAAACATTCATAGTCATCCATCATTTCATATTTATATTCATATTCATTCATCAATAGATTGCAATCATATCATAGTATTGCAATTGCATTTTCATATCTAAAATCATGCATACATATACATCATAAGCATAAAATTGAGAAACCATCACATAAAACATCATGCATATATAGAAAATCGATGCACTCATCATAAATCATCGCTGCATATCATATATCTCAAAAATGAATGTCAAAATGTACAAAGATGTCAACTATGTATGACAGAACATCATCAAAAATGGGATCATATCAGTGTGTATACAAATGTCTCGTAATGATAAAACATCATACAAAAGCACTATGCAGTGCTATCCTCTAATGGTGCTAGTCTGGGACCTGCTCCACCTACACCTGATGGACCTACTCCACCTGCCCCTGATGATCCTCCTGGTGGTAATGGCCGTGATACACCCCTGCTCGTAGCCTGAGAATGACTATGTGTAGACCGAGACTGTGTATAACTCACTCTCTGCTCGGGTGGCACTGCATCATGATACCTGATCCTATAAAACTCTGCCTCCCAGACGGCTCTAGTCAACTCTCTCGTCATGCTATCACCTGCTACTGCTCTCTGAAGACTCTTAGCTAGAGCCATGGCCTCCTCACCCTATCGTCGAGCTGTATCTCTCTTAGTCGTCACTGCTATTAGTTGTCCCTGTAACTGTGTAGCTAAGGTCTATGCCTGTAATAACTGACTCTGCAAACTCTGCACCCTACCCTACAAGGTTGCTATTTGACTCGATGATGCTGGATCTACTGATGACGATGGAGCTGATACTACAGGATCTACAGAAGACGACGGAGTTGTCTGTCTCATATGTGATCCACCTTTGCCACCTCTACCACCTCTGCCACCTCTACCTCTACCTCTACCCCCACTACTGTCACCCCCACTCTCCTCATCACTGCTATCTCCATCATCATCTGACTCATCATCATCCTCCTTGGAATCATCACTCTCTGCAGCTGCCTCTCATTGTCGCCTATGACCAGCTATATGTGGTCTCTCCTCTGCAATGGGGATAGGCTCATCAGGATCAAATAATCGTGGCGCAAGATGATCCAACACATACTGACCATACTCTACCATCATCCCTCTGTTAAGAATATCAAGTCTATAGTCCCACATCTGAGCTCCCAAACTGGTAAACTTTGCCACTACTGCATCATATGAAATCTGGGGACCCCACATTGTGACCTCCTGCTGTTGGCGTGCATAAATAGTAGAACCCATGGGCATACCCTGAGGCTGACCAAACTGTTGACACACCCGACCAACAAGAAACCTCTCAATAATCCCAGGCGTCTGACCAATAAGATATCTGGCGGTAAATACATAGGGCATCTCCGTAATATCCTCTGGCCATCCCTCACAATCTACATAAGGTTGCCAACAAACTGTATCTAGATCATCTAGAAGACGCTGCCAATGATCTAATTTACCTAGCCTCAGCTGAGTAATGATATCTACATATCTGAATCTGTATGGCCGACCAGCTGGCCGCCATCCTCAAGTCAATGGTCGCATGACAGCAAAATGCTCCCATGCCCATATCTGTAACAGCGAACAACCAACTGCAAAACTACGACCTCCACTGTATACAATGTGATGTAGCTCATCATACAAATGTGCAAGCATGCACGATCCCCAAGCATAACGTGTGCCCTGCATCACCATCCTCTCAAGTACACGACCCCATCCGACTGCAAAGCCCTTCAACCTATGGTCGAGGCACAACACACCTCCAATAAAGCCTGCAAGTATAGAGGGAAAGGGCGCATATGAATTTGCAATCTCACCCCATGGGATGAAATATCTAGCAATATGATCATCTCTGAAAATCCTCCTCAAAGCATCAGTGCCTCCCACCTCTTGGCCATCAAACCTCACTATCTCCCCCATCACTGGGATCCTCAAGATACGGTACACATCCTCAGGAGTCACGGTAATCTCTCCTGTCGCCAAGTGAAAGGTGTTCGTGTCATTGTGCCACCTCTCTGCAAGTGCTGTCAATAGACCTCTGTTGAGGTGCACCTTAGGCATGTCATGCAACGAGGTCAATCCACATGCCTCGATCACATCTCAATCTGCCTGTACAAGCTGTGGAATCAAACTCCATGTCCTCGGGAAGGTCTCCCGTAGCTTCCAAATGCCCAATCTCTCCTATTGAATAGGACGAGAAAATCAAGACCAAACAATATCAAAATCAATTCATCATGACAAATCAATCAAATCTTAGTACAAGTTTATCAGAATCCTATTTGTTTTTAACAACTTTAGAAGCAAACTTATCAAACAATTGTTTGTTTCTAACAACTTTAAAAGCAAATTTATCAGCTACTATTTGTTTTCCAACAACCTTGGGAACAAATTAATCACACAAAACAACATCAAATCATGGGTGCTACAGTAATCCTACTGGGCGCTACAGAAATCCTAACGGGCGCTACAAAACACCTAATGGGCGCTACAAAAAGTCTAATGGGCGCTACAGAATCATAGGCGCTATGAAAATCATAATGGGTGCTATAAAAAGCATAAAGCGTGCCAAAAGAATGTTTAAAGCTACAAAAAGGTTGGGAAATGTGCTCTGAACGAAAAATTTTCATATCACAAAATTTTAACGGGGTACATACCGTGGGTCCATAATGTGTTGGCCGCTGATGTCGTCGAATGCGCTCAAAACGATGCTAGTGGATAGGAAGTGCCATCTTTCTCACTCCAAAGCTCAAAAATTACAATTTTTACTAGGTTAAAATGGGAAAATGACATGGAAAATGACATTTTTAACCTATTTAAAGGCAAAATTGGGGCATTTTATCACATTTTGTCATAGCAGGGGCAATTTAGATCATCAATTTTTCATCTCACATCTTTCCACGTCAATTTCTTCATATCATCATTTTTGAACGATGAATCGACATCTTCAAAAATCATAAAAATCGAAAAATTTCAAAAAATCTAAAAATTCATAAAAAAAGAAAAGAAAAAAACTTCAAAATCTTATTGATTCATTGTCCACGGGGGCATATACCTGTCAACATTCGACAATCAACATCTGGGGTAAATTTCAAAATTCTTTGAAGCAATGCGTAAAACACATCACTTCAAAGAGGGGCAAAATGTATACACCTAAAAATGGTCACATCACAATAGTCTGGTAATTAATTAAATATTTTTAATATTTAATTAAATCTCTGAATTCAATCCGCGTATAAATAAATCTAAATAATTTATTTATATTGTTCATTCTTTCATTTCGATTAAATAAATAAGTTTATTTAATCACTTTTCTTATCCATTTCTTAATTAATTAAATAAACATTACGATTCATTTATATTAATTATCATATAATCTTGGCTTGAATATTTTATTCAAAGAAAGATTAAATATTCTTCTCTTCCAAAAATCCATTCACAATTCCATATTCTCAATATTTAATTAATTCTTCTAAAAGTCTATTCACAATTAAATATTTCAAATATTTAATTAAATATTCTATAGTCCTAAAATCAAAAATAAAACTCACATGAAATTAAATAAATCTATTTATTTAATATTGGATTATCTTCAACAACCGTGAAACAAACTTCCAAAACAGAAAATTAATTTCTCTGTTCCTGTGCAAGCTTGTTCCCATGGGTTGAAGACAAGCCTCCATTCTTCTCTCCAACCTCCCAACATCTTCCATCTTCCTCTCAACCTCTCAATCTCTCACCATTCAAATTTACCAGACAATCTCATAGCCATTGATCTTTGCCAGCTAGGCTCTTGCCTACAAAAAGCTATAAAAAGGGACTGTCGGGTCTTTGAAAAACATAGAAGCTTTCATACAGGAAAACTATACCAAAATTGCAATAGCATAGTCTTATAGCATCCATAGCTTTTAGAATCATAGAATATCATGGCCAATCATCCTCATAGCTTAGTTTCAATAGCATCCATAATCCACAGCCCCTGTGCATAATTTACAACCCCTGTGCATATCTGTATCAGCATTTCACTCCACCAACATATAGGATAGAGTATTATTCTCCTTTTGCATACTCGTTCTGTAGGTTGCCATTCTAAGAAGCCTTGCTTACACAATCTGAGAGCAGCAGCTTCAAGAGAATCACTGGAGATAGAGGACAATGGAATAGTTCTGAAGAAGCTTTGTTTGTTTTCTTTGAATTCAATTTATCTTGCTTTCTTTGGTTTAATGTTGCATTGGTGTGTTTTATTTTCTTTATTTTGATACTAACATTTTACACACACAACTAGTACTAAATTTTTGGCTTGTTGACATCTGTAAAGTAGATACAGATAGTTGTGGAACTAGTTTTAGTTGGGAAGGGTTACTTTTTCTGTTATGAAACATGTTAAGATGCTTTTTTTTTTAAAATGTTATAGTTGTAGGGGATTTTTGGATGGTTGATGAAAACAATGAGGCAAATAATCTTTATTGTCATGCATTTTTTTATTAGTTTGATATTATGTTTAATTTTCCAATGTTTTATCTTTAATCATTTGAAAATAGGTTTAATTCGCCAATGAATTTTATTTTTTAGTTTGAATTTTTTTTTAATCGCCAACAAAATTGTTTTTCTGGTTTGAAAATAAGTTTAATTTGCTAATCGAAATATTTTATTTGTTTAAAAATAAGTTTTAATAGCTAACAAAAAAAATTATTGGTTTTAAAAAATTTGCATTTTTCCAAGATTTTCCACATACTTCTAGAGATTAGAAAAGATTCGCAAATGGACATTATTATTTTTCACGAAAAATGAAAAAAAATTGCCACTAAAATTAATATTTTTATCGGGAAGTATACAAGATTCCTAAGGATTTTACACCTTCATTGAGGGGGGGTTTCTTAAAGTTTTCCCTGACCATTATATAGTGTGTAAGGCCTCTAGTAGAGCCTAATGTGGAGGAGACCTGTAGGCCTTGAGCTCCACCCCACCATTGTGGCATTTTTCATGTATGATTATCAAAGTGCTCAGGATGTAGCTACACAACCTACATCAATTGCCAGATGAATTGCTAAATAATATGTACAACATTGATATGTAGGTAAAATTCAACAAGTTCATTTAATTTTGTTTATTAAATTATATTTTTAAATTTAAGAATAATTGAATTAGTAGAATCAATATGATGAAATTTTAGAGTTGTAGTGTCTATGAGATGTGCTCCATTCCTATAGACCCTTATTCATTCTTAACATTGAGTCCATAGGTATGCAACTAGTATTAAAGATATTATTATTGCATTTGAACAGTTGAATGTTATATTTTAATGTTTGTCTCATAACATGCTTTAGATGTCAAACAGTTTCCTGGTGGAACTTCGACCTCTACATCTCTCAATTCGTGTCCTCTTGAAAACAACTTTCACTCAAGTAACCTATATTCATTAATGGTGTTGTAAAACAATGTTAGCTAGTTTTTGTAATTTTGCATATACAAATCTAAAAAATTGATAAGAAAAACAAACATTGGTTGGTCTTGTGAGATCCTAATTATATTCACCATTCAACATCCATCTCATTCTTCCATTCCTTTCATCATGCATATTTTAACCATTTTATATCACATATCCCAATCTTTAACACCTTATATATTATACCACCTTCCTCCATATTTCATCTTATACACATATCATCACAAGAAACCTTTCCTTCTGCTCATTATTGACCAAATCTCTTATACATTATTACTACACACCTCAAGTTCCCACTTCATGTCCTATATTCAAACCTTAGACACTGCCTAATTTACTTTATGGTCTAATATTCCCTTCTAATTACTTCCAATTAACCTCTAGTATAGTTCACCTTAAAAATGTTTTATTATCCCATCCTAGCTCATCCAATTAATCTCTACTAGTCTATTCTATGTTCCATCATCCCCTTTTGATCGTGTCACATTATCTTCTCCTAATTCACTTTTTGTTCCTTTATTCCTTCCTAATCCCATCCTATTAACATTTAATAGTTCACCCTATTTTCGAGGATCCCCTCCTAGCCCATCCCACTAATATATACTAGTCCATCCTATGTTTCATTATTCCCTTCTACTCATATCTTATTGTACCCTTTATTATTTCACCCTATGTCCCATCATCCACTATGTTCCACCCTACGTTCCTTTACCTATTCTATGCTATACCATCTTTATCCACATTTCATCCTATAACTCTTTTGTATTATTACTACACACGGGTCAAGTTCCCACTTCATGTACTATATTCAAACCCTAGACACCTCGTAATTCACCCTATGTTCCATTATTCCCTACTAATCCCATCCCATTAACCTCTAATTGTTCACCCTATATTTTTTTATCGCATCCTAGCCCATCCTATCAATCTATACTAGTCCATCCTATGTTCCATTAACCCCTTCTATTACCATCCCATTACCCTCTCTTGTTTCACTGTATGTTCTATTATCCCCTCTTAGTCTTGTCCTATTATCTTCCCCTAATCCACCCTATGTTCCTTTATTCCCTCCTAATCCCATCCCATTAACCTCTAATAGTCCATGGTATATTTTGTTATCCCATCCTAGCCCATCCCATTAATCTATTCTAGTCCATCCTATGTTCCATTAACCCCTTCTATTCCCATCCCATTACTCTCTTATTTCACCATATGTTCCATTATCCCCTCTTGGTCTTGTCCTATTATCTTTCCCTAATTCACCCTATGTTCTTGTATTCCCTACCAATTGATGTAGAGGAAGGACAAGATTCAACAAAACTTGACTGTCCTAATTCACTCCCTTTAAGGTTTTCATTGAAACCAAGGCTTAAGCCCTCTTCACATCCTTTATCCCTCTTGACCATTTGAGATATTGGATTAGTAGTGATGGAAAGAACATTTTCAAAGGGTGGAATGACATAAAATTGTGGGACAACAAGATTTCAATCACTTTTGACATACTAATTGACTTCATGCAATTTGTCACACTAATAATGCCCTAATGATGACTTATACTTTACCAAAAGTAATGACCAACACTTTGACAAGAAAGAAACAATGGAAACCTCAAGGAAAGCTTGAATTGAGATACAAATGATCATGGAACACTCCTAAGTAATTTCGAACAACGTGACCATTCATGGATTGCAACCTTTAACCTTAAACTACATAATCTACCCTCTTGGGATAGTCACAAAAGGTTGCATCAAACTAACAAATATGAGCAAGACATTTGAACCACATGTCTAAGGGACCTTTCTCAACAATCCTACACTATTTTAGTGATTTTAATCATACTTTTACATCATTCATGACTCTTTCTCTACCTTTGTCAACTTTTTTGTCTAATACATCCACAATATCAGAGTATTGGTGAACTATTTCACATGCAAACTTTATCTCTAGCCCCTAAAACTTAGGAATAAGATAAAGCACATAAAAACAAGCCTCTTGACTAGCTTCCTTCAAAATTTGTTGCACTCATGATGCATGAATTTTCTGCATTTTTATCTATGAAGTTGTTGCACTTTTACATTTTTAATTCCTGCTCATTTATGACAATCATATTTTTTCTCTTTTCATTTTCATTTGTTTCTCATTTATGACAATTATAAATGGACTACGCTAGATATGTTGTTTTATTTTCAGTTGTTGACATCAAACAACCCTAGCAATGGTGTCACAATGGACCATGGAGTTGCTGTAGCAATAGCTAGTTTAGATTCTTTGAGAGAGGTATGCAACAAATTCATTGATTTGACATTATATTTGCTCTTTTACGGTCTATTATTAAAAATTTTCATGATACTTTTACATGCAGTTTAATTTCTATCTTGATGGTTGCTACAAGTGGGTGTCACTCCAAATTGTGGATGTGATAATGTTGTGAATGTGCATGATGACTATTTGTATGCGGTAAGTGAATATTTTATTATGTCATTCCATAATTCAATTTCTATGTGTTACATCTATAAATTTTGTTGTATCAGGTGTAGCTCCAAAGGAGTTTAGAGACAAGGTCTAGTGAGTGTGTTTGAAAGACAAGAGAACCAACATGGGCTCCATCAAGCTAAATTTCTAAGGCAGCACGAGATCTTTTTCTTTCCCCTAGAGGGAAATGACTATGTATTTGGGTCATTTTTGTAGGCCTATGTGACATTTTAAAACATATGTTTTGTACTATCAATATATATGTGACATTTTATGTCCATATCATGGCTCTTTTGTAGTAATTTTGTATGGCTTTTTTGGATATATTATATATACTTTTATCAATATATATCATTGTATAGCCTTACAATTTTTTTATTAAAGAAAATATTATTTTTCTACTATCATTCTTGAATGATGTTATCATGTGTATTGCATAAATTGTATACTTGAATGTGTTAGGTATGTGTTTTGTTTACATCTAGTGCTTAAATAATTACTATCAATTGCTCAATAAGCTCCATCTAATGTGTATTGTGTAAATAAGCTCCATTCCTCGTGGTTTGTATCCTTTGCAATGCTTCAATTACTTGTTCTTCACTTATTCACGTGAATACTTCATCTATATTTCATGTATTAATGTGTATGCTTCATTCTTCCAATGTATGATTCATGTGTTCATGTGTGTTCTTCATGATTCATGTGTATACTTCATGTATTTGTGTGTATGCTTTATTCTTCTTGAGTTCTATTGTTGTCTAGTGGCAAGGATTTTAACACAAAAAGGTTTCAAATGAACTGTAAGACCTCATTTCCATAAAAAAATATCATATCAATGTATTGCTTTTAATTCATGGTTGATGTTGGCATCCAAAAACTAATGGTTCTAATTCTAAAGCTTAGCAATCATTGCATTTTCATCTATAGAACAAGTGGATGTTTCAAACCTCACAAGCATATATATATATATATACCTCTATGAACTTGTATGAGCATGCATCAAAACACATGATAGTTGTTGATCTAACCAACAAAATGTATTTGCATATACTAATATCACAACACTTGACATCTCATTAAATCAAATCAATGCATAGGTCAGTTTTAATAATATTATGAAGATATTAGATGTGAATGAACAACAATATAAGATTAATTTTTGAATGCATTACCCATTTGAAGTTATCACATTTCTCCCATATTCATCATTTAAATAAGTTAAAAAACCTCGTTTCATTTTCTATATGTGAAATAACATGACAAATCATTGGAAAACATGGTCCTATAACTGTCGCCACATCATGTTTTATAACTCTACAGAACAAAAAAAATATGTCATGGATATTGAATATTCAGATCCAATGTTTCACTAGTAGGTTGAGTTTTGCATCTCAACAAGGTTGCACTATTCGGTGACAACAATTATAGTTCAGACTCATAAGGGATTCAACCTGTTGAATGTACCTCAGACTGATTTGGAATGTTTGGGTGTGAAAGAGTACTATTCCTAGCATTAACGTACCCACTCAGATGCATTTGAACAGTTCATTTGGTCACACAAGTTGCAGAATGAAAGTTGCACCATTTTTGCAACTTTACACTGCTTGCATTTGACATCCTTTTTCCCAAGTGAAAGTCACCACCAAGGGAAAATTCCTCTGAGATAGTGAAAACCAAGAGAGTTTATTGTATATGGGCCCAACATGATCCCATAGGCTCAAACAATAGGTTTCTAAGTGTCACAGTGTCCGAGCAACACCCCATCGAAGATTGCAGCCATTTTGCACTTTGGACTCATAAGGGATTATGTCGATTGAACGTAGCTCAGAGAAATTTAACATGTTTGGGTGTGAAATAGGACCATGCCTAGCATAAATGCACATATATGGACATGTTGGAATAGTTTTTTTGGTCACAGGAGTTGGGCGGGTGCATGAAGTTGGGTACCAATTTTCTGGCCAGTTTTCAAAAAAATTTTAAAAAATGCGCTCGTGTTATAACACGAGCGCGTTATTTCACATTAAAAACAAAGGAAAAAGTGAAATTATTTGCCTTGGAATACTAACCCAAAGGCTTGGAGGGCATTCCCAACAAGGCCAAAGATGTTTATTGCAAATTCTACAATTTTTCACATAATCGGGTTCATGTTCACCATCAAGATTGCATCTAGTTCAATATTGACAAAATAAAAAAACATGGGTAATGTTAGGTTCTCTCTTAGCTATCCAACAATGTAATTGTTTTCACTTTTTGACAATGTTAAGCCTTTCATCCATAATTTCTTTTGTTTGTATGTCTATTTTTTGCAAAAAAACAGTGTTTGGTGTTTTTTTTGTTATAAATTAACCGTTCATCAAATTTTCAAATAAATCACATTTTTAGAAACTAGACTCCATTCTACAATTTTTTTTTTTTAAAAAGAAGAAAAAAAATCAATTATTTTCTTAAATTTGTAGGGGGAGTATGGCAAAAATTCTGTTTTTTAGGAAGTGCCCACTTAGAAAATTAGTAAAAAATCAAATATTCATTAAAAAATTATCAGAAAAATTGTGCATCAACTAGATGTTGTTAGATAACTTCTAACCATAGAGATTTTAAAAATACTACAAAAAATTCCACCGTGCTCAGGTTGTACAAGAGTTGCTATGTTATGTTTTTCTGACAAAAACAACACCATTTTTTGTACATCCCTCTTTTGAACCCCTTAATCTCAACCATTTTCAAAATAAATTAGTAGTTTAGAAAGTAGACTCAGAGCACTTTGATCCTTGTTTTTGTTCCATCTCAAAATTTTGACTGTAACTATTCTCAATTTCACGTCCAAGGTCAGCATTTCCTGATTTCAGAAAAAAAGTGGCCACTTAAGCCCCCTTTTTGGGAACCATCTTGGTGCACTTACCCAATTGCACAACAAAAGTTGAACCACAAAAGTTGCACCACTTTGCAATTTTACACTATTTGCATTTGACAACTTTTTCCCCAAGTGAAAAGTCACCTCTAAGATAGCAAAAACTGAGAGGTTATTGTAGAGGGTCCCAATACAATAACATGGACTTATACGAGAATTTTCTAAGCATCATGGTGTCCGAGTAACACCTTGTTGAAGATTGAAACCATTTTGCAATTTGGACTCTTAAGGGATTCAACTGGTTGAACGTAGCTCAGAGTGATTTGACATGTTTAGGTGTGAAAGAGGACCATGCTTAGCATAAACGTACCCAATTGGATGCATTGGAATAGTTCGTTTGGTCACATGAGTTGCATAATGAAAGTTGCACCACTTTGTAACTTTACACTACAAGTGCATTTGATAATTTTTTCCCAAGTGAAAAGTCACCACCACAGGAAAACACCTCCGAAATAATGAAAACTGAGAGAGGTTATTCTACAGGGGCCCAATATGATCCCATAGAGTTAGACAAGAATTTTCTAACCATCACGATGTCTGAATAATACCCCATCAAATATTGCAGCCATTTTGCACTTTGGACTCATAAGGGATTAAACAGGTTGAACATAGTTCAAAGTGATTTCATGTGTTTGGGTGTGAAAGAGTACCATTCCTAGCATAAACATACCTACACTAATGTGTTCAAATAGTTTTTTTGGTCACACAAGTTGTAGAACGATAGTTGCATCACTTTGCAACTTTACATTGCTTGCATTTGACAATTTTTTCCCCAAGTGAAATATCGCAACCACGGGAAAACACCTTTGAGTTAGTGAAAACCAAGAGAGATTATTGTAGAGGGGCCTAACATGATCCCATAGGCTCAGAAGAGAAGTTTCTAAGCATCACGATGTCTGAGTAACAACCTATCGAAGATTGTAGTCATTTTGCACTTTAGGCTCATAAGGGATTCAACCGGTTGAATGTAGCTCGGAGCGATTCAATGTGTTTGGGTGTGAAATAGGACCATTCCTAGCATAAATATACCCATACAGGTGTGTTGGAATAGTTATTTTGGTCACACGAGTTCTAGAACAAAAGTTGCACCACTTTGTAAATTTACACTGCTTACATTTGACATGTTTTTCCCCAACTGAAAAGTCGCCACTACAGGAAAATGCCTCCAGGATTGTGAAAACTGAGAGGTTACTCTAGAGGGGCCCAATTTGATCCCATAGGCTTAGATGAGAAGTTTCTAAGCATCACGGTGTCCGAGTAACATCCTGTCAAAGATTGCAGCCATTTTGCACTTTAGACTCTTAAGTGATTCAACCGGTTGAACGTCGCTCAGAGCGATTTGATGTGTTTGGGTGCAAATGAGGACCATACCTAGCATAAAAATACCCACTCAAACATGTTGGAATAGTTTATTTGGTCACGCAAGTTGTAGAACTAAAGTTGCACCATTTTACAACTTTACACTACTTGCATTTTACAAATTTTTTCCCAAGTGAAAAGTTGCCACCAGAAGAAAATGCCTCCAAGTTAGCAAAAACTGAGAGATTTTATTGTAGAGGGACCCAAAAAAATCCCATAGGCTCATAAGAAAAGTTTCTAATCATCACAGTGTCTGAATAACACCTCGTCAAAGATTGTAATCATTTTGCACTTTGGACTCATAAGGGTTTCTGCCAATTGAATGTAGCTTGGAATGATTCAACGTGTTTGGGTGTGAAAGAGAAGCATGCCTATCATAAATGTACCCACCTAGATGTGTTGGAATATTTTATTTGGTCACATTTGTTGCAAAGCGAGAGTTGCACCAGTTTACAATTTTACACTACTTGCATTTGACAATTTTTTTCCAACATGAAAACTCACCACCACGGGAAAACACCTCTGAGTTAGTGAAAACTGAGAGAGGTTATTGTAGAGGGGCCCAACATGATCCCATATACTTAGACAAAAAAATTCTAAGCATCATGGTATCCAAGTAACAACCTGTCAAAGATTGCAACCATTTTGCACTTTGGACTCTTGAGGGATTCAACCGACTAAACGTAGCTCAAAGTGATTCAACATGTTTGTGTGTGAAAAAAGACCATTCCTATTGTAAAAATACCCACCCAGATGCATTGGAATAGTTTTTTTGGTCGCACGAGTTGCAGAACAAAAGTTGTACCACATTGCAACTTTACACTACTTGCCTTTGACAACTTTTCCCCCAATTGAAAAGTCGCCACCACGGGAAAACACTTATGAGATAGTGAAAATCAAGAGATATTTTTATAGAGGGGCCCAATTTGATCCCACAAGCTTAGACAAAATTTTTCTAAGTGTCATGATATCCGTTTAACAGTCTGTCCAAGATTGCAATGATTTTGCACTTTGGACTCTTAAGGGATTCAGTCAGTTGAACATAGCTCAAAGTGATTCGACATGTTTGGGTGTGAAAGAGGACTATGTATAGCATAAATTTACCCATTTAGATGTGTTTAAATAGTTTGTTTGGTCACACGAGTTACAGAATGAAAGTTTCACCACTTTGCAACTTTACACTACTTCCATTTGACAACTTTTTCCCCAAGCGAAATGTCACCACCATGGGAAAATTCCTCTGAGATAGAAAAAACTAAGAGAGGTTATTGTAGAGGGGGCCAACATAATCCTATAGCCTCAAATAATAATTTTCTAGGCATCACAATATCTAAATAACATGTCAAATATTGCAACTATTTTCCACTTTGGACTCTTAATGAATTTTGCTAGTTGAATGTAGCTCAGAGCGATTCAACGTGTTTGGATGAAAAATAGGACCATGCATAGCGTAAATGTACTCACCTAAACACATTTGAATAGTTTTTTTGGTCACACGAGTTGCATGACAAAAGCTGCACTACTTTGCAACTTTACACTACTTGCATTTGACAACTTTTTCCCCAAGTGAAAAGTTGCCACCACAAGAAAGCACCTCTAAGATAGTGAAAACTGAGATAGGTTATTGTAGAGGGGCCCAACATGATCCCATAGACTCATACGAGAAGTTTCTAAGTGTCACAATATCTAAGTAACAACTCATCGAAGATTGCAGTCATTATGCACTTTGGACTCTTAAGGCATTCAACCTGTTGAATGTAGCTCGAAACGATTTGATGTGTTTGGGTGTGAAAGAGGACCATGCATAGCATAAACGTACCCACTTATATGTGTTGGAAATATTTTTGTTTTGTCACATGAGTTGCAGAATGAAAGTTGTGCTACTTTGCAACTTTGCACTACTTTCATTTGACAACTTTTTCCCCAAACGAAATGTCGCTACTATGGAAAAATGCCTTCGAGATAAAGAAAAGAAATAGAGGTAATTATAGAGGGAACCAACATGATCCCATATCTTTAGACGAGAATTTTGTAAGTGTTATAGTATCCAAGTAACAACATGTTGAAGATTGTAGTCATTTTGCACTTTGAACTCTTGAGGGATTCTACTGGTTGAATGTAGCTCAGAGTGATTCAGCATGTTTGGGTACCAAATATGACTATTCCTAGTGTAAATGTACCCGCCCAGATGTGTTGGAATAGTTCTTTTGGTCACACGAGTTGTAGAATGAAAGTTACACCACTTTTCAACTTTACACTACTTGTATTTGACAACTTTCTTCCCAAGTGAAAAAATGCCACCACAGGAAAATGCCTCTGAGATAGCAAAAACTAAGAGGTTATTGTAGAGGGGACAACCATGATCCCATAGGCTTAGAAAAAAAGTTTCTAAGCATCATAGTATCTGAGTAATAGCTCGTCAAAGATTTGCAGCCATTTTGTACTTTAGATTCTTAAGGGATTCATCTGGTTGAATGTAGCTCGAAGCAATTTAGTGTGTTTGGGTGCAAAAAAGGACCATTCCTAGAGTAAACGTACCCACTGAACATGTTGTAATAGTTTTATTGGCCACACGAGTTGTAGAATGAAAGTTACAACACTTTACAACTTTGCACCACTTTGCAACTTTGCACTACTTGCATTTGACAACTTTTTCCCCAAGTGAAATGTCGCCACCACAAGAAAATGCCTCCAAAATAAAAAAACCAAAAGAGTTTATTATAGAGGGGCCTAACATGATCCCATAGCTTCAAACAAGAAGTTTCTAAGCGTCACGGTATTTGAGTAACAAAATGTCAAAGATTGCAGCCATTTTGCACTTTTAACTCTTAAGGGATTCAACTGGTTGAATGTAGCTCGGAGCAATTCAACATATTTGGGTGTGAAAGAAGACCATTCCTAGTATAAACGTATCGACCCAGATGCATTGGAATAGTTCATTTGGTTACACGAGTTGCAAAATGAAAGTTGCACCACTTTGCAAATTTACACTATTTGCATTTAACAACTTTTTCTCCAAGTGAAGTCACCACCATGGGAAAATGCCTCTGAGATAGTGAAAACCGAGAGAGGGTATTGTAGAGGGGCTCAACATGATCCCATAGGCTAATATGAAAAGTTTCTAAACATCACCGTATCTGACTAATATCCTATTGAAGATTGTAGTCATTTTGCACTTTGGACTCTTATGGGATTTAGTTGTTTGAACGTCGTTTGGAGCATCACGGTATCTAAGTAATAGCCCATCAAAGATTGTAGTCATTTTACACTTTGAACTCTTAAAAGATTCAACCGGTTGAATGTAGCTCAAAGCGATTCAATGTGTTTGGGTGCAAAAGAAGACCATGCCTAGAGTAAATGTACCCACCCAGACGTGTTGGAGTAGTTTTTTTGGTCACATGAGTTGCATAACGAATGTTGCAACACTTTGCAACTTTGCACCACTTTGAAACTTTGCATTATTTGCATTTAAAAAAAATTTCCCTAAGAGAAATTTCTCCACCATGGGAAAACGCCTTCAAGATAGAAAAACTAAGAGAGGTTAATGTAGAGGGGTCCAATGTGATCCTATATTCTCAGATGAGAAGTTTCTAAGCATCACAATATCCAAGTAACATGTCAAAGATTGCAGCTATGTTGCACTTTGGAATCTTAAGGGATTCAACAGGTTGAATGTGAAAAAAGGCTATTCCTAGTGTAAATGTACTCACTCAGATGTGTTGGAACAGTTCATTTGGTCACACGAGTTGCAGAACGAAAGTTGCACCAGTTTGCAACTTTACACTACTAGCATTTGAAAACTTTTTCCCCAAGTGAAATCGCCACCATAGGAAAAATCCTTTGAGATAGTGAAAACCGAGATAAGTTATTGTAGAGGGGCCCAACATGATCCCATAAGCTCAAACAAGAAGTGTCTAAGCATTTTGGTATCTGAGTAATAGCCCATTGAAGATTGCAACTATTTTGCACTTTGGACTCTTAATAGATTTAGTCGTTTAAATGCAGTTTGGAGTGATTCAGTGTGTTTGAGTGTGAAAGAGGACCATTCCTAATATAAATGTACCCACCCAGATGCATTGGAATAGTTCGTTTAGTCACACGAGTTGCAAAATGAAAGTTGCACCACTTTGCAACTTTGCACTACTTGCATTTGACAACTTTTTCTCCAAGTGAAATGTCACTGCCATGGGAAAACACCTCTGAGATTGTGAAAACTAAGAGAGTTTGTTATAGAGGGGCCTAATGCGATCTCATAGCCTCAGATGAGAAGTTTCTAAGTGTCACAATATCCAAATAACATGTCAAAAATTGCAGTCATTTTTCACTTTGGACTCTTAAGGGATTCTATCAGTTGAATGTAGCTCAGAGTGATTCAAAATGTTTGGGTGCGAAAGAGGACCATGCCTAGCATAAACATACCCACCCAAATGTGTTGGAAATTTTTTTTGGTTACGCAAGTTGTAGAACAAAAGTCATGCCACTTTGCAACTTTGCACTACTTGCATTTGATAGCTTTTTCCTCAAGCAAAATGTCACCACCATGGGAAAATGCCTTCGAAATAGAGAAAACTAAGAGAGGTTATTGTAGAGGGGATCAACACAATATCATAACCTCAAATGAGAGTTTTCTAAGTGTCATGGTCTCCGAATAACATGTCGAGGATTGCAGCCATCTTGCACTTTGGACTCTTAAGGAATTCAACTAGTTGAATGTAGCTCGAAGCAATTTCAAATGTTTGGATGTGAAAGAGGACCATTCCTAGCATAAACATACCCACTCAGATGTGATGGAACAGTTTTTTTGGTCACATGAGTTGCAAAACAAAAGTTGTGCCACTTTGCACTACTTGCATTTGATAACTTTTTCCCCAAGTGAAATATTGCCACCATGGGAAAATGCCTCCGAGATAGAAAAAATTGAGAGAGGTTATTATAGAGAAGTCCAATGTGATCCCATAACCTTACATGAGAAGTTTCTAAGTGTCACGTTATCCGAGTAACAACATGTCGAAGATTGTAATCATTTTTCAGTTTGGACTCTTAAGGGATTCTATCGATTGAATGTAGCTCAAAGCAATTCGACATGTTTGGGTGCAAAAGAGGACCATGCGTAGCATAAAAATAGCCACCCAGACATATTAAAATAGTTTTTTTGGTAACACTAGTTGTGGAATGAAAGTTGCACCACTTTGCAACTTTACACTAGTTGCATTTGACAACTTTTTCCCCAAGTGAAAAGTCACCACCACGAGAAAATGCCTCTGAGATAGTAAAAACCGAGTGAGGTTATTTTAAAAGGGCCCAACACAATCCCATAGCCTCTGATAAAAAATTTTCTAAGCGTCATGGAATCTAAGTAACAACATGTCAAAGATTGCAGACATTTTGCACTTTAGACTCTTAAGGGATTCTACCAGTTGAATGTAACTCGGAGCAATTCAGCATGTTTGGGTGAAAAAGAGGACCATGCATGGCATAAACATACCCACCTACATGTGTTGGAATAGTTTTTTTGGTCACATGAGTTGTAGAATGAAAGTTGTGCCACTTTGCACTTTTGCACTACTTGCAAATGACCACTTTTCCATCAGTTAAGTTTGTTATTTCAACTTCACTTTAATAAACACATTTTTGTGGAGAGCAATCAAAGGCAATAAATAGACAACCACCATAAGTTAACTTTTTCATCACTTAAGTTTTTTTGTTTCAACTTCACTTTTAATAGTAATAAATAGACAACCACCATAAAGTATGCAAAGGATCATCAAATTACACAAAGGAAAAGGCAATACTCATATAACAACCTTATAGTATTTAAGTCAAAGGTATTTTATTTTATGAAAAAAGAATTGAAAATTTATTTTAATTATTTCATGGGTCTTATTTTCATGATATTCACGTGCACGAGTGAAAAGGGATTAAGTTTCTTCTTTGATTTTTGAGTTTAGATCAGTAATAGTGCGTCATTTATGCATTGTGTCAATAAACCAAAATGCTAATTTGTGCCTTGGAATGCTATATCATGGAATTATGAGCTCAAAGAGGGTTGAGAATCATCATGGTATGTTTTTAATAACTCGAGACAACCCAAGGTATGTTCTCATGTTGTTTCATCCTTTGTTTGAGCTATTCGCCATGTGACTAGGTTGCCAAAGTTGACAAGAGCTCACCAAATGCTAAGTGACTATTTGGAGAGATTAGTTGGTTGAATAATGTTTGGGAGTTGTCAAAGGTGTTGGAGGGTATTAAAAAATTGTTGCTCCCACTGCCCATGTTGTTCTATCCTTTTTGGTGTGTTTTCCCTTCCTTGGATGTCCACTAGGCTAGGTTGTCAATGGTGGCAAGGTGTCCTAAGATTTCTGATGCAAACTTTAGCCTCAAGTTGAGGCATACTAAATGAGGAAGGGTTGATCAGTATTTAATGTCAAATAATGATTATGGAAGGAGTTCTAGGGTTTATAGAAGAGCAAGAAAATATGCATTTGTACAATAGAAGACATTGTTTCAGATTTTTTCATAAATCCACATGCTTTTCCTTCAAGATAAATTTAAATGTAAACCATAAACCATTGTAACAACTAACTTTAAATGTAATATACACATTTAATTGAGGCATATATTAATGAATATACACATTTTCATGTATAAATTTCTCATAATTTTGGTATATAAAAAAATACACTAAGTCAATAACAAATATTACAATAGTGATGGAAAAAATCTTGAAAATCCTCCCATTTCTCAATACTTCTAGCAATACATGCAGGGAAATAATCCTCCCATTTGCAACCTAGATCATGAAATATATTGTACAAGAAGAAACAAAAGGAGTTTTTTCCTAGTCTCCATTCTCCAATCCACCTCAGGTGGCCCAGTTATTTGCATTCCAAAATGCTTCAAAACATGTACATCCCCTGCTCCCTTGGAAACATATGGGTAGTAGCCTCTCTTTGCTTGTGTACTCTCACTAGAAATTGGTTCACAAAAAACTTGCAAAAGCCTAACGATTTTGGACATGGACTCACATAAAAATCATTAAAAGACCAATAACTGAATAATGTCAAACATATACCTTCTAACTAGATCTATTGTCACCTTCATGAATTCTATAAGTAGATCGATTGGAGGTCCTACAATGGTGATTTGGCCCATCTTTCACGACTTTCTCATCTCTTGACAATCCTATGTATAAATTTCAAATATATATAAACATAATTAACATAAAACATGTAGCATATAAGAATCTGAGAAATATACAAAATGGAAAAGAAAGAGAAGATTGAAAACCAAAACTTGCAGCAACAACTGATGTTGTTCTTTTCTTAAGTTGGCAATATTAAGCATAGCCTAGGTCACAAATGCATCAATGACATTCCTAAATGCATATGGCATCAAACACCAATAGAGAATACCAACTTAAAGGTAGTCAATAGAGAGCAGCATATAATTATCATTTTGCAAATTAACAATAATACAATCTTGCAAACCCTTCTACAATCAAACTTAAATGCTTGAAAGAAAGCAGTGATCAATAACATGACTTTACAAATTCAATGTGCATACTTACAAATCAATCTAGGGAACCATCCTAGTCTACTCTACTCTTTATTGTGTTAATTATTGCCTCGTGGTCAGACTCACGCACTTTCCACAAGTTCTTGTTCGCAAGTCTACCCTTATATTTCATCAAATGAACGTTGGCTGCGAGGACAAGGTTCGAGTAGTGAAGAATCTTCTGATGCGTGTCAAAGTCCTCAAACAACCAAACTACAACATTTGTAACTAGGTACCTTCTAAGCCATGTTCCAGTAACAACCACTGAACCTGTAGGAAATTCTATGTTTTCTGCATCTATAACTGGGGCCTTCAATTTCTTTTCAACCTTGATACAATGAAATGGGTAATAATTTGCACCCTCTTCATTGTATTTATCTACAATCACTGTATAAAAATTCCCTACATTTATATGTTCATCTTGTTAGATGTATTTAATGAACATCAAAATAAAACCTGAAAGTAAGATATATTACTTGGCTCTAGTAGGTCTAATACATGATCAAAGCCAACAAATGATTTCATCTCCATGATTTGTAGAGCCGTCAGGAGTTGATAAGTGTCAAGTGGGGTTAGACTTCATACAGACCATCCATCAACCCACTTTGTTGACTCACAATCATTCCATGCTTGAAATGTACATGTAGAACAAAAACATGCCATCTTCTACGTATGGATAGTCCATGTTTCTGCATTGGAGCTTCTAAAAGAGTTTAGCTCACTTGATCCTATCAGTGTAAAACAATCCTCATATTTTGAAATTTTAGTGTCATCTACTAAATGAAAAAATCTATGAGCTAAATAATTACCTTCACTACATGGAACCATTGCATGATTGCACCACTTGACAATTGATCTTGTATCTATCAACTTTACACTATCTTTGTACATTAACTCTTCTCATGTTAAGGCTCTTTTGATACATGCACCCACTCCATCATGCTCCCCCTTTCCATGCCCAACCTCTAAGAAGTTCCACATATGGGGAACACCATTGATCCTATGCATCCTACTCAACGAGTAAAACATTTTGGAGTTTTTGAATTGTGATATACAATTATCTGACCATATGATGGATTGGGGGGAGAGAGAAAGGTTGGGAGGGAAAGAGGAGATAAAGATAAGTAGTGAGGGAACGAGAGGTAGAGAGACACGAGAGATAAAGAGTAGATAAGGAAGGATAGATGGAGGGAGAGGTATGGAGGGAGATAGAAGGAGGTGAGAGAGAGGTGCGATAAGAGTAGTAAAGAGAGTGTGGTAGGGAGTGATAGCGGGATATGCGGGTAGATAGGGATAGGTGAGATAGAGAGAAATAGAGAGAGATAGAGGGAAGGAGGGAGGGTGGGTGAGAGAGGGGAGGAAGGGAGAAGTAAAGAGGGATAGGTGAGATAAAGATAAGCAGAGAGAGAATGGTGACATATAGACAAGGAGATAGTTTTACAAAGGGAAAGAGAGAATGGTGAGATAGAGAGGAGAGAGTGAGAGAGAGCAAGAGAGAGAGGGAGAGGGAGGAAGAGGAGAGATAGATATTAGATAGGGGAAAAAGTAGGGAGGGAGACATCTAGTGAGAGAGAAAGAGAGGTCTAGGGTAGATAAATATAATTAGAGAAAGAAGGAGAGGTAGAGAGAGAAGTAGAGAGAGAATAAGGGAGGGAGAGAAGCAAGATAGAGAGGTGTAGAGAGAGTGGTAGGGAGTGATGGATGGAGAGGTAGGTAGAGAGGGATTAGGGAGATAGAGAGTAGAGATGGAAGGAGAGGGAGATGTATGGAGGGAGAGAGGGAGGTGAGAGAGAGGTGAGATGGAGAGCAATAGAGAGAGTGTGGTAAGGAGTGATGGAGGGATATGCGAGTAGAGAGGGATAGGTGAGAAAGAGAAGTAGAGAGAGATAGAGATAGAGGGATGGAGGGAGGGTCGATGAGAGAGGGGAGGAAGGGAGAGGTAAAGAGGGATAGATGAGATAAAGATATGTAGAGAGAGAATGATGACATATAGAGAAGTAGAGAGTTACAAAGAGGGAAAGAGAATGGTGAGATAAAGAAGAGAGAGTGAGAGAGAAAGAGGGTGAGGGATGAGTGAGAGAGTGAGAGACAGAGAGAGAGGTAGAGGGAGGGAGAGGAGATATGGAGAGTAGATAGGGGAAAAGGTAGGGAGGGATACATCTAGTGAGAGAGAGAGGGCTAGGGGAGATAAAGATAATTAGATAGGGAAGGAGAGGTAGAGAGACAAGTAGAGAGGGAATGAGGGAGGGAGGGAGGGAGAGAAGTGAGATAGAGAGGTGTAGAGAGAGTGTTAGGGAGTGATGGATGGAGAGGTAGGTAGAGAGGGATTAGGGAGATAGAGAGTAGAGAGGGAAGGGGAGGGAGAGGTATGTATAGAGAGAGTGGGAGGTGAGATAGAGAGTAATAGAGAGAGAGTGGTAGGTTGTGATGGATGGAGACCTAGGTAGAGAGGGAGAGGGGAAATATAGATAAGTAGTTAGGGAGGGAGAGAGGGAGCGAGATGTAGTGAGGGAGAGAGAGGTGAGATAGAGAGAAATAGAGTGGTGGAAGGAGAGATAGGTAGAGAGGAGAGATGAGATAAATATAAGTAGAGAAGGAAGGAGAGGCAGAGAGAGGAGAGATAGAGAGAAGTAGAGAGGGAATGAGGGAGGGAGGGAGAGGTAGGAAGGGAGAGAAAGGTGAGATCTAGAGAGGTGTAGAGATAGAGTGGCAAGGTTTGATGGATACAGAGGTAGGCAGAGAGAGGGATTGGGAGATAGAGAGTAGATAGGGAAGAAGAGAGGGAGAGAGAAGTATGGAGGGAGAGAGAGGGAGATGAGAGAGAGGTGAGGTAGAGAGAAATAAAGAGAGTGGTAGGGAGTGATGGAGGGAGAGGTAGGTAGAGAGAGAGGGTGAGAGAATGAGAGAGAGAGAGAGAGAGAAGGATGGGTGGAGGGAGATAGAGATAAGTAGAGAGGGAGGGAGGGAGGGAGGCAGAGAGAAGTGAGGTAGAGAGAATTAGAGGGAAAAGGAGAGAGAGAGAGAGATAGAGACAAAGACGAAGACAAAGATAGACAGAGAGAGAGTTTTTGAGACCAAGGGAGAGAGAGTCAAATAAAGGGATGAAGATAGTGAGAGAGAGGTCTAGAGTGTAAGGGATAGAAATGAGTGAGATAGAGAGAAAAATAATACAACTTTTTGATTATTGAAATTTGACCTCATGATTACTAAAATTTGACTAAGTCTGAAATTTGTGAGATCTTCCAAAAAATAGAATTTGCATTACAACTCCTAGAGATCCAAAACCACTCTCAAACATCCTAAAACTATATACATGAAATAAAACTTAAAGTATAATAAAGTAAACATCAATATGTAAATGTACCCTTAACCCTCCCTCCCTCTATCTCTCTCCCACTCCCTTCATCTCTCTCTCTCCTCCTCAGGTTCTCCCTCTCCCACCCCTCTCCTCTCGTGTCTCACTCACTCCTCTATCTCTCCTCTACCCCAACCCTTAAACTCAAGTAAATCCTCACCCTGATCCCTCAACCCCTCAACCCTAATCCATCAAACCCCAAACCCTCAACCCTCAACCCTCTACCCTCAACCCTCAACCCTCAACCCTCAACCCTCAACCCTCAACACTCAACCCTCAACCCTAAACCCCTATACCCTCTACCCTATACATTGGACCCTCAACCCTAATCCCTCAACCCTCTACCCTCAACCTTAAAATCTCAATCCTCAACCCTTAAACCATATATCATCTACCCTCTATGATCTACCCTATACATTAAACTCTCAACCCTCAATTCTCAACCATCAACCCTTAATCCCCCAACCCCAGGTAGGTAGGGAAACATAGGTGAGATACAAAGTGATAAAGGGAGAGGTAGGAAAATAGAGAGAGAGGGGAGATAAATATAGGTAGAGAGGGAAGGAGATGTAGAGAGAGGAGAGATAGAGATAAGTAGAGAGGGGAGGGAGGGATAGGTAGGGAGGAGATAGAGGTGAGTGTGAGTGTGTGTGTGTGTGAGAGAGAGAGAGAGGGAGGGAGGGAGAGGAGATATAGAGAGTAGAGAGGGAAATAGGTAGGGAGGAGACACAATTGAGATATAGAGTGATGGAGGGAGAGGTGGGTAAAGAGAGGAAGAGGGGAGATAAAGATAAATAAAGAGGGAAGGAGATGTAGAGAGAGACGATAGATAGAGAGAAGTGGAGAGTGGAGGGATGGAGGGAGAGGAAAGGAGGAGATAGAGGTGAGTGTTTGTGAGAGGGAGAGAGAGTGGCAGGAGAGAAAATGAGAGGAGAGAGGAAGGGGGAGAGAGAAAGAGAGTAGAGAGGGAAGGGGGAGAGATAGAGAGTAGAGAAGGAAGGAGAGAGAAAAAGAGAAAAAGGGGGGAGGGAGAGAGAGAGGTAGAGAGAGTGGTAGGTAGTGGCAAGAGAGGTAGGTAGAGAGGGAAGGAGAGAGGGAAGGAGGGAGAGTGAGATCGAGAATGAGAAAGAGAGATAAAGAGAGAGAGGGAGGTTGGAAGGAGGGGGAGGTAGAAAGGGATAGGTGAGATAGAGAGAGGGAAGGAGGGAAAGTGGGATAGAGAGAAGGAGAGAGTGAGGGAGAAAGAGAGGGATGGAGAGACAAAGGGAGAGGTAGGTAGAGGAAGGGGGAGGAGAGATAGAGAGTAGAGAGGGATGGAGAGAGAGAGTGATGAAGGGAGAGGTGGGTATAGAGATGGAAAGAGAGAGGAGAGATAGAGAGTAGAGAGGGGAGAGAGGGAGGGAGAGGCAGGGAGGGAGATAGAGGTTTGTGTGTGTGAGTGAGAGAGATAGAGACCGGTGAGATAGAGAAAATGAGCAATTAAGAGAGAAAGAGAGGCGAGGGGGGAGGGACAAAAATGATAGAGATTGGGAGAAGAGAAAAAAGGAAGGGAAGGGAGGGAGGGAGGGAGTGTTATGGAGGGAGATAGAGGTTTTTGTGTGTGTGTGTGTGTGTGTGAGAGAGAGAGAGAGAGAGAGAGTGGTGAGATAGAGAGGAGAGAGTAAGAGGGAGGGAGAGAGAATTATGAGATAGAGAGGAGAGAGTTAGAGAGAAAGAGGGGGAAGAGAGGGATAGAGAGGGACAAAGTGAGAGAGAGATGTAGGTAGAAGGAGGGAGAGGAGAGATAGAGAGTAAAGAGGGAAAGAGGTAGGGAGGGAGATATAGGTGAGATACAAAGTGATGGAGGGAGAGGTAGGTAAAGGGAGAGAGAGGGGAGATAAAGATAAGTAGAGAGGGAAGGAGATGTAGAGAGATAGAGAAGAGATAGAGAGTAGAGAGGGGAGGGAGGGAGGTAGATGTAGGGAGGAGATAGAGGGGTATGTAAGAGAGAGAGAGGGGAGAGAGGGAGGAAGGGAGAGAGAGAGGGAGTGGAGAGATAGAGAGTAGAGAGAAGGAGAGAGTGGGAGAGAAAGATGATACAATTTGCTGAATACTAAAATTTGACCTCCTGATTTCTAAATTTTGACATGTTGATTCCTGAAATTTGACTAAGTCTGAAATTTTTAAGATCTTCCAAGAACTAGAATTTGCATTATAACACCTAGAGATCCGAAACCACTCTCAAACATCCTGCCTATATACATGAAATATAACTTAAAGCATAAGAAAGTAAACATCCATATGTAAATGTCAACTTATACTTAAATTTTTATTCCATGTATATAGTTTCCCTGAAAGATAACAAGAGGAAAGAGACAAGAAAAAGAGAAGAAAAAATTCAATGTAGACCAAAATGTGAGCACATTATAACGCACTCACGTTTTGTCAATGCATTTGCAAACACAAAATCCATGTCAAAACTGAGATATAATGCGTGCACGCTATATATTGCTTTGGGAATCCCCAAGCCCTGGGATTGGTATTTGCCTTGGAATACCAACCCAAAGGCTTGGAGGGCATTCCCAATGACTAGAGACGTGTTTTTGCAAATTCTACAATATTTCACATAATCGTGTTTGTGCTCACCATCACGATTGCACGTGGTTCAATATCAAACAAATCGAACATCTGGGTAATGTTAGGTTCTCTCTTAACTATCAAACGATGTAATTTTTTTCACTTTTTGACAATTTTAAGCCTTTCATCCATAATTTCTTTTGTTTGTATGTCTCTTTTTTGGAAAAAAGCAGTGTTTGGTGTTTTTTCATTATAAATTAACCATCCATCAAAATTTCAAATAAATTACATTTTTAGAAACTAGAATCCATTGTACAAATTTAAAAAACAAAAAAAATCAATTAGTTTCCAAATTTTGTAGGGGTAGCATGGCCAAAATTCTATTTTTCAGGAAGTGTCCACTTCGAAGATTAGTAAAAAATTAAATATTCATTAAAAAATTATCAAAAAAAATGTGCATCAACTACATACTATTAGCTAACTTCTAATCATAGTGATTTTAAAAATACTAAAAAAAAGTTCACCATACTAGGGTTGTACAAGAGTTGCTATGTTATGTTTTTCTAACAAAAAAAAACACCAATTTGTGTACGTCCCTTATTTGAAGGTCCCTTAATCTCAACTGTTTTCAAAATAAATTAGTAATTTAGAAATTACACTCAGAGAACTTCGATCCTTGTTTTTGTTCCATCTCAAAATTTTGAGTGTAACTATCCTCAATTTCACGTCCATGGTCAGTATTTCCTGATTTCAAAAAAAAAGTGGCCATTTAAGTCCCCTTTTTGGGAACCATATTTTTGCACTTTCCCATAAAGACACTTGGTAATTATTTAGATACATCATAGATTAGGAATGGGAAGACATTGTAAATCATCTTGGTTCTATTTCTTCCTAAGGGGATTAATTTTTTTCAATGATGTTGGATAATCTACATCATTCAATGTTGATAATCCAAAATCATTGCAGAAGACTCAAAATTATAGGGATGTTTCATGGTCTTTCTTCTTCTCTCTTATGAGGGTCTTGTTTCTCACAAGGGTTTTTCCTTCTCATTCTTCATTGAGATATTTTTTTTAATCTTTCTTTTGGGGAGGAGATTGATCACTCTAGGTTTTCTCTTTTTTCTCTAGTTGTGAGAGATTAAATTTATACATTGGTACTTAACATGGCCTCATAGCTATTAGAATTGTAAAAAAAATGTCATAGGATCAAATAATGAACAAATAAACCTTCCACACAAGAGAGCTGCAAAGAATAATATGTAATATTCCTCAACAAGAGAAATCTATCGAATGAACCTCAAGAATATTGAAGGAAAACAAGAGTCCTCTAAGGTTGAAAGTTCAAGAGATCAACAGTGATATTACAATGAGGGTTGACTATTATATAGGAGAAACCCTAGATGATAAAGGGATTAGATCACAATAAGTTTTAACATCTCATGAAATGATACAAAATGATCTAATAATAGCTCTCTAGTTAACATAGAAAATCACTCCTATGTTAAGCTTAAGTGTATGAGAATAAATTAGACTAATAATTAATTAACTATTAATTAATTATTGTCTAATGAATGATTACTCTAAAAACCCCCCTTAATATGAACTTAGGGAGTAGATAAAAACCCTAAAAAGAGAATGCATGATGCATCTCGATAAACAAGGCCTGGTGAGGTACCCATGTACAAAAAAAAATCTCTCAAAACTAGAGAAAAGGAGAAAACCACATGGAAAAATCTTCTCTCCAAAAGAGAAAAAGGTGAAGGACTAAGAAGCCTCCAACTAGAACAATGTCCCAAAAAAAGGAACACATATAACATTATTGAAGCATGAAGAAGCTATAGACAACTGTCGAAAGATATTGATATAGTTTTGAAATGAAGAACCTCCTTTGAAAAAAATGATGATAAGGATCAAGATCACAAGAATTTGTATGAGTGCCCTCAATAAAACTACTTGAATTAGATGACAAACAAAGAAAACATCTAGAAGTCAAAGGTACAAATGTCAAGATCAAGAAGACAATAATCAACATGAGTGTCCCCAACGACGCTACTTGAATCAGATGAAAATAAAGGAAAAACATCTAGAACTCAAAGATGCAAATAGCACATGAATCTGCATGAGTGACTCCAATGACACTACACAACATGAAATAAGAAAGTTGAAAGTATAGGTAGCAATAATCTATGATCAAATGAAAAAGGAAGGATACCTCAAAAAATAGGAATTATACAAGAGTATTCATATTGTAAATGCTCCATCTTGCTGACATGTAAGGGTATCTAACCATTGATGTATGTTGCATCTTCCTAGTACATGGGAACAATAACTACATACATAGATCACTCCAAATGAAAAAATAAGGAAGCATTAGCACCAATAGTAGAAACCAACCCATAATGCTAAAAGGGGAGAGTTAATATAGGTACACTGAAACCACGCAAGCATTAGCAACAATAGTAAAAACCCACCCATAATGATAAGAAGGGTTTCGTTGAATCCACACTCTGATACCATGTTAAATTTATGAAACAAACATGAACCGTACGATCAAACAATGAATAAAGACACCTTCCACGTAAGAGAGTTGTAAAAAATAATAATTAATATTCCTCAACAAGAAAAAGATATTGAATGAACCTCAAGAATCTTCAAGGAAAACAAGAGTCATCAAAGGTTGAGAGTTCAAGAGATCAAGAGTGATAATAAAATGAGGCTTGAGTGCTATATAGGAGCAACCCTAAATGATAAAGGGATTAGATCATGACAAGTGCCAACTTCTCATGCAATGAGACAAAATGATCTAATAATAGATCTCTAGTTAACATAGAAAATCACTCCTAAGTTTAGCACAAGTGCACGAGAATAAAATAGACTAATAATTAATTATTGGCTAATGCATGATTACTCTAACAATATCCAAACCCATCCTTGCATCTTTATATTATTTTCATAATAGTATGGGTGATCCCACAATACTGGTTTACAATTTTTCTCCAAACTAGACATTGAACTGAATGTTTTTAACTAAATCTTCACTTTCAGACACCTATAGTAGCTAAACTATGAGGAATTTTAAGATGATTCAAACTAGTGATTTGTGAAATTTTGTCTATAGATTCTAAATATATTTTTTTCAAAAATTTTGGAATCACATTGCACTTCTTTTTCCATATCCTTCAAAAAATATTTTTAATAGTAAACACCATTTTTAAAGAGTGACGTTATTGGCTAGTACACAACTTTTTTTTATGAAGGATAAAATTCTGATTTTTTTGAATTTAGATTCATAACTACAATATCTAGTGCATAAAATTGGTTTCATAGCATTTCATTGAATAATTTTTGTTGAAGTTGATAAATCCAACTTCACAGACCCTGAAGATCACCTGCATGCAAATAACCTATCATAGAAAGAAGACATTTGAGACGAAAAATCAAGGGTGCTCTGAAAGCTGAGAATGCATTATTCAGAGAGGGATAAAATACAATGATCAATCTTTATAAAAGAAGATTGTGAAACCTTAAAGAAACCCTAATAGGTAGACATTTAATAATTAATATAATTATTAAATGTCACAATATGCAAACTAAAGTGAAATCTTAAGAGAGGAATAAATGTAACTTAATTAACATAATTAAGTTAAAACCTTTACTATAACACCCCCCCTTAAGATGAGCAAGAGTGCAACTACAAACATGTGCAAGAAAGCAAAGATAACTACAATGCATGAATATAAACAAGGGTCCCGACAACTAGGCCTGATCAAGTACCCGAATACAACCAAATCTCTGTAAAGTGGAGAAATAGAGAAAACCTCATGGGAAAAACTCTACTCCAAAAGAGAGAAAAGAAAAGAATGAAAGCAGAAGAGAGATAGAAGGAGGACTCAACATGACCCCCCAAGAACTGCTTCTATCACACAAGTACAAAATATGTTCCCCCCATAGGAGAGAGAAGAGACTCCAAATCCCCCCAGAATGAGAGAACCCTTGTGCCAATGATCAAACCAATGTGTCTCCCTGGAGGAAGAAATAGATCAAACAGTCGAGGAAGAGGAAATCCCTAGATGTGAGGTGAAAATGGAAGTCCTGGATGATGCTCACTAAAGAACTGAACTACAGTATGAGTGTTTGAATAACAGGATGGTGAATCAAACAACTCAAAATGATCCTGAAATGAAATCTCCAATGAAGATGGGATAACAGGTGTGTTGAAACTGTCATCTGTGAGGAAATGAATATGCTCTAATATGGCCTCAACAACTATACTTGATGGCTCGATGAGTGGAGCTATAATGTCAGTCACAGTTGAAGAGGAATCCTACTAAACAAATGTGATCTCAATAGGAGGTAGAGGTGTAGAAGTCTCAACACTAGTCTCATGAACAGATGGAAGAACACATAAGTTCAAGTGACCAAACTTCATCTCAGATACTACATGCTCTCTTGTAGAAAGAGAGGAAAACTCAGACAGTGGAGATGGTGGACCAAAGTTTGTGAATGCATCCAATCAGGAAGAATGATCAACTGTCCCTATTGCAACAATGTTGCCAGTCTAAATGTCTCTAATGTGCACTGAGTCAGGTGTGAACTCAACTGTCTTCCCTATCCCACTGTGAGCAATCTGATAGATGGAGAGAAGGTTAGTGGAAAAAGATGGTACACATAGTACATCATTGAATGTACTGTCATCAATGTCAATAGAACCTTTCCCACATAAAATCATATAAGTGTTATTACCCATCAATATGTGTGGTGAGGATGCAACCTCAAAAGATGAGAACATGTCCTGAGAAGATGCCATATGGTGTGAAGCACCTGAATCCAGTAGCCATCTAGATGAATGTGAACTGGTGGTTGCACATAATGCATGACCCTTATGTGGGGCCTGACCATCTGTCTAGAATGATGGTGAAGAAGAAGACCTGCTTGATGCAGATGAAGAAGAGTGATGAATATTGTTCCTCTCAAGAAGAACTGTCAAATCTGAAACCTATTTTGTATATCCATCTATCTTCTTCTCATAACACTTGGACTCATCATGTCCTGGCTTAGTACAATAAGCACACTTAGGTTTGTCTTTCTTCGATGATTCCCCCTTGGGAGAAGGTGAATCAGAGGTGTTTTGTGAACTAGAATCGTTCCAATGCTTTGTGGTCTTTGGTTTATGTTTTTGTTTCTGCTTCTACTTCCCCTGAGATGATTGTGCTACCAATGCTTGAAATTTTTTTGTATGTATTGAAATTTAATTTTTTTTCGTTGGATCAGGGACATCACTATCTAGTGCACTAATATATATATATTTTTTTTTGTCGATAATCTACTATTTTTCCACATGTGCAAAAAAAAGAGAGCTTGATTTTTGATGAAAAACCTATGTTTAATCAAACTAAAAAAATTAATTATTAAACTAAAACATAGTAAAATTATACTTGATGGATAGCTTGTTTCGAGGACTACCATCATCCAATTGGGTCTATGAAGTCTCCTCCATTTTCATCCTCAACTCGAGCTTTGAAGGGAAAAAAATTGGAGAAATTTGGTGCAAGAGGGGGAGAAGGGGGAAAAAGGGGGATTCACTCGAACCCCCCTTTGAGCGAACCACCCTTTTTTTAAAAAATTCCTTTGTTTCCATTCTAGAAAATGTGCAAAATGTGTGTCCCATCATTGAATAGGTTTTGATTGGAGGGGCTTTGAGTGAACCCCTTTTGGGTTTGCTTGAACCCCCCTTCATGCGAACCCCCCAAAACCCAAAATTTTCTTCATGGAGGCATATTTTTCAATTTTCCTTCCTCAATGGGTGATCTCACAATAGTGGTTTACACCATTTGGGACATCTTGATTTTTGCCGAAATAGCATATTTTTAGAAAATATAATGATTTAAGCTTTGAAATGTTCCTTTTAAAGGATCTCAATTGAAGAGGGTTTGATAAAACCACCTTGGATCAAATCCCCTTGGATAGGACCCCGCTAGTTTTAAACAATACCTATAACAAAGTCTCCTTTACACCTATCAAAATGTTGATACAAAACCACTTTTGATTTAACTTTTGGGGGATCAAATGAATTCATTTAAAATTATTTTTTTGATTATCTAGTTTTTTATACTTAAAATAGTTTTTTATACTTATAAGAGGGACATCCATAAAAATTGTAAGATAAAATAAAGTGTTATGGGTTACAAACTATCATGAAAAGAGAAAAGTGATGCAAATCCTTTTGAAAACAAGCTAGAACTAAGCTACAATATTAACTTATGTATGTGTATTCAAATTTGAAAATAAGATTACCAAATCTGATTTAATGTATGTGATTGCACATTCATCACAATAGAAAATAAGAAAATTAATATGACATCAGGTTTATGTGGAGAAACCCTTCAAACATAAAATAGTTTTTTATACTTATAAGAGGGACATTCATAAAAATTGTAAGATAAAATAAAGTGTTATGGGTCATAGAACTGTCATGAAAATAGAAAGTGATGAAAATTCTTTTGAAAATAAGCTAGAACTGAGCTGCAATATTAACTTATCTATGTGTATTCAAATTTGAAAATAAGATTACCAAATCTAATTTTATGTATGTGATTGCACATTCACCACAATAGAAAATAAGAAAATAAATATGACATCAGGTTTATGTGGAGAAACCCTTTCAGGAAAAAAATCCACACAAGAAAAGAGGGAGAGTATATTATTTATCTTGAAAAGAGAGATACACCACAATACACTTTCTTATTGTTCTCCTACAAACTGGATGCATCCATGCACCTACAAATAACAAACGATACTACTACCATCTCAAGGGACTATTTTATAGAACTTGTGGGAGGAAAAACCACAATGGTAAACCGAAACAAGAGGTGTTGAAACCACTTGAAAAAACCCACGTCCCTTCCTTGGAAAATCAAGATTCATGACAATAAATTAATTAAATATTCAAAAGGCTTCAAAATGGGTGCCAAACCTATAGTCCTTTCAACTTTTGGCATTCAAGATGCTCTGACGATTGTTCAACTTCCAAGTGGCACACCAATGGATACTTGTTCCCTCCAAATTTGGCTACCCACTCAAGATTCTTCATATTCCCAATGTGCACACTAGGAGAGATTATTTTGTCCTCTAGTAATGTGTAACCTCCACAAACATTAATTTCCCTCTTTAAAAAGCAATTACTGCAATATGCCAAAATTAAATACATTTCTCACATGTCCCCTAGGACACTTTCCAAGAAATTTGGAGATAAAGAAATGAAATAGGTTTTCAAGGTAAATTTCACCTAACCTTACGTTCTCTCACTTGACATTATACATTTCAATTGCATCCTAGAGATAGAAATAATAAATTGATTATAGTGATCAAGGCTCATGGCCTTTCTGCATCAAGAGACCTTATCTGTGGTCACTAGCTTCGAGTGAGAGAATCTACAACATTATCCAAAGTGTCAACCTTATCAATAATAACCTTATCATTCACATACATCTCTTGTACAAAGTGATACTAAACTTTCTTAGTACGAGAATGATACATAGGATTTTTGGCCAAACAAATTTAACACTCTGACTGTCACATCTAATCCTCACTATCTTGCAATCAAAACAATAGCATTACCAAGTCTTTGTAACCATATTTCCACCTTAGAGGCATATGTAGAATCCATATACTCTTCTTCAATTATGTACAATGCAATTTTAGATTGAATCTTACTCGTCCAACTCACTACACCTCGAAACAAAGTAAATACATAGTCTCTAGTCCGGACCTTCAACTATCCAAGTCACCCGCCTAATCTACATCAAGAAATCCTTCTATATCCAATGGCTTGAACATATCATTAGTAACAAAATAAACTAAAAATTAATTTAAAGTACCATGTAAATATCTAAACACCCTGTTAACAAAATTCCAATGCTCTTTACCAGGGTTAGACATAAACCTACTTAGTACTCCCACTACTTGTGCTATATCTTGTTAGTGTAAACTATTACATAAATTAAACTACCAATGAAACTAGCATAAGGAACTTTAGACATATTCTCAAAATCATCAACAAAATTAGGACACATATCCAAGATCAGCTTAGTACCAACTAGAAATGGAATATTAACTGACTTATAGTCATGCATATTAAACCTTCATAAAATTGTATCAACACACTTACTCTAAATTAACTGAATCTTTCTATTAGCCTAATCTATGTT
The DNA here is from genome assembly GCA_007258455.2 of Sequoia sempervirens. Lineage (NCBI taxonomy): Eukaryota > Viridiplantae > Streptophyta > Pinopsida > Cupressales > Cupressaceae > Sequoia > Sequoia sempervirens. The sequence goes on along the minus strand of VDFB02000003.1, from coordinate 217,710,535 downwards.
GATTTCCATCCCAAGAATATAATTTTTACTCCCCAAATCCTTCATATCAAATGTTGTAGAGAGTTGTTCCTATATTTCCCTAATCATCATCTTATTTTTACTCTTGAATAACATATCATCAACATAGAAAAAAAAAATTAGAATTTTATCATCAATAACTTTAATATAAATAGAATGATCCTCTTCAATCCTAAGAAAGCCTAAATTCAATAAAAAAGTATCAAACTTTTGGTACCACATCCTGGGCGACTGTTTCAAACCATACAAAGATCTCTTCAACCTATAAACCAATTATTCTTTTCCTTTCACAACAAAACCGTTAGGCTATCTCATATATATTTCCTCCTCAAAATCCCCATGAAAGAAAGTTGTTTTAACATCTACTTTCTCTATCTCAAAATAACAAGTAGCAACAACAGATAATAGGAATCTAATAGAGACCTTATTTTTGCAACAAGAGAGAACATTTCACTAAAATCAATTCCCTCTCTCTAGGAGTAGCCCTCAACTACTAATATAGCCTTGTACTACTATAATCAACCATCTACACCAATTTTCCTTTTAAATACTGACTAGAATCCAATGGGCTTCTTTCCTTTGGGAAAACTAACAAGATCCCATGTTTCATAACCATCCAAATCCATCATCTCCTCCTGCATGACTTGCAACCAAGAATCACATTCCTTCAAATATAGAGCCTCCTTGTAGGATCTAGGTTCATCATTAGTAATCAAAAAATAAAATTATACACAATGCTAATTTTATGGGTTATACCTATCAACTAGATTCCATTGTCTTGTTGAATCCTCAAGGCAAGAGTAATGGGCTCTACCTATTCTTCATTTGTGTTATCATCCTCCACATCCTCTGAGCTATCTTTTTTCTATCTTTATCCATTGGTTGTACTTCTCTTGAGTAAGCTCTAAATTCCCTAAAATCTCATCTTTGCACAAGAATATATTAGGGGTTAGAAGATTTCAAATATTATAATCTTTTACATTCTCAGGATATCTAGGAAAGATGCATTTATGTGCTTTTGGATCCAATTTAGATTGCTTCTCTTGAAGCACATGAAAAAATTCCTCACAACCAAAGACCCTTAAGTGTGTTTCAACAAAAGGCTTTCTACCTATCAACGCTTCATAAGGATTTTTATCAATAACATCTCAACAAGGAGATCTATTAATTAAATAACAACTAGTAATTTCACTTTTTCTCAAAAATATTTATCAATCTTAGCACTACTTAAAATAATCCTAGCTCTTTCCATTAAATTTCACTTCATTTTTGGTGTAGATTTCGGTCCTAGTTATGTAGTGGCATGGCCTTCCTTCACTTTGTTACACCATGAAAGTGTTTGGTCTCAACCTATTTGGTGTTGCATGTTTGAGGTGCAAACATTTCTTAAGGCTGACCTAATCAAGGTTGTTTTAGGTTATTGATGGTATAAATGGAAGGATTTAGTTTTTTTTGGATTAAGAGTGAAGTCTGTGATGCGAGAAATGCAAATTTAATCTAGTTTAGTGATCTAAGTGCGAGATTTAATTCCTATGACTTCCAAATGTAGGGAGCAAAAGGTGTCTACATTTCAGTAAGATAAGTGAGGTTTCTATGCTTCAATGGAACTATACCTTCGGCATATGTGATATACATTATTAGTAGTTCAAATTGGTAGTGAGCCACCCCTTTCTTCTATTCTTCTTTCTTTTGAAAATGATTCCTTTGGCAGTGAACCACTAATAGTGAGCCTTTCTTCTTTCTCTTAGATGTGAGCCCTTGGCAATGAGCCTTATTGTATTCGATGTTGCAATTCATATATATGTGAACTAATCCTCGATGTGTTTTTTCCCTTCTTATTTTTTCCATGTAAATATAGTGTTCTTATGTGTTCTGATGTGTTTGCATTACTAGTTTATATGTTTACATTATGTTAAGGATTTAATGGTTGATAAGGGTTTGAAAAGATATTGAGGTATTAAATGTTTAAAGTATACAACTGATTCATCCCCCCTCTGAGTTGTCTTGTGCATCTAACAAAGATATCAAATGATCTAAAATTGGAAGCTAAAGGATCGTTTAGTGATGTTGATAGAAATCATGGATAAATTTAAAAAATCTACCATCAATCACATGTAGAGAGAGGCCAATGTGAATGAAAATATATTAGAAAATAAGGTTGTCAGGGGACCCAAAATACTTCACATGGGGTACATAATGAGGAAGAGGTAGATCATTATATAGAAAGGTAATATTAATTCCACTACACGTGAGAGTCATTTGAGAGAAAACTAGAACATATGACAAATAAAAATACCACATATAAATAAAAATAATGAATGCAAAAGATAGAGCATCATAACAATATAATTTGAAAGAATAGAAATAATGTGGATGTAATCATAGGACATAAGCTAAAATAAACCTCTAATTTTTTTTGGTATTTTCATGAAATGAATATGGAAATACTTATTTATATTGGACTGAGAAGTGTCAAAAACCATAAACAAGGTTCAAAATCATTTCCTAGTGTTGTAGCTATGGACACTTTAATTAGAATGGTGAGTAGTAGAAGATAAATGGATTTACTAGGGGAAGTTACTAAGTATAGGCTTGAAATTGTATTCAAGATGTGTCATGGGCTAGTTGTGATTGTAGTCAAGTGGGCCATGGGTGATTATTTTATGGTGGTAAATAATAGGTATCATATGAATACTAATATCTCTTCCAAATCTTTGGCTTCTCTCTTGGATCTAGGATAATCGAAAGAAGTGGTTTATTCCTTAACTTTGGACCTAGTAAAGAAATATTTCCTTGGGAGTTTGGAATAATTTATTTAGGTGACCAAGACAAGTGTGGGAATTCCATACCCAAGGGATATTAAGTGCTATTTAGAGGAGAAAGTTGTGGTTCAATGGCATCTATTTCTTGGAAACTTCAACAACTTCACTCTGGTGAAGCACAACAACAAGGTGAGTAAAGGTTGCCCATTCTTGAAAAATATAACTAACCTAGAGCCTACCTATGGCATCAAGTGGATGTTCAATTTGTATCAACCAAAAGGAGGATTAGTAGACATAGTTAATGTCACTTCTGAGAAATTTTATATTGGATATGTTGTTTAAATTTTGTATAAAATAAAATAGTAGATATATCTCATGTTCTATATAACTATAGAGCATATAGAATGATAGAAAATGAATAGTTGAAGCTATCGAATGGCTAATCATGTTAGTTAAAACCTAGATATTTTTTAAAATGAAACTATTGTAAATTTTTTTATAAATATAAAGGAGAAACCCTTGCTACATTTTATTTAGCAAAAAATATAAAAATATTAAAAATTAATTGAAATGGTATGTCTAACTTGACTATAATTTTTATCCAGTTTGGTATTTTTTTAAGGGTGGTTATTTTGATTTTTATTCTTTGTCTTGATAATTTCTTCTTTCTAGGATTATTGATTTTTATTTTTATTTTCTTTGCAACTCATCCTTCATATATGTGTTTAAATGATTTATATTCAGTTTGTTGACTATATATTTCTTATAATATTTTATTATTATTGCTTACTATCCATTAGATATTTAAAAGTGAATAATTTTATGATAGCCATCAATAATCAAGTTAACCTATACAAGTAAGAAAGTTCTTCAAGGAATAAAATAGTTTTGTATACTTACAAGTGGGATATCCATAAAAATTACAAGATAAAATAAAGTGTTATGGATCATAGAACTGTCGTGAAAAGAAAGAAATGATGCTATCCCTTCACCTTTTCATTGTTCCAAATACCTACATGAAATCTCACCAAGTTCCATGGAATATTAACATACTATGAGAATTGATTAGGGTAACAACTAGATAATATATTTGGTAAGGTTTGCAGTTGAACTAGAACCTATATAGATGGGAAAACCTAAAATCTACATCAAATTTGGTTAGCTTGACCTTAAGTAGTGTCTCCCTTCATAGAAAGTTTTGGAGATATATATTAGGGATATTAAAGTTGTGCATCTTGAATTTTCTATACTAGGTGTGTTATAACTCTGTTCAAAAATTTCTTAAGGTTATCCTTATCTTCTTTAAAATAAAGATTGTGGACCTCCCCTATGGTGCAATAACAATAATTCAAGTTTTCCAAATAAGAATATGAGTCATTTGTATGTTAACATTCATGAGGGAAAATGGTATTTTGTACTATGGTTTAGAAAATTCTCAAATGAAATATGAATATATAATGAACAGATTTTTAAATGCACACTAGTAGGAAACGACAGAATTTATGTAGAGGAGGAAGAATTATTATCAAACCTTTTCCTTCATCCATAAGTTTAGTTCAATTATATAACTATGAAATTTTAGAAAAGTTCCTAGCTAAAAAGTGGTGATAATAAAATTAAATTGGGTCACCACATATATATGTGTGTTCATTATTAATTTTTATTATGTGTATTTATTTACATATAATAAATTCATAAGTAGAAATAGTTAAATTATGAATGCCCAATTTTGGATCATTATTGCTCTAAGAAAATTAGAGAAATATATCATTATCATGCATGTAAATAGTTATATATAACTACATATATATAATATAGGTCTATATGATTAGGTAAACTTGACTTAAGCTTAAAATTATCACAAATCATAAAGGGTTAGTCCATATTAATTTATTAGTCCTTGAAGTAAGAACTTGGGTGTGAAAGTAAACTAAAATCTCAATGTTTTATCTTAATCACGCCTTATGTTGAGAAAAAAACCCTAATCTTCATAAGGGTTGAAATTCTCTATCAAACCCCTTACATTTTTTTAAGCATATTTGGGAAAATTTAATTATGCCACCAAATGAAATTGAGCTATGAAATAAAATCTCAAAGGAAACATTAAGTAGCAAAGGAATAGAAGTTATCACTAGCTCTTTAATTCAAGGAAACTGAAAAGAAAAAAAAGGGGGAGTTGAATTAATCTCTCTACTAATGTAAACTACTCCATGCCCAAAAGATAATGTAACAGTGGAAATTAAATCAATCTTCATATTTAAATCTCTTAAGGATAATAGCAATCCTTAGGATAGAAACTCAAGTATGCTCATTTTAAAAATAAAATTCTAAGATTTTCCTAAATTAATCAGCTAGAGTATGACAAATGAATTGAGAAATTATTACCTTAAGTGTTTTAAAAATAAAACAGTTTAGAGGCCTAAGTTTTTGAGCTCATTCCAAGGACTTGTTCTCCTAATATTAATATAGGAAACCCTAAAAGGAGTTGATCTTCAATATATTCCATCCAAGTCAAATGTTTTTTTTTAAAAACACCTCACCACAATAGAATATTCGTTGTTTCTAGGGTGTTTATATGGGGTTTGTAACACTTACGTTCATTTACATCTTTATGCACATCTTCTAGGTGGTGTTCATTGGAGATGTTGCATTGAAAACTCATCCCTATGTGAATAGATCGAATACCATTTTATTATTCAACTTGAGATAATTTTTTTACAATCTAAAATAATTTTGGTTTTATTATCTACTCTCACTTGCACTCTAACTCAGTAAAATATGGATTTCCCCTTTCAATAGCATCTTGCTATCTTCAATTTGTATCACTCCCTCAAATATCTTTACTTTGATACAAATTTGGAGGAAGGAGAGACAAACAAAACAGAGATAAGATATGATAGAGGAGAACTCAAAAAATATGAGCACTGAGTTCAACTTGTTTATTACATCAAATTTATAGGTAAATACATACTAATACTAAATTTACTATAATTAGTATATCTTAATTATAAAATGGTAGCTAAAGAATTTAGTATATCTTAATTATAAAATGGCTTTGTTGTTGCTTTCATCTCCATTGTAATCATTTGGTCTTTGAAATATTATTTCAATTCTCTACAACTATACTACTTTCATCTTCATCATCCACTACATGGTTAGAGACATCCTTCCTTTTCATGCCACCTTCGTATTTTTGATGTCTTTATTCATTGAATGTTCTAAAAGTTTAGTGTATGATATACCTCTTCCTTTCAAACCTTCTTTCTAACCTTATGCTTTGATTTCATTTCCTCTTTACTATTCTCAGAAACGTCTTTCTCTTTCAGATCTTCTTTTGGTTTGTTTTTCCTCATCTCTTTGCTTTGAGATTCCTCTGGAACTTTAGCTTTATGATTATCATCACAAGAATCTAAGATATCTTTATCCTTATACTCCTTTTGTATATAATTCATTGCTATATGGTTCTTAATGAAGGTCCATTATATAAATTGAAAAGATTTGCAATTATTCTACTTATATTTTAGAGGATTCATCCATATATTTCAATGGCTTTCTCTCTATATATAGAATAATTGAAAATATTTTCAATTATTCTACTTATATTATAATGGTATGGTATCAAATACTTGTCATCTATAAATGTTATTATTTATATCTCCAAAGCCTAAATGATGCAGATATTAAAATTATTCAACTCTTTGGCACTAAATATATCATATAATTTGGGTAAATTCTTCAAAATAACCACTCTTACACTAATTAAACTTAGTCGCTGCACTTCTAGGCCAAACAATGATGGACACTTGGTGGTGCATTCTTTGTGTATTAAAAAAACCCAACTTTTTTTGGTATTCAATATAGGCACCAAGGTTAACAAGATAAAATTGCAAAATCCAGCAAGGACCATCACCAAAAAAGGATAAGAATATAACCTAAGACTTTCATTTCTCATTTGAAAGAATAAAGCATATTTTTGAAAAAAAAGAAAAAAATGTAGCATACAACAATGAGCCAAAAATAAGGAATTGAACTTGAATAATGTCATTCTACTTCTCATAAATAGGTCATTGTATCTCATTATACTTCTTCTCTACCTCCAAAACTTGTCACTTCCTTATTAAACTATTCAATTTAGAATAACCATAGATTATAATATCATATTTACCTTACTTCAATTGTTTGTAGTAGAATTGGATATGTTCAATTGATAAAGCAGTGGAAATCTACCAGAAAAATGTGCCATCTAAATGAAAATAGTTTAGCTCACACATAAATTTTGTAAAATAATTAAAAGAATATTCACAAATAAAAATAAAATTTTCAAATAATACATTTTTCCTATTTTCTTGAGCTCTTACTGATTTCACTAAAGCTTTTCACTTGTCAGAGTGATTTTGTTGTCAAAATTAATTTATTTTGCCCTCACCTTTTTAGCTTTTCATTGTAGGTAAAGAGAGAGAAAAGAGAAACTATTCTACTTTTGATTGGTTGTTTCATGTCAACAATCCAAGGATGACGTGTCCTTGGGAGTTATGCTCAAGGTAGCATGTCATTTGTATTCAGTAAAGCTCTTATTGAATCAAAAATAAAAAATAAAATTCCCAAATAATATATTTTTCCTATTTTCTTAAGCTCTTATTGATTTCACTAGAGCTTTTCACTTATAGAGTGAGTTTTTTTGACAAGATTAATTTCTTTTTCCATCACCTTTTCAACTTTATCTACCATATTTTGGAAGAATTCCTCAATAACTTCCACTTGATTTTTGTACTATTCTCAGAAACATTTCTTTTTCGAGTTTTCTTTTGGTTTGTTTTCCTTCATCTCTTTGCTTTAAGATTCCTCTAAAACTTTATCTTTATGCTTATCATTGCAAGAATCTAAGATCTCATTATCCTTATAATCATTTTCTATATAATGCACTACTATTGTTCTTAATGAAGGACAATTATACCAAAATTCAGATGTGTTATATTTATTTTTTATATAAATTGAAAAAAATTGTAATTATTCTGTAACTTATATTTGTTATACCAATGATTTAGGGAGTACAAAAATGATATCTAGAGGAAGCTAAAGGATTTTCAGTGAGAATTAAAAAAAGCCAACAATAACGAAGATTAAAAGGGCTAGACAAATCAGATTCAAAGAACAAGGTAATATACCAGAAGAATGCAATAAAGGTGAAGCGACATTCCCACTCATGAGCCCTATACAACAAGATCTTGGTTGAGCTTCCATACAACTTCTTAGAATCAAATAGATTTTTCCAAGTACAACTTTGTAAGAATTTTTCTCTACACAAATCTAGTAGAATCATATTGATCTAACCAACATAGTAAAGATAGAAAGTGATTAAAAAACATGTATAAGAGTGGAAAGAAGCAGTACTCTATCCAAAATTTAATAGACCTTTGGACCAACTCTAGAGCCTTAAGGTAATTTCATCAAAGATTTTAGTTTCACAGGGTTAAAGCTCTAATGTGTTAAAAGAGTGTAAATTCAAATTTAGGTTTCAAAGTCATTTTTGCCTAGTTTACAAGCCTAAATATGGAAGCTTTTCAACACTTTTATTTTCCACAATGCATACAATGAAAACTACTTTGATAGTAACTGAAATACTTTGTCCTCTTCAGAAAAAAACTAGCATTAGGATGTACCTTTTGATAACTCTTCTATTCACCTTAGGAATTATTTTGATTTTGTGAAGGGATTGCCCTCATTATAAGTGAAAATTTTGGGTCTTAACGAGAGAAAATAAAAAAAAATTGCAATCATCTTGTAGAAAACAAAGCGCAAAATATCATATGTAAACAGAAATACAAGACTACAAAATGTTGTTAGCGGTAAAAAAAATCCAAAATTAAAAAAAAAAACTCTCAACAAACGGTCTAAGGCCTTTGAGTAAGGAACATCTTAACAAAAGAAAATTACCTTAATATCTAAAATAATAGTTTAATTAATAATAAACTAAAATTATCTATACTCATTCTCCTTCTAAGTAAACCATGGACCAAAACACATGGATCCTATGCTGGTATAGCTTCTTTATCAACATCTTCGAGGATGAAAGCCTTAGCGGGCTTGGCTAGTAAATCAATGTACTCCTGAAAAGGCGATTTTGAGAAACGAGTCTCCCTCCATAAATCAAGTGTAAAAAAAACATCAATATTTAACAAACAGTCAAAGGTCGCCTACCAGCCAAGAACCAGATCAAAATTGTGGCATCAAAATGTTTTTCTAGGTTTTCATTAATTAAAGTTACAGTAAAATCTGTAATAAAGAAAAATCCACAGCAAAGAGGTCAACATCATTAGGCATGGAATATGGGTTGCCCACAACATTTACATTAGCCAATCAATTTAATGGATAGCAATTTTACACTATATTTTATTTGACCATTATTAGAACAATATAGTGATATCTTCCATGAATGAGCTAATACACTAAATTAATAGGCTACCTTCTCCCTGAACTTAATGCAGAGACACTTTATCTGACAATTTTTAATTAGTGGATTGAAACTTTAGCTTTATGCTTATCATCACAAAAACCTGAGATCTCATTATCCTTATACTCATTTTCTATATAATGCATTGCTATGGTTCTTAATGAAGGTCCATTATACCAAGATTCATATTTTTTATATTATTTTTATATAAATTAAAAATATTTGCAATTATTTTACACTTTGAGGTTGTACATAACATTTCTTTTGAGCATGTGTTCAGTGGTTTGCTCAGGACTGAACAACAATTTTTCAATCCACTAGTTAAAAGAAGTAAAATGACGTTGCTTCTCAGTGTAAAGGAAGTAGATGCTCACATCTTCTCCAAGGATACAATATTGAACTTGGTATTGAAAACATCAATGCCAGAAACAACCTTTTATTCCCCAAGAAGTGTAAAAGCCAGTGTTCCACGGGGTTTTGGGGATGGGGACAAGGAGATAGCAAGGGACGCATTTCGGGGACGCGAGGATGAGGGGTCTAAGTTTGGGGGAAATTGGGGGATGGTGGGGGGATGGCAATGGGGGGTGGCAGGGTGTTGAAATACATATAGTACTTGAAAAAATAGTTATAAAAAGATGCATAAGTATAAGAATTATACATCTTGGAGACAATTAGGAGTCCCCTAGACATCTTGAGGACACCCCAACATCCTCGAAGTCCTAGTAGTGTTTTGGAGACAACAACATTGGTGGTGAGATGGTGGGGGAATGTCCCCCCAAGTCCCCGAGTCTTTGAGACGTCCCCGTCTAGGAAACGTGGGGTTTTTTGGGGGGATGCGTCCTCGTGGAACACTGGTAAAATTTGCATGGATTTCATACTTCCTAACAATATCTTTACTGCATTAACAACAAAAACGGTGGCCTCATATTTAGTCACTTATCATGTGAATAAATTTAATCTCAAATTCATGTAACCAAATTACAGTAATCTTGTGTTGAATTATAGTTTAAGAATTATTTTGTATTTCAAACTAAATAATTTAATGAAAAAAGTGCTTCCAATATTAGAGTAGCAGAATATATGTATGACCTTCCTACAATTTCTTGATATGTGCTTGTAATAATAAAATTAGCTTGATTCATTCCAAAAATGTTTGTTGTTAATTGACATGAGAAATGGTACTTCTTGTCAAAAAAATTATAGTATATGTCTAAATCTATAGATTTGGTCTTCTTCAAAGCATGTGCAATGTTGCACTAGATCAAAAAATAATGAAACAGTAAAATATATTGGATTTGGTGATCTTATTAGAAAGGATACAAAGTAATTATCATCACCATGAAATCTAGCAAGATTTTTAGAGGTAGCCCCACCTGAATGACTCTAGTTTCTTTGCAACCAAAGAAGCCACAAAATTCCCATCATTGTAGTTTTTAATTATAAGGTCTATCTTTCCTTGCAACTCAACAGTTATTTCCTCTGATGCATACTGAATGCTAAAAGGAGAAAGAAATGAACAAGAAATTCACAATGATTCATATATAACAAAATTATACTTATATTTATTTTTATATAAATTGAAAAGATTTTCAGTTATTCTACACTTCTGAGGTTGTGTAGCATTTCATTTGAGCATGCATTACACGTTTTTCGCAGTTTGCTCAGGACTAAACAACAACTTTTCAATCCAATGGTTAAAATAAGTAATATTTGGGAAGATAAGAATATATAATATGGTACTAAATAGGGGAGTAACAAGTATCAAAATTATTAGCATAGAAACACATGTTTACTTATATTGTAATCTTTGGGAAGATAAGAATATATAATATGGTATTAAAGAGGGGAGTAACAAATATCAACATTATCAGCCTTTAACTTTTCTTTGGCCCTTAGTGGATCCAAAATGGCTTTCTCTATATCATCCATCAAATCAGAATGGGTGATCTTCTTCTCCTCATTGATAACAACCTCTAGCATCGGGAAAACAACATTTTTTAGAACAAAAGCACTTAAAAATGTAGCCTTTTTAATGTTGGTGACCTCTGCATCATCCTTAACAACAAAGACCTTTGAAAATCTAGTGTTGGCATCAACAAGCTGAAAAATTGATACCTTCAATTTGTTGACCCAACCTTCTAAGAGTTGTCCTTTTAGAGCCTCTTTCACAATCCATCCCACAACTGGAACCTCAAACCTATACCAAACTAAAAATAATTAAAAAATGAATATTTTTGAAAGAAACTTAATTGGATAGTTGGCAGATCTTTCTAATTCAAAAACAAATAAGATGTACTAGTATTATATAAGCTAATTTAAAGGAAAAAACATTGTTTTTAACTTCGAAAAATCTTCGAGATAACCAATGTAGAATTTTGTAACCAAGTTATCTAGAAGAGCTTTGGCAAACTACTTACTACTAGAGAAAAATATTTCCAGTAACTTTAAGTAAGTTTTGTTTAGAAGCACAACAAATATTTCATGAAAAATATGACAGTTTGAGACACTAACTTTAAATGATAAATTTATGAACTCCATTGCATAAAATTTTATTGAAAAAGGAAAGTACTTTGTAGCTGAATACAAAAAATCATCTTATAAATATGCACAAGCACAACCTACAAACTAGATTCTAATTTTGCTCAAAAAGAAAAAAGAAAAATAGTGAATATTAAACTACACACTAGAATCTAATTTATGGAAAATAAGAAAATTGGTGAGAAAAAGTACCCGCAGTGCATCCTTATAGCATCACACATGCTCTCCATTTGGAACCTCCTGCATCATTTTTGGCCTTCACATGTAACACCACATCAATACCTAGACGGATTCTGATAGGTTTTTTAACACTTGAAGCAAAGTAGCCTTTTTCTAACTACATATAAAGTGTATCTAGTTGCCCAAGAACAACATTACAGTCTCGAGAAACTCATACCCTAAAAGTCAATGACTTTAATAATGAAAATATTTAGATGGTGGAGGGGAAAAAACTGTTATCACCTTCAATGTCGATGACTTCAAATAATGCAAATCTTCAGACGGTGGAGAGGTGAAAATTGTTATCGCCTCACATGCACCCCAAAAGCTTTTCCTATTCTCTTTCCAATGGCCATACAAAATTTTCAATATTTTAGTGAAGCTTTCTATATTTATTTTGTAGTTGCCACTAGAAGATTTTGACGGTTATGAGCCCCCATTTATAGCTTCCACCATTTCTACATAGTTTGAAACCATGATGCATAATACTATATGAATCTAGGGTTTGAAAATTTAAAAGAAAGTATTTAGAGAACTATATAAACCTAGGGTTTGTGGATTTTAATATGGACAAAAAAGAATAAAAAAAAGAACACAAAAAATATGATTTGATTGAAGAACTTATGATTAGTGGTTAGCTAATACCAATCATGTAAGGGGTTTCCTTAAGATTTTGTAATTTTTCTTCTTTTTCAAAGATCTCTGAGTGTTTACATGAATTTCCAAGCGATTTTTGCGATAGTAAAACCAAGTGAATGCTCCCTCTCATTCTTCCATTTTATAATACACTCTTTATTTTTAATCTTACAGGTTTAGAAGTGAAAGGACAACCTACAAACTCTGAGAATTTTCTAGGATGCGGAGGAGCGAAAACCATTAGCGGCAAGTAAAGTAGCAAAAAATGGAGAAAAACAACTAAAAAAAATAGTGAAAAATGACGAACGACTGAGATTCATTTAATTTTCTTGCACACCCTCTCTCACATTTGAGACCGTTGATAGAAAAAATAAGCTTGGGAAACTTCTTTGAGGGAACACCTTTGGCGTAATTATCTAAACTAGCAATCGTGCCTTGGTGTGCAATGGGTACGTCGAAGGGGTGTGGAAGGTCAAAAATTCTTTTTTTTTTGGGTACATTTGTGTAATGTGATATGCATTCATTTACAATCATCCAAACATGATTGAAACAAAACCTATCAAAGAAGAAATAATCAATTCATTTATCATAAATATTTTTTCATAAAAACTTTCCCTTGTTAGGTTTGTCATTATTGGTATGCAATTTTAATGTTTGGTTACTTTGATTAATTTAACTGTTAGATGTTATGTCACCAGCAATACTATCCATCAGGAGTTCAAATAAAGAGGCGAAAATTATTCAAAACACACAGCACACCAACAGATGACAAAAATCTCTCATGTAGTGAATTTTTAAAATGAGACTTTTTCAGCTAATGCATACCATGAAAAAAATAAGAAATAGGGACAATGTAATGTCCATATGTAAAAGAAACTACTTACCTTTTTTTCCCATAAATTTCCATACCCTACTCCAAAGCTCCGATTTTTACACACAAAGGTGGAATGCTAACAAAATTTATGAGATTTGGCTTTACACTTACAAATTGCATTTTCTTGGAAGTTGGTAGAATTTTTCTAATAAAATCTTATTGTAGAATTATGGTAGGTCATGAGGCAACATTTGTTTGAGGAATTTTGTTAAACATTTTAACTCCCTAATTCTTTTTGAAATTCCATTTTTTTGGTCCTACTTGTTGGTGTGGTATTTGGTGATAACTATGGTAAAATCACTCTTTAGCAATTGAAATCAATAATTAACAATTTGAAATTTTACCAAATTAACAACCTATTTTTGGTTGAGGACCTTATTGGAAGGTTAAATTTCCTTTTTTTTAGCAACTGCTTGGTGTATTTTGAGTTTGCTAAATTCTGCTAGTAATGTTTGGGTGGATAACAATTAAGACTTCATAAGCGCAGTATGGATGCATGCACTACATTTCACCATATCAAAATAATGCTCATGTTCATACTCGTGCTCATGTTCATGGCCATTACTATGATTATAGTTATGGTCATGGTGATGTTCATGATCATGATCATGGTTGTGATTATGGTTATGATTGTGATTGTGCTCTTGTCCATGGTTCTCTTTGCAAATACCATAATCAGGATCATAATTATGAAGATGATTTTCATTCCCATTCACATCTAAGTCATTGCAACACCCATTGATGATGATGATGAGCATGACCACCTTTCTCTTCTTTCAAGAGAAGCATGTTGTAGAATGTTACAATTAGCCATGTTCCCATGTCTGCTAGCACAACTATCCATAAGTAGATATAACCCATGAAAGTAAGCACCACCAAGCATACCTTAGTCAATAGGGACAATGCAACATTTATGTATATTCTCCTCATTGATCCTTTCCCTATTTTCACTACACTAGCAATCTTCCTTTTTCATTAACTCCACATCCATATCTACATCTATAGATTTTATGGCTACCATAGAGCCTTCCATGCCCATAGCTATCCCCACATCTATTGAGGCTAATGTCGGTGCATAATGAATTCCATCATCCACCATGGCAGTCATGCCCTCCTACTTTAGCTCTCCATAATTTTTGTGTTGTAAGCAAGATAATCTTCTCATATAGCATAGTATTCAAACTTGCATTAGCTTTTGTTGTCTCGGATATTTACACCTGTAAAGATGAATTATGTATCGAATTTGAGATGACTGAATCCAGGATTATAAACTCACATGAAATTAGAATATTCTTGTGAAGAGTACACTAAGGATTCCTATTCATCCTTGTTAGGAGACTCTTTGCAGAGGCACCATTGTATTTTGGCAATTACTATATTATACAACTTAAAACTGGAAGAGGATGCTTTTCTAGTAAGAAAGAAAAAAATCAAATATATTATACTAATGTCCATGAATAGCTTAAAGTAGGTTGGAATTGAGCCCTACAATAATTATTTGATTCTTTTACCTAACCCAAGAAATATATCCACTTTAGCCTAAAGGTAGAACTAATTTGTGAGATCTATATTGTGATTGCATTATTTTTGTATTACATGGTGTATAGGAAAGGATTTTAATGTAAGTTTTCCATAAGAAATGTGTGGTGATAACAGTTTGAGTGTTGGTCATATAATTATTAGATCCATTTATTAATTATTATTTTCAGGTTTGAGTACATAGTAACTATTACTATACAAGTTTCAGGCATGCTAGAAGCCTAAAAGTAAGACAATGGCTGAAGATTGTCAACTTCTTACACATGGAAAACTCTAGGTAAAATTTTGTGCGAATATTCAAAGTTCTTGGAGTCTAGACATGGATTTGGTTCTATGATGAGCAATAATATATTAATATATTAATAACTATCATTAAATCAATTGCTCATGCAAGTCATACTCTAAGAAAAGCTTGCTATTCACCACTTGATGTTTGGTCACTTTTGTAATTATGATGACAAAATCCCCTTGAATAAGTAAAGCCAAAATTCCTTGAATGAGGTAGGGGATATATTCATTAAGAAAGCTATTTAGTATTTTCAGATAGGTGGGTTGAAATAGGATGAGCATTGACTTCCTTAATGCTCCTATACAGAAAGAATGGGGGAAAAGTGTATTAATTCTTGTGAATAAACAAAGAAGTTCAAGAGGATTCAAATGTGCAACAAGTAGGATTTTCAAAATGCCTTTAACCACAAATAAATAGATTCTACGTATAAAACCATAATTAAACCTAGGAAACAAAAGAAAATTAAGAAACATGGAAAATTAAACTTAGGAACATTTATTATCATGAAAGATGGATTCTTGTGAATCACTACTCATGAAACATGGGTGAATGAATTTAACTTGAAAAACTACAAGGTTGAATCCTAATAGCAATATCATAAGTTGACTCATTGTGGAAAATACCTCCTACTTATCAATTAAGAATAGGGTCAACCAAAAGTTAAAATAAGAAAAAAATGGACAAAGAAGTATATACATAGCCATATAATACACAAAATTTTATAAAATAAAAGTCCCAATTTAAAAGAAACATTGAAAGATCTAGTAAAAGAAGGCCAAAGGAAAATAAGGCTCTAATCTACATCAGAGCCAAGAGTAGAAGAAGGACTAACATGCTTTTGGCTCACAATAAAGAGGCCAATATAACAATAGATGTTGTACATCAAAGAATGAGTTGGGTCAAGAAGGCTCAATGAAATCTCCACTCAGCACTCCTCTCCTAACATCCATGACTAATGAAATCTCAATATGTAAAAAGGAAATTCACATTGTATTAGCCACTATAGTATAGATTTTTAGAGTGCAAATTAGCCAATCCTCAATATCACAAATGGTAACAAGCATTTTGAGGGTGCCCTCATGACCATTGGCTAGGTGAGGTTGTCTAGAGATCATTCATCATCTACAATTACAAATTCTGAAGCTTGCAAGCACTTGAAACCTCATGAAGTTAGTATAGGCTAAAATAAAGAATTGATCAATCTAGTGACCCTAGAAATCCCCTACGAGCCCAACATATAAAAGTAATGGCTTCCCAAAGATAAAGGGTCAAACACCTCCGATTTGGCTAACAAAAAGGACAAGGGACACTATTGAGCCTCTGCATAAGAAGTAAAAGTTGTGTCAAAATCTCATAATTGACATGAAACCTAAACAAAATTGTCTTCTGCTCCCAACTTTTAAAAGCAAAGATGACAAATCATTTCATCACTTCAAATATGGTTCTCTATCTAAGCTTGTAACCAGTAAGAAAATAGCCTCAACTTCCCAAGGAGAATCTTTAGTTTATTTTAAAAAAATGAATTCAAAGATGGTTAGGCCAAATGATGTTGTGATTGACAATCTATAAGAAGGCTCAACATAACAAGCTAACTTTGTACTGAGAGATTACAATGAGGAGGAATCCATGTGACTTGAGTATATTGCCATGATAGACTAAAAATGAAGGAAATCCATGTGTCCTCACCTGAGTATATTGACAATATATATACTCTTTGATATTGGTATTAATGTTCTCCTTGCCTTCCCCACCCCTTCTTCATGAGAATAAGTAAAGTTTAAAGTTTAAACACATTGCAATGATTTCATTGAACTAGTGAACATTGAAAATCGAAATTAAAATATAATTAATAGACATTGGAATGAGAACTAGATGTTTCATAATTTGAATTCCATATTCATCATATCATGATTCATAATTACAATCAACAATGTTCAAAATTTAAGCTTTAAAAACAAAATAAATTTCAAGGCGCCCACACTCATTGTATCCCATGAGATGACATCTCTTTGAGGCATTCAGTCAAACATTTCACATGCCTTGCCTATGCTTACACATTTTTAGGGTTCTACCCCTCCTTGTGTGGCTGCAACATGAATCAGAGCTTTGGGATAGGTATGGACATCTAGCAAAGCATAAAAAAAAAAAATTAAAAAAAAAACCTACATACCTGTAATTTTCAATTGCCCAAACTTAGACACCCATGGCTCAGTCGTGTAAAGAACAAAACGAAAAAAGAAGAAAAAGTCAAAGGCATGGTTGATTTAGCCTTTTAGGCTTTTAAAAATACTTTTGTTTAAAAAAACATTTTTTATTACATTTTAAGGAGGGGGCCTGAAAGTTTCATCTAGTTTAAGGGACATCTGGAAGCCTTCGAGACATTGAAAAAGAATTGATCAATCTGGTGACCTTATAAAACCCCTACAAGCCCAACATCTAAAAGTAATGGCTTCCCAAAGATAAAGGTTCAGACACCTCTAATTTGGCTAACAAAGAGGATAACAAGGGACATTATTAAGCCTCTATGTAAGAAGTAAAAACTGCATCAAAATCTCATAATTGACATGAAACATAAACAAAATTTTCTTATGTTCCCAAATTTTAAAAGCAGAGATGACAGATCATTTCATCACTTCAAATATGGTGCTGTCTCAACTTATAAGCAGTAAGAAAATAGCCTCAACTTCCCAAGGAGAATCTTTAGTTCATTTTAAAAAAAGGAAGTCAAAGATGGTCGGGCCAAATGATGTTGTGACTGACAATCTATAAGAAGGCTCAACATAACAAGCCAACACTGTACTGAGAGATTACAATGAGGGGGAATCCATGTGACCTGAGTATATTGCCAAGATAGACTAAAATTGAGGGAAATCCATGTGTCCTCACCTGAGTATATTGCCAGTATATATACTCTTTGACATTGGTATTAATGTTCTCCTTTCCTTCCCCACCCCTTCTTCATGAGAATAAGTAAAGTTTAAAGTTTAAACACATTGCAATGATTTCATGAGAATAAGGTGAGGCACACATCCAAGGAGCATCTGAAAGGAGGAGTCGATTAATGGAAATGTCAATAGACTAGAGAAGAAAACCAATCTTGGAATACCATGGACAGCGATGGCCAAAGAAAGTGAAGAGTCAACTTGATCTAAGGATCAATAAGCTAAATACGGATGTCTTTCTCAACTTGATACCTTAAACAAGATTTTCCATCTATGAAGAAAGAAAATAAACCTGAAAATGATCTCAAGATGAGGAGGCTGACCACTAGATCTGGCCTAGACAAGTGGTCTGAGAGACTGTCCATTTACAAAAGGTTATGAATTGGAGTATGATAGGATGAGCTACAATGAAGTTTATAATTGCGTATAACTAGTGGGAGGCACCTTTCTGGACCTGTGATAAAATGAGCTAGAAGGATGGTCCATGCCCTACATATCCATATTCAATTAAACTTTGAACTCTATGGAATATGTAGCCTCTTTCTTTTAGCTGAAAGACTGAAACTACTAACTAACAGTGGTATTATATGACTTTTGCCTATAAAGTTTGTTTTGTTGCAGACCAGAGATACCTAATGTTGAAGCCTATAACAATAATGTTCATTGAAATATTATTGAACACTCGGCAATATGCAATTTTACTTCTAGACTTTTGTTAGTTAACCCTGAGAGGACACTATCAATATAAAAGCCAAATACAAAACCATGATCTTGCATGTTCTATCAGTAAACTATACAGTATCAATTTATGGATTGTCTTCCCCGATCTATTCAGTTTGATTACAGATCTAGCCAATGCATAGCCATAACACTAAAATGTATTAAATGTGAGAAATGACATGTATAAATACTCATTATCTTCCATTGAGAATTTTGTTAGATATCTCTCAGGAATTTGTAATGGAGGCAATAGTTCTAAGTAAACTTGTGAGATTCTGAATTAGCACCTAATGAATAGAAAAATGTCTTTACACCAGTCATTGCCTTTGCTTACAAGTATTCAGAACTAGAAGCACATTGAAGAATGGCAATAATAAATGAAAAAGGCATCTTAAAACACAGAATGATTAAGTCTAACAGTTAAAATTATAATCTCGTGTTTTCCAAACTATCATTACAAATATCATGCACATCAGTCGAAGATCTTAACACCACCCTTTTCAAACTGTCTTGGAAACTGTACAGATTGTACCTTATTGAACATTGACCTCTTAAATAGGTTGACTGACTTGGGTTGCATATAGATATTAATATTCCATGAGATCAACAATTCTCTAAAATATTTCATTTTACTTGTCATTATCTCCAGTTACATCAGTTGAAGTAATAAGAAAGCCAACTTGATATGTAGCACCTTCTAACAGATCACATAAATATTCTAATATGGGGAGAATCATTCGTGAACAAATCAACAAATTATGAAACCCATGCATAGTTTGTCAATTAAGCATATTACTATGTAAACATGTAAACCATATACACACCTGAAATGCAGCTTCAAACTATTCACAAGGTACTGCCTCACAGCGTGGATAAGCTTTCACTGCAGCTGCCTCACTGTATGCTCCAGGAACTCCCTAAACTCACGTCTTGCTAAACCATAGTTATTTTTTTCTACTGCTACTTCTAGAGGCATAATTATGCAAGTCACAAGCCAAGAGGGAAAATTTCTTGTATCATGGAGCCATTTTCACTGGAAATTACTTCTAATTTCAGTCAATAGCTACAAAAATCATGCAACCCCTACCCCTGGTTCCTCTGTATTTAGAAATCCGTTTAAAAACTAATGCTATTTAGGCAAATTTGTATAGAAAAAACTTCAAAAATACAAATACTGCTGCAACATATACTATTGTTTACAGAAAACTTCGGTTCAAATGTCATTATCCCGATTTTCTTAAGAATTGATAAAGATTGAGCTTCGGTTCAAATGACATCATCATCCATATGAAGTATTTTTAACCGGGAGGAATGCATTGCCAAAAGCCTTCCTTTAAATTATATGCGAACACATCTACACTTTCAAATCCACATAAACTGCTGAAGCACAGGTAATCTCCCACACAAATACACTTCTCATCCCACCAACCCTTAAGATATTCAGGAAGATTGTTTCGAGGCATTCTTGCAAATTCTTTCCACTTCCAAAGCAACTTATCTTTCTGGTCCTGAAACAGCTCCCAGATAATAATACCTGTCCGTTTGCATGAAACCACTAGAACGGACAAACCATATGCAACCATAGATACAACATTCATATTCCAATCTTGAACAAGTTCGAGGGGTAATGGAGCTACTGTAATGAAACCGTCTTGGATATTGTAACCCACGATAATCGTCTGCAACTTTCCCCTCCAAAAAAGAACACCATTGCACTCAACCATTTTATCTACTAACATTTTAGAGCCCGTTTCCCCAGCAAACTGTAACTTAATCCTCCATGAATCTTGAAAATAGTGGTAGATTTCAAAGGAAAAATCTTCGGACTTCGAGCAGACTACCAAATAGGGCTCTCCTTTTGTTCCCTTTACAAGATGGATAAATTTGTCAGTCACATCTATTTCTATCTCTGCATAAGATGTCGTAAGGGGATTGCAAATACATAATTATGGAGTGGGGGTTTATCGAAAGAGCAGCAACCCCTGCGCTGTTGTTGCTAAATATCTCAAATTACCTCCCTGAGGATTTGGGAGAAAAGAGAGAGAGTGTGTCCTCCATTTTTGGGTGGAAAAGCAGTACGCCATACAGCCAAAGATTTCATCATTTTCTACACCGCAGATAAGAAGCCATGGTTTTTCGGCAGGCAATGAAGACAGAAAGATTTGCGAGGACAATATAGAATTCCATTCCTTACAGACCATGCGACAGCCAGCGATTTGTTTAATTGAAAGCTTCGCAAATATCTCTTCCATCATATCTAGAGGAAGCTCAAATATACCACATTGATCTCCATCGCCTTCAACTGCTGCAATCGATTCTCTCTCCATTTCTTTCACCTTCAACTGCTGCAATTTATTCTTGGAACACTGGATTAAGTATACTTTTATTTCATTCTTGGGGAACATCCTAACCCATTTTGTACTTTGTTTAATCACGGCGTCGTTTAGAGGCCATGCATTGGGTTAAGAGCAGCCGACATGGAGAAAATATAAATTAAAATAATTAACATATAAACTAGCATATGCATCTTAAATGTATCCATTCAAGAAAATCAGTTGAATTCCGTGTCTCTCACGAATTTATTATTAAAATTCCGTGTCTCTCACGAATTTATTATTAAATTTTTATAATAGTTTGCATGTTAAGTATATTGTTGAATTTTTAATGTTTCAAATTCGTAATATTCAATTTGACGTGATAAATATGTTTGATTAAAGATGTATAAAATAATATATTATAAATTTCAAATCTATAAAAAAAAATTGTAACACTCAATTATTTAAATTATTTTTACTAATTATTAAATTTGTGTTTTCCTAATATTCATACTATGGAGTAGTTTTACTTTTTTGCAATATTAGACATTTAAAATCTTCAACTTCTAATGTAAACTTACATAGCTACAATTATAAATATCAGTCCCAATGATTCATCTTATTCAAAAACATAGAATAATATTTACTAGGTAAATCAAATAAAGGAAATTCGTATCAGGCTATGATTTATTCAATCCAATGATTGGTTAAAGTTTGTTAGGATGTAGTTAATAAAAGGGTTTTTGATGGAAATTTATCTCCATAATTTTACTAGATTGCATTGTAAATGAATATTTGGAGACACCTAATGCTCAAATGGAAAAAAACAAGCAACTACAAAAGGAGAATGAGCAATTAAGAATGTGAGTTATTGTATTAGAGAAAAAGGCTATTTTTTGTGGAAATCAACACACTTGTTTCTGTTAGGGTTAGAGATGGCAGATATCTAACAATTAAATGAAGATTTAATTAATAAACAGAGAAACTAAAACACACACAGATTAAATCATAACACAGAAATTTAACGTGGTTCACCCAATCCGGGCTACATCCACCAAACTGCAGCCATCCAATACTTTTATTATCCAGAGTAAAACCTATTACAATCTTGCGAATAATCGCGTTTTTCATCATACAGTATACCATGGGCTATACAGTATAGCATGATCAGTCGCCACACACCAACAGTTTCCACTTTGATAGAATGGTGGAACTAGAAGGTTTGCTTAATGATTTCAAGGCATTGTGCGAGGATAGAATGCAGGTCCTTGAGGCCAAGGTTGTTGGTATTAATGGGGATATCAAAAAATTGTTGCAGGTAAGACATACCTTGGTTAAGAATAGTGCAAAATCTTTGGAAATTCTCTTTAAGAAAATTGGGCAGCTTAGAGAAGATCAAGGTTTCTTCTTAAAGATCATGGAGAAAGAGAAAATGGCTAAGGGTAAGGGTAAAAAAATTGTGAAGGATGATGATAAGGCACCTATTTGTAGAGGATCAGTTGAATGGAAGAAAGCTTTTGATGTTGATAAAAAGGAACTGCTGGATATATGGTTGAAAAACATAAAAACCAGAAGATTGAGGTGGCCAAAACTCTAAGTGGCCTTAACTAGTTTCTTGTTTGTTTCTCTTTCTGTTTGGTGTTTTTTGTCCGTTGTTTTGCTGGTGGGTGTCGTTGGTTGTTGAATGTCTTCTTTTAGTTTGACACCCGTGGTGGTTGGTGTTTTGGTTGTTGGGTTGTTGCTGGTAGACTTTTGAATATTTTTTGGAGCAACATTTTTCTTTTCATGTAAAGGGTTTCGGGTCCCTTCAAAACCTGTTTTTCCCTATTAATCAAAACACACTTGTTTCCACTCCATCTTTCCCCTATTCATGTCCACTTGTCTCCTCTCTTTTCAATCTGCCTACTACTAGCCAATTGATTAGTAGCTTTCAATTATTGAAAGAGGAGTGTGAACTATAAAAATATAATAATCTTGCCCAAGCACAAAGAGGATATTATCTAAAGGCTTTATCTATCAATCCCACTATCAAGTAAGATGTCTATTTCAACCTTAGAAAATGATTATGTCTACCCTAATTCAAAACCCAATCAATGGCGACAATGTGGGGATGAATACATCTAGCCCTTGATTTTCAATTATGGGGCTGAACATGAAATCATAATCTACATCTCCATCAGTATTTTGGTGAATGGCTACCAACAGTCATACGTTGGCGGAGGCATTGAGGGTTTTTCCTGAGCCAAACACCCTGCGAGAGGAGATACAAGGGGTGTTAGGGGAGTTTGTTCCTATTGGAGACGACGCTATTAACTCTAGTGGACGAGACAAAAAATGTCTAGAAAGGCTCTCGCCAGGGAAAGGTTTTGGTATCTCAGCTACCGTCAATGGTGGAAAGGATAAATCTCTTCAGGGCGTCACAACTTGTAATGAAAATGGTGCAAACGGGGTTTTAAAGCAGTCGTAGCTTGAACACAGATCTAAGCTCGAAAAGGCAGTAAATCAGTCAAGCAAACGCACTGTTGTGGAGAAAGGGGAGAACCCTGCTACACACCATGCTTATGAGGAAATCACATTGGAGTTAGAAGGTGAGCTGGAGAAAGAAGTTGTCTCCAATGAAAATGTTTTTGTTGAGCTGGGCCTGATTGGGAGGTTCAAGGGATTCTGGCCAAGCTTTCCTAATCTTCACTAGTGGATCTCCAACTACTGGAAGCCCATGCTGGACGGGTATGTTCAGATTTACCCTATGGCCAGATGATTTTTTATTGTTGTGTTTGAAAAAGAATAGGATAGAAATAAGATCCTTTATGATTATCACTGGGATTGGGAAGACAAGCATGTCCTGATGTTAAAGCCATGGCATCTGGCTTTCAACCCAGCTACTGAAGTTTTTGAAATGGTTCCTCTTTGGGTGAGGCTTCCTAACCTCCCTCTATAGTTCCGGTTCGGTTCTTGCTTGGAGGCCATAGGGAACTAATTAGGAACCTTCATAATGGTGGATGAAGGTTCGTCTAATCTTATGCACTCCACTTATGCTCAAATCTTGGTAGAAATGAAAATTTCAAAGGTGCCCCCGAAGGTGATCTGATTAAAATCCTCAAAGGATTGTTGGGTACAAATCTTGGATTATGAAGGGGTTCCTTTTAGATGTAGAAAGTGTCACCAAACGGGGCATTTGGCAGCTGAGTGTGTCAAACATAGTAGAAACAATACTGCCTCTTGGTGGAAAGATGCATCCACCTAGCATTACACAATGGAGAAACAAGAGACAAATCAAGGGATCTCTCAGAGGAAAGGCTCTACAGAGAAGAGTAGGGCTTCAGAGGAGCCGCATCAGGCGGAGAGACAGCTGCTACAGGAGGAGAGTTGTATGGAGCAGCAACAGTTTGAGTCAGCTTCTACTTAGGAAGGACTATTGGCATCAAACAATACAAATGGGGCTTTTGGTGGTGGAGTCAAGGAGTTGAACACCAAAAACAGTACTGCAATCCCAGAATGTAAGGAAAAGAAAGGAAGTGTGAGACCCCAGAAGAAAGAAGCAGGAAAATGGAACGCTGATGATCAACACCAGCAAGGCAACAGTGGAGATGGTGCTTGGAGGTGTCCCCAAGATTTATCTCCAAAGAAGAAGGATGCAAAAAAGCAAACTACTTTTGTTCAGCATCAACAAGATAGAGTGGAAACGACACCTGGAGGAGTCCTCGGGTTTTATCTTTGGATTGGCAGAAGGAGGTAGCAAGGATCGGGGACGGATGGCAACCATTCTTGGGAAAGAAAGTGAAGAAGGAGAAGAAGAAATCATTTAACATGGTCCTTCGATCTCAGACAAAAGGCCATCCAAAATAACTTTAAAATTTGACCTGTGAATGGGTGTTGTTGTATGTTGATTCTAGGTTTGGTAGTTAGGTTTTAGTGGTGTTTGGTAGGGATTGTATTGGAAGCTTTTCAGCTTTGCTATGTAATTTTCTTATTCATATATTAATAAAATAAATCTTATCACCAATCAAAAAAAAAAAATCTACATCTCCATCTCCATCTTAGAATTATTGGGTTGAACACCAAATCATTGGCTAGTTCATGAAAAATTGACTCCACATTTTTTTGGATATAACCAATTGCACTTCACAAAGAAGAATGGACATAATTTATAAGAGAAATTTACAATTTCTTGTTTCCTAAACATGATTTCAAAAATTCATGTAGCTTTTTCTTGTAAAAATTGAAGGCATACGAAGAAAAGAATCTCATCCTTTTTCTATGTAGATTTCATATACTATGCAAGGATAGTTGATAATCTATGGTAGCTATTATAGAGGAGCAACTTTTATTATAAAAGGTAGATCAAAATCTCATGCCAAAAGTGCATGAAAAGAAATAAGTGCTTGTTTCCAACTATATTTCCCTTGCCTATTTACAAATCAACCTTGATTTGTGATTCAAGATGAATAACTTAACTAGATCTACCAACAAAATTGGAGGTATAATATAAAATTGAAAATGATACCAAATTAATCAATCTAATATTCTCTCTCTAATACGTTATGAGAATTATTGGTCTCAACATTCCACTTTTTATTCTTATAAAAGTTGCATTTTAGTGCATAACCTATTATGTGTTATATTGTCTCTCAATTAGATATGTTTTTTTGGGATGAATTGGAAACAATTTTAGTGTTTGATCAAGATGGTTGATTTTTGGATACAATTCACTTAGTCTTTTAATTATATTCAAGTATCTTATCAAACTATGTATATTTTTTCATGTTGTATTTCTATTTTTTTGTAGGGTATTAATGCACTATTTTCACAATACATGTGTTGCATTGTTCATTCTTCTTTACATATTATGTTGATTATTATTTTAGTCAAATGTATAAAATCTATTATTTATTCAAGAAATAATTATGTAATTTGGTTTAAGTGAACCAAGGAGAGTTTCTTATATGATATACAAACCAAAAAAGGTTATTTATTTATTTTTGGATTTGTAGCACTCAAATAAATAACAAGGAATTATCTATAATTTGATGTTTTCTTTGTTTATGGAATTTGTAGACTACAAGTAGCACCAAGGAATATGAGTTCATATAATTGATGGTCAAATGTTGCTTCATAAATATTTTCTATACGATTTGTTTGTGCATCTAGATTTTTACATTGCCCCTCTCTCATATAGGTGTTAGGATTATTGTTAAGGATGTACACTGATTCAAAATACCATGGAATATACCTTAAATATCTCAAAAGATCAAAATCCAAATACAAAATTAATATATTGAGTTAAAAATGAAAAAAATCCATGCCTTAACACAAGGAGGTATGAAGTGTCAAATTCACCTAATAGAATACCATACTTTCATCTTTTGACTAAGAAAAATAGGTTTAGATTTTTTTTTAAAAAGGAAAAGAAATAAATGTAACAAATAATTTATGAGCCTTAAGCATATATTTGTGCCTAGATTTAGTCTTGTGTATTCATGCAATCCTAATTCATTTTAGTAACGCTTTTCTCCACTTAATACACATCAAACAATATCCGCACAACTTCATGTAACACTATCATCATGTATCCTTGCACAATAATCATGCACCACTATGTAAGTATGTTTATTTACATAATTTAACCCTACACATGTTTGCACATTCAGAATTAATGATTGGTTTAAAACCATAGGATTTCCCAAAAATGGATATTCTTGCACATTGTGCTCCTATGATATAGGTGGTATGGTTCCTATTAGACTAGAATGCGTAGAATCAAAATTGTGCACTATTTTTTTCCTATCGTTTTTTTCTATTTTGATGGGGAGAAGCTTCCCATGCCCTATAGTTTGTTAAGTCTCCACATCATGCACTAATTCAACTTAGAAGAAATTTAAGAATATTCACAATTATAATTTTCCCTTTTTGAATCATATTCATCATAAGGAATGGATTAATATTCCCTTTTACCTGCTTTCCTCGCTAATCTCCTTTATTGCCAAAAGGGCTTCTCAAGCTCTTCATCAGGGTTTAATTCTTTCCCTTTACAAATTTGTGCTCTCCACCAGCCCCCAACTAAACCTTTCCTCCTCTGTTAATCCTCTAGAAATCAAGCTAATTGAAAAAAAACCTCTCTCATCTTTGAAAACCCCTCCTTCAAGTTAAAAAATTATGTCCAAAAATATTTTTTTTGTTGTTTCCTTGATAACCCTTTATGTTGACGAGACACAAAATGCCACCCCCCAAACAAGGAAATCCCTTCCTACCCTTCCTTCCTCCAAAAAGAAAAAGATGATACCCTTTGGCTCTATAACTATAGATATTGGTGATGAACCAAAGCCTTGCTAGAAGAGCATTACCAATGGTTGTTTAGGTGAGAGGATGTTTTCCAAGTTAGCCTATGCTAGTTAACAAAATAGAGGTAACGATAATAAAAGAAAGAATCTAGCCCTTGAGGAAGAGGGTTTGGGCTCCTCTGATGAAGAGTTCCTCCCTGATTATGAAGAGGATAGTCCAAATTATAGTTTATAGGAAGAGGATGAAGAAAAGGTTAGTGTGGAGGAAGAGGAGAAAAATACCAAGGAGGATATTTATGAAGAGATTAATGAAGATCAAACAAATGTTCTTGATTTGGGGCACATGATGGTAAGGTCAACATTAACAATGAGATGGAAAAAATCGAAAGAGAGGAAGAAACTAAAGTTGATCCTCATCAAAATATTTAAAAGACAAAAAAAGGAGCTATGTAGTTGCATTTCAAGAGCTAAGTAAAATTGTGACTATGATAACATGAAGGATAGGGTTTAAACTCTAAAAAAATGTTATAGTAAAATTTATTTCAATAGCTAATGGGATCATGAAGTAGGCTATTTTTGGCACTATTGAGAGAGTCTAAGATCGGGAAAATCAAGAAGTAAGTGAGAAAGAACCAAGGGGATGTTGCTCAGATGATGACTAAAATAGATCACAATAAGGAGAAATACTGGAAGGAACCTCTCAACAAGTTGAAGGGTGACTAAGATTTAATTAGTAGTTATAGAGATTAT
Organism: Sequoia sempervirens; assembly: GCA_007258455.2. Lineage (NCBI taxonomy): Eukaryota > Viridiplantae > Streptophyta > Pinopsida > Cupressales > Cupressaceae > Sequoia > Sequoia sempervirens. The sequence continues at coordinate 217,682,204 of VDFB02000003.1, read as the reverse complement.
TGATCTTTACTATGCTTTATTTGTTTTTGGTGTTCAATGTTTTTCTTTGGCCTACATGCCTTCTTAGTTATGACGGTGAAATTTTGCTATTTTTTTAAAAGGTGTGTGTGCCTCTTCTCTTGGCTAGTTTTTATTGGTTGGGGCATTTGGGCCTCTACTTTTTTTCTTTCTATTCTATTGAACTTTTGGGATCAGGGCCCTTTGCCTACTTTAATATAAAAAACAAATAATTTATGAGATCATTAGATGTAGATAAAGGTCCAAAAATTTAGTTAAACTTAGCCCCAAAATTGACATATCTAATGGACATAAAAAAATTAAAAAACTTAAAATATTTTTAATTAGAAAAGCAGGGATAGGGACCTCATCCCAAACAAAACAACAAAGCAAAACACAAAGGCCTACATGTCATCTAGAAAAAAAAATAGTAAGGTAAATAGTCATAGAAACTAAAACCAAAATGGCATGCAAGCCTCATAGATACAAGCACACAGGCCCTAGAGAACCAAAGAAACAATAAAAGGGATACATGTTCAATAGAGAGAACTGATCCTTAGGGCTATTGTTTAGATCCTATTTTTTCATAAGAAACTATAGGCTACTCTTCCAGGTAAATTCTCTGCATCTTTAAGTGTATCCTTCCTTAGAGTGTCTTCATCTTGGTTCTTCTCCCTCTTACATTTAAGTTTCTTGACTTTAGACTACCTAATAATAGTGCCAAAATGACAAGGTTCATAATCCCATAAGTAATAGATACAATGTAATTCATTGCATTATTGATCTTGCCCATATTCTCTTTTAGTAAATCACTTTCATTGTTTGAATCAATTCAGTTAATTCTCTCAAATATATTTTTGATTTGGTGCTTAAAATTTTAGAGGGGACTATGCCCCAAGTCCCCCCCATCCTCTAATCTCATCATATCCTTATGTTTATTATCATTCTCCTCCTTCAGTTTAGGGCCCATTCCTTCCTCATCTTCCTCAATGTCAATGTTTATCTCGTTCTTGTCAGTATCTTCCCTCTCCTTTTCCTCACCTTTTCGTCATCTAACACCTCATCCTAACTTGTATTATCTTCCTCAGTCTCACTTTCTATCATCACTTTGACCTCTTTTTTAATATTATCTTGGTCTTCCTCATAAAAAAAATGGAAATACTCTTTGTTTGAAGACTCGAAGTCTTCCTCATCAAAAGATAACTTTTTCCCTTTAAAGTCCTAGTTTTTATTCTTGTCTCCACTTTGGCCAATCTAGTTGATGTTTTCTCACCACTTCCACTACTTGAGTCACCACGTTGACTCATATCACCTCATCCAAAATTTTAATTACATCATCGTTAACCACAATCTTCTCTAGAGGGCTAAGGAACTTTCATTTGAAATAGTAGGTTTTGTCAAGATTTTTCATTTTTGAGAGGGAGGGGTAGACTTATTTTCTACTACAAGAGGGTTTTGGGATAAATCATTAATCAAGAGAGTAGTTTTTTATTTTTTTCCAAGAGTAGGGCTATGCTAAATCAAAAGGATATTATCCATTAATGGCTTAATATGTAGAGGCTTAATAGATTTGGTTGGACACAACTGAGGGGTTAAGGCCAATACATGAGTCTTAAAATGAGACCTTGGTGTAGTAGGGTAGAGGCCCCTTTAGCGATGCATTTATGTAGAGAAGAAAAAAGAAAGAGATAGATATTGATATTTTCATTATGCCCTATATGATTAAGGAAAGGAAAGTTATATCAATGGATAGTAGTATATCTTCATTCTAGAGTGAAATATTTCATTATGAGTAAACTCACTAGACTGAAACAAGCCAATAGTTTCTCCAAGTGTCATAGTCATTTTGAAATCTCCTCAACTTCTCATCCTTATTGATGAAGCTATCAATGAATATTTGGAAGTTACCATTACTTACTTTTTCCACTTTTATTCCCTTACATTCAAGACTCGTCACCATAGCAATAAGCCTAAGAGTCACCTCAAAGAAAATATTGTCAATTTTCATTGTTCCCTCCTTCCACAAGTTAAATAATTTTGAGGAAAGTTCATCATTGAAGCCCTTCATGGCTAGGAAGAAGGGTGTAATGTCTACTTCCTCAAAAATCGTCCATAAATACATATTTTTCTTGAGGGAAATGCATGATAAGGGTTCAAATCGCTTCCTTGACCCACAATTATATGTTGAAAACTATTCCACCATCTTTGTAGAAGACTTCAAGGTATAGGAAACTCACCACACCAATAAATGTGAACGAGAAAAAGAAATACAATTGAAGTATTTGTTGGTAATTGTGTTAAAAAAGTGGGATAAAATGTGATTCGAGGATTGAGCCAGCCCAGTTAAATAGGCCTTTAGGAAATCACACCACTTGTCCTTTATGATGAGACCTACAATAAACCTTTTAAGTTGAATATTTTGCTTAATCGGGATAATCGAAAGATTAGACCCAAGGCTCATGTGAGCATTAAGGTAACCATGCAAAATCATAACAACCTCTTTATTAAACATTCCCTAAAGACTTGGAGAAATATAGCGATAGCCTAGTAAAATCTTATTAATCATTAGGGGGAATCTTGTTTACTAGTCCAAAACCTTTAAAAACTTAAAATGTTAAAAGTTTTTAGAATGTCTAAAATTTAATTTTACTAAAAAAATCATTAAGATTAACTAATATTTCATATTTATAGAGATAAAAAATTATTGAAAATTTAGTAAAAGTAGTGTAAGAAAACTTGCAGCCATCTAATGACAATTTCCACATAACCCAATAGAGATATTTATGCAATTAAGTACTTAGAATCCACATGCAAGAGAATAGACAACATACCCATCAAAGATTCCACAAGATATACCTTGGGAAAACCCTCAAGTGGGAAAAACCCAGCCTCTAAAAGCATCCATACTCCATCGTATTAATCAACAAAAAAGAAAATACAAGAGTTATAATGAACACTTCTGAAGCATTGAGTCCTCCAATTATCTTCATGTGTCCAAGCATGAAAACACACATCCCATGCCATGCTTCATAAATGAACTCCTCAAAAAGACTCAATAATGAAAACCAAACCACTCAGCCAAACCTAAGTTCCACTACATGTTAGAAAAAATTTCCTCCTACTTTTTTGCGTGATCACTGAAAAAGGGAAAAATCAACAAAAAAGGAAAAATCCAATTTTGTAGAACCCAAAATCTGGAAGCTTCTAAGCTTGTTAAAAAGGGGTTCGATGGGTATTATAGTATGATGAAAAACGCGATTATTCGCAAGATTGTAATAGGTTTTACACTGGATAATAAAAGTATTGGATGGCTGCAGTTTGGTGGATGTAGTCCGGATTGGGTGAACCACGTTAAATCTCTGTGTTATAATTTATTCTGTGTGTGTTTTAGTTTCTCTGTTTATTAATCAAATCTGCATATAATTGTTAGATATCTACCATCTTTAACCCTAACACTACACATGTGTTTTCTTTCATAGACACAAGCTCACACAAAATACAACTAGTGGTAAGGTAAAACCATGTACCAATAAACCATGTGAATACAAAACCACTAACACCTTATTTAATATTGGGTACTAAGACTTCACTTTATTTAATATTTCCCCAATATCAAATTATTATCACATGTCTCCCACACATTAAATAATAATATAATGTTACAATACAATATCAAGTGGTTCCCAAATAACTACCTAGTGTGATTAATCACACCACCAAGGTGCATCATAACTAAATAAATTATTTAATTACAACATTATAGTAAATTAATTTATGCAATGGTGTACAACACCATATCCCAACAAGCAACCTCACATTTGTATGAACATTTGAAAGAAGAACATAAAAAACCATTCCATCTATAAAACCGATGTAATAGGAACCATGCCACTTATATTGTAGGAACACATTGTCTAATAATATCTATTTTTTGGAAACTTATGGTTTTCAACCAGTCATTTATTTTGAGCATGCAAGCATGTGGAGGGTTAAATTATATAAATAAGCATACTTACATAACCATGCATGATTATTTTGCATTGACACATGATGATGGTACATTACATGAAGTGTGGATATTGTGTAATGTGTATCAAGTGGAGAAAAGTGTTACTAAATCAAATTGTGGTTGCATGAATGCACAAGACTAAATCTAGGCACACGTATATTCTTAAAGAATTTATTCCTTCTTGACAAGAAATGGTACCCATTGCATTTATTGGGAGGTCAGATAATTTATGTTTTTGTTGTTACAAATTGTACTAGTTGACTCACTCAATATACTTGCGTTGACTATGTCCAATAATAAGTTTTTCAAAAATTACAATTCATTATGGTGTTAATAATCTAATGCGTGAAATTTATATTAACATAAATGTTATATAAACATAATGGATGTTAAGAATCTGTGAACTCTAGAAGTGGAGGAAAATTAAATTCGATTTTATTCCACATTAAAGATAGGATGTAAGCACATGTACTATAGGAGGTCAATGAAAAATAAATAGTCTAGCTACATACAAGATAGTGTAAAGATCAACTTAATGGATTTATTTTGTAGTGAGGAAACTTTAAATAGACTATATAAATGCATATCCAAACATTGTCACTAACCTAGAATATGTGTTGAATGTGATAGGTGGCAAGTAATTTTTTTTTTAATTTTGTTGGTTTGGTATAATTTGTAGGAATTATTTATGAATGTCCTAAATGGTATTAGATGAAACTCTATAATATATTTGCTTCTTGCTCATGTATATGCAAACATCTATTCCTAATTATAATAGTACAAGATGTTATGGCGTTCCACTAGTTGAAAGTAAGACATGATGTATGTCCAATGGAATTTTCCTTTAGAAATTTCAAGAGATTTAGATTAAGCATGTTGGATGTACCACATGATGTCATCCAAAGTGTAGAAGTGTGTGAAACTATAAATTTATGGGACATGAGATTGTAGTGTTGGAAAATGTACTCCTTTACATTTTCCCAGTACATTTTCCAACTATGATTGGGTCCCCTAATTTAATTGGACTTAATTAAGCCTCTAATTGGCCCAATTATGCATTTAAAATCCTAATTAATCTCATTTTCTGAAAGGGAAACTTGTATTAAATAATTGCAAGAATTAATTAAATTTCCTCAGAATTGGTGTGTCCTAGGTTTGGAGCCTATAACCCATTCTCCCAAGGGTGAATGGGTCCCACTAGAGTTTAGGAACCCAATTTTAAATATTTTTTTGGAAGAATTTTTATGATTCAAATTCAATTTGCATTTGCCAGCCTTTTAATGTTTAATTTTTGAGAAATTAGAAAATTACCTATAAATACAAGGTCTTTTATTGATTCAAATCCTAAATAAATTTGAGAGACTTCACAAGAGCTTAGATTATTGTCAAAGTTGTTCAAGAGCATATTTCTCGATCATTTGTTTTAGTATTCAAGATCTCTAGCATCATGTCAAATTTATCTTCATTCATGCATGTTTTCAGAGCTAACGTGATGTAGGTTTCAAGCATTCAAGTCAAGATTCAAGCATCAAGATGAACATCCAATCAAGCAATTTCATGCAAGATCAAGACCTTGGAGAGATGTGTTAGATTTCAGTCCTTCAAGGATCTCCATTGAAGGGTTTGGGGAGTTGCAACATAGCATTGTTTATTCATCATTCTTTCCATTCATGTTTCATTTCATTTGAATGTTTAATTACCAAAAAAATGGTTTGACCAAGGAAAACCCCCATTCACCAAAGACAAACAATTTTTCCCGCTTGTGTGTGTTCCAAATTTGCAGGTGAAGAAGCATTAAAGATTGATCAAAAGTATAAAATTGCAAAGTTGTCAAAGTTGTCAACATTGTCATCAAGCCATGGAAACTCACTTGTAGATCAATTTAATTTTGACTTATCGTCTATGAAATATGGAGGAATCAGGAGTGTAGATCCAGGAGTAGAGGAATGTGAAAATAGATTTTGGATCCCTATAGAAAGACCCATTCGCCCTAGGGAGAATTTGTCCTAGGGGGACACTCAACAAAGGCTTTTGGTGAGAGGTGCAAAAATTCATAACCTTCCCAGATCTATTGGAACTCTGCTGATTTTATTAGATTAAGGTTTTAAATAGATGTTTCAATTTTTATATTGTACAATTGGGTTTATTTACTTAGTTTTTCTCCCCAAAGTGCATTTCACGATGATTTACCCCATCCTAAGTCATAAGTAAAATAAAAAGACCCCCATTAAGGTTTACTCGCCCAAGGGTTGAAATTCAATCTTTCCCTAGGAGATCTCTTTTCCTAATGAACTAGGGAAGATAGGTGCATACCCATTTTCCACACCCCAATTTTAGGGATCTTTATTTCCCTATGTTTCATTTTGGTGAACCTGACATTGTACATTTTAATTTCTAAAATTGGAGTCCATTCAAACCCTAGGTCTACAATTTACAATAGTTTGCATTACATTGCATTAGTTTGCACTTCATTTAGGGTTGTTAAAATTGAATTAGTTTTCATCTCATTTAGGGTTTTAGGTTTGTAGTGTGCATCCTTGAAAATCTGAAAAATTCAAAAAAAATGTATGCATATTACAATGATTTTGCATATTACTTGCATATTTGTGTATTTGCAGTCATTCACATTCACAAATTGAGTCAAAATTACATTTCAAAAAGTGACATTTTGTCCATAATTTTTCATTCATTTCACTTGCATTAGGTCACCTAAATCTGAAAAATTCTATCACAAAAACTACAGTTTGCAACTTGAAACTGGAAATTCAAACATTAGGCAAGAAACTAAAACTTTGATTTTACAGAACTCTAACTTAGGACCCAGGGTGAATCAGTCCCTATATAGGTGCTTTTTCAAAATTATGGGTAGTAATTTATCTTTTTTTTAGATTCATTTTGATCTATTGTTACTTCTAGGTTTCAATTTTAGAAATTAGAAAATTTTGTCATTGTTTGCTTTGAGTTCAATTGGTCAAATTGAGTGCATTATTTGAAAATAAAAATTGGCATTAAAACCATTTCATTTCAATATCTTGCATTCAAAAATCAGAAAATATTCATATATCATATTTGAAATTTTGCATAAAAATTCATCATGGACATGTGTATGGGTAATATATGGAAAACCTTAAGATCTTTGGTGGATGTTTCAAGTTGTGTGTTTAGCGAGGAACCTAATGCAATTGATACTATTAATGAACCTTCACCTCCTAATGAATGTCCTTGTGAGGTGGAAATCTTAGGTCAAGATGAAGATATCATGCAACAATTCATACAAGACTCCTTACACAACCTTGAGAATAATGCATCTTTTTATCATTCATGCAAACACCACCTATAATCCCATCACTTGATATGTTAAACTTCTTACATCCTAAAACGGAAGCACAAAGAAAGCCTCAACCATCAATTATTAATGAACTTGATCATAAGGGCAATAATGATACTCTTCTATCCCATGTTTATCGACTTACTAATACAACCATTAACTTAGATGATCTAGTTATGGTCTAAACTTTAAGATCCTAAGCAAACAACCTGATGTGACATAAAAGGGTATGTACATGATCATGATGGGCCAAAAAGTGGCTATATGATGGGTATATGTAGGGTATGCGGCTGACAACTTTTTTTAACCCAAAATTGATGAAACGAAAAGGGTTTTTAAAGGAGATTCTCAGCTTTCCACCAATATAAATTATACTTTACTTTTAATTTAATAAATAATTATTATTCATTTTCTATTTGAATTACGACTAAAGTCTCTATTGATAGGTTTATTGAAAAACATCTATAGATTTTAAACAATATCACATTTTTTGAATCCAAAACATGAGTCACATTCTATTCTTCGCATACTATAAGATTAAAAATAAAATTGAACTTCATGAAGTTTTGACCAAGTTAAGGTGGTCAGACATACGAGTTTTCATATTTTTTAAAAATTGTAATAAAAAAATCATAATTAATTATTTACTTGGAAAAAAATTACAAAAAAATATGCATCATATCAAGACATGAGTCCTCTACTTATATCTAAATTCTTATAAAAAAATGGGTATGTGCAGGATCATCATGGAAAACACAGGCGCTTAAGTGGCAAAAAATTCAAAAAAATCATAGTTAGCTAACTTGATGTAAAAATTTGAATAAGTTATCTATATTATTTCAAAAATATGTAAGAATAGAATCTATAAGAGATTGAATGTAATTTCTAAACTACTAGGTTTCTTTTAAAAAAAAAATAAAAAATCTATTTGGTGAAAAATTCAAATTTCAATGCAGTAGTAATTAAATTTCAGGGAAAAAATAAGTAGGTGTCTATCACCACCCTAACCACAATAAAATGATAATTATTTTTATAATATTTTAGACATAAGTAGAGGACTCATGTTCGGATGTGATGCATATTTTTTTGTAATTTTTTCCAAGTAAATAATTAATTATGAATTTTTTATTACAACTTTTAAAAAATATAAAAACTCATATGTCTGACCACCTTAACTCGGTCAAAACTTCATGAAATTCATTTTTCTTTTTTTTAATCCTATAGTATGTGAAGCATAGAATGCAATGCATGTTTTGGATTCCAAAAATGTGATCCCATTTGAAAGCTATAGATATTTTTCAATCAACCTATCAATCAGGACTTTAGTCATAATTCAAATAGAAAATGAATAATAATTATTTATTAAATTCAAAGTAAAGCATAATTTATACTGGTGGAAAGCTGAGAATCTCCTTTGAAAACCCTTTTTCATTTCATCAATTTTGGGTAAAAAAAGTCGTCAGTCACATACCCTACAAATACCCATCATATCGCCACTTTTTGGCCCATCATGATCCTGCACATACCCAAATATTATCATTTTATTGTGGTTAGGGTGGTTAGAAAAACACCTACTTCTTATTTTTTCCCTAAAATTTAAGTACTACTGCATTGAAATTTCAAATTTTCACTAAATAGATTTTTTCTTTTTTAGATAAACCTAGTAGTTTAGAAACTACATTCAATTTGCTACAAATTCTATTCTTACATATTTTTGAAATAATATAGATAACTTATTCAAATTTTTATGTCAAGTTGCCTAACTCTAATTTTTATGAATTTTTCTCCACTTAAGGGCCTTTTTTTTCCATGATGATCCTGTACATACCCTAAAATGAGCATGAAATTCACAAACTGTCAGAGAAAATACCATCCAAAGATATAAGGGGGTTAGAATATCAAGATCTTCCTTCCCCTTGCACATCTTCCAATGGAAAAGGTATTCTCTTTCACAAGATCATATCAAGAGACCAATCAATACCTCAGAAGGATAATAGGGTCACCATAGGTCCTCCTCCCCCACCTCCCCCTAAAAAAAATTCACAAACAATTAAAAAATCTAAGACAAGTAAGATCAAGGAATTTCCATTCTTACACACTACAATAAAGACTGAACAAAAAATGGAACAATTCCTCCATCTAGGATTGATTTACTTGCCACCTATCAAAGGAAAGAGTACAAACATGAATTACTATGAATTTCATAGAAATATTTGGCATCTTACTCATGAGTGTCATCTTTTTCAATGATTGATCCATGAAAATGATGTTATTGATGTAATTATCTAAAATACATGCACTTTGCTCCTTGCCATGTGATAGTTGTAGGATCATAGAATACTCACTATTGCATGTTTTACATTTATTGTACAAATCATTTTTATATTGGAAGGAGCTCATTCTCATCACTCATCTTGGCTCATCCTTGTCTTGCACTTAGTGGTGCAAGGGGTTAGATAGCCTTGTCCTAGTTTGGCATTTGTTGTCATCACTTTGGCTAGTTGTCCTCCTTCTGCATATGATGAACAAAATTGGGATGCAAATAACCCGGTATAGGTTGACTCGCATGTTCCATACTAGTCTTTTCGTTCTATTCATGATCTTTGTGATTGCATACGCATAATGTGATCCCCGGTATAGTGATGCTTGTTGTGTTTTTATATGTTTTTAAGCCTACTTGGATGAACCTTATCACTATGTTGGTGTAAGGATACAAAGGAAGTGAACTTGTCGTGACATTCTTGTATTTGTATCTACATTCTTATGTCTTTCATAACCATTTATCTTTTATTATGTTTTCCTTTTGTGGATGACGCAAGACATCAAGACATCTAGGTGTCTTACATGTTGACCCAAAATCTCACCTTTTTTTCGCTCTCTATGTGTCATTCTTCCTTTGTGATCTTTTTTCCCATGAGTCATTTGGGGAATGCTAACAATTCCAAGCTCAATTATATCATTGAATCAAAGACAAATTTTGACCCCAAATCCATGGATCCATTATGTGTTAGCTTAGGATTGCATATGGGGGGAAACCCTCCTTTCAATGATGTAGCTCTATTTGGAAACATATGTTTTATATATGGATTTTTGAATAAATCTCTCATGTATTGGCATTTATTGTGTTCTACTTTAAATTAATTTCTCACAATATGGTGTTTAGCAATTTATTTAAAGTGGGGGCATTCACATCCACGCTCATTGTTTTCTTCAAAGCGTGGTCTTCTTACTTCACATGATTTGTCTTCTTGGTGGTGTCACTAGGTTTGATATCCTTCAAGAGCATCACCTTTCGTGGTTTATGACATTCCTCTTAGTGGTAATGCTACAACTTGCATTCCCTAAGTTGTGAATCTTTTATCCTTGACTAGTCCTCTCTTAGAGATATTAGGAACAATGTTCCCTAAGGTGAGACAATTCATGAAATAAGAAAATTCCCTTTGAATATCATATTGCATGGATCAAGACCACCAAGCATAGCACAACTTTCTTATCAATGGAGCCTTTATATTTTTCACCGCCAACAGGCATAACACAACTTGCATGTCAGTGGGGAATTTTTCATGAGTACCTAGCATAACATAGCTTGCTAGCCTTGTGACCATTTTTGTGGCACCTTATCAAAGTTATCATGAGGCAGAAATTTGGTATGGTTAGTACAATGAGAGCCTATAGCCACTTTTTGGGGCTCACCTAGTGGACGGTGAATTTCACTAGCCCATGCGAGTATATTTTGTTTGCATAGTGGACAATGAGTTACCACTTGTAAATATTTTCTAGACAAATACCTAAGGCTTGATCCATACCAATTGGACAAACAATCAAAGATTGATCCATCCCCTCTTTCCCTTCTTCTCTAATTTTTACATTGTATGCTTGTGCATCTTGTCTTGATGTTTCATATTTAACATAGGCAGGTGACTCTTTATGCCATTGTTGGTTTTCCATGAGATCTTAGATCTTGGGGACTTGATCATCCTCCTTGACCTTTTTTCTCTTATCTTTCCAACAATTGTAAAATTATACCTCTCTTGATACTTGATTGTCTACTTTAACTTGTGAGTTTGAGTGTAGGGCTCATCCTCTCACTAAAGTGGGGGCTAAATGTAGTGTTGTAAAATGTACTCCTTTACATTTTTACACTATGTTTGGGTCCCCTAATTTAATTGGACTTAAGTAAGCCTCTAATTGGCCCAATTATGTATTTGGGTACGTGCATGGATCTGTGACACAATTTGATGCCAAATTGAAATAAAATGCAAAAAAATGCCAAAAAGGAGCATTTGGCACATGCCAAATGAGAAGTCATTTGACGCACACCAAATTTGGCATGAGCCAAATGACTTCTCATTTTTTCGTGCACCAAATTTGGCATGTGCCAAGTTGAAAAGTTTAATTAAAACAAAAAAAAATACATTTGTAACTTCATTTTCTATTCAACTGCAGCTTAGCTTGGAGGTTTTTAGCTCTACAACTCGCGCTTGCCAAATCTCTTCCATTTTTTGCACTCTTAGCTTACAATTCTTCACAAGGATGCTACCAACACGTCAAAGAGGTTGAAGATTGCAAAGAGGTATGTATTTTTATTGTTTTTATTTCAAATTTTATTTAGAATGTAGATTGAAATAAATTTTTTTAATAATTTTTTTTTCTAATTCTTAGGGAATGAATCGCCACCTCAAAACATTGAAAATTCACAATCACCCCCTCATGAAGAGCCTCCTATATAAGAACAACATGAAACCCCTCCATCAATTCATAGGAATCGTCAAGGAACATAAGAAAATATCCTAAATCAAATTGAAAATAATAAAAGAGACATTGAACAATTAATTGGAAGATTAACCAGCATGTTGAAACCCACTCTTATAGGAGAGGGATTGTCAAATTGTTGAAGTCAATTGTATCTTATGTAGGAGAAATAAGTGAGAAAATAAATTTTTGGTCAAATAAGAGGCATAAGATGAGACCATTTTATGCTAGTGGTTTTTCATATGCTGATGTGATAAAACAAAAAACTAGCAACTTAGGAAACTTGTGTGCTCTATTTATAGACTCGAGAATGAACTTCACACCTTTGTCTCATGCATGCAAGAGGTTCCCCATCCATTTGTGCCATCATGATTTAATTAAAAATAAATTTTGGGAGTGGTGGTGGATGGTATTTGACCAACCTCCATGCAATAACCATGAGGTACCACAATACTTTTTTAGGAAACTCTATTGTGAGTTTGTCCTCAATAAGATGCCAAATTATTTTTACATCTTAGACTTTCAAGGTAGATGTGTGGGCTTCACACATGATAGACCTACTACAAGATGTAATCCACAGTTAGCACTGACACCCTTTGCAAAACCCATGGTGGAGCATGTTGTTGTTCCTTCCATTGTTAAGGATAGTGTAGAGGTGGACACGCTGGAGTTGATTAGCTTGCTCACCCAAACCATTATATAGTGTGTGAGGCCTCTAGTAGAGACTAATGTGGAGGAGACGTGTAGGCCCCGAGCTCCACCCCACCATTGTGGCATTTGCGGTGCTATTTTCACATACAATTATCAGAGTGCTTGGGTTGCACCTACACAACCTACATCAGTTGTAGAGGCAATGGCTATGCCAAATTAATTGTTGAATAATATGTATGACATTGATACTTAGGTAAAATTCAACAAGTTCATTTAATTTTTTTTATTAAATTATATTTTGAAATTTAAAAATAACTAAATTAGTAGAATCAATATGATGAAATTTCAGGGTCAGATTGTTCATGAGACGTGCTACATTCCTGCAGACCCTTATTCAATCTTAACATTGAGTACATAGGTATGCAACTAGTATTAAAGATATTATTATTACATTTGAACAGTTGAATGTTGTATTTGAATGTTTGTCTTGTAACATGCTTTGGATATCAAATAGTTCCTTGGTGAACCTTCGACCTCCACATCTCACAATTCATGTCCTCAAACAAATTTCACTCAAGTAACCTTTATTCATTAACAAATTTCACTCAAATGTAACCTTTATTCATTAATGGTGTTGTAAAGCAATGTTAGCTAGTTTCATAATTTTGCATATACATTTTCTAAAAAATTGATGAGAAACACAAACATTGGTTGGTCTTGTGAGATCCTAATTATATTCACCATTCAATGTCCATCTCATTCATCCTTTCCTTTCATCACGCATATTTTAACCATTTTATATCACATATCCCAGTCTTTGACACCTTATATATTATACCACCTTCCTCCATATTTCATCTTATACACATATCGTCACAAGAAACATTTCCTTCTACTCATTATTGAACAAATCTCTTATACATTATTACTACACACCTCAAGTTCCCACTTCATGTCCTATATTCAAACCTTAGACACCGCCTAATTTAATTTATGGTCTAATATTAACTTCTAATTACTTCCCATTAACCTCTAGTATAGTTCACCTTAAAAATGTTTTATTATCCCATCCTAGCTCATCCAATTAATCTCTACTAGTCCATTCTATGTTCCATCATCCCCTTTTGATCATGTCACATTATCTTCTCCTAATTCACTTTTTGTTCCTTTATTCCTTCCTAATCCCATCCTATTAACATTTAATAGTTCACCCTATTTTCCATGATCCCCTCCTAGCCCATCCCACTAATATCTTCTAGTCCATCCTATGTTTCATTATGCCCTTCTACTCCCATCTTATTGTACCATTTATTATTTCACCCTATGTCCCATCATCCAATATGTTCCAACCTATGTTCCTTTACCCATTCTATGTTATACCATCTTTATCCACATTTAATCCTATAACTCTTTTGTATTATTACTACACACAGGTCAAGTTCCCACTTCATGCACTATAGTAAAACCCTAGACACCTCGTAGTTCACCCTATGTTCCATTATTCCCTACTAATCCCATCCCATTAACCTCTAATTGTTCACCCTATATTTTTTATCGCATCCTAGCCCATCCCATCAATATATACTATTCCATGATCCTATGTTCCATTAACCCCTTCTATTACCATCCCATTACCCTCTCTTATTTCACTGTATGTTCCATTATCCCCTCTTGGTCTTGTCCCATTATCTTTCCCTAATTCACCCTATGTTCCTTTATTCCCTCCTAATCCCATCCCATTAACCTCTAATATTCCATAATATATTTTGTTATCCCATCCTATCCCATCCCATTAATATATTCTAGTCCATCCTATGTTCCATTAACCCCTTCTATTCCCATCCCATTACTCTCTCTTATTTCACCGTATGTTCCATTATCCCCTCTTGGTCTTGTCCTATTATCTTCCTTTGATTCACCCTATGTTCCTATATTCCCTACCAATTGATGCAAAGGAAGGACAAGATTCAACAAAACTTGACTGTCCTAATTCACTCCCTTTAAGGTTTTCATTGAAACCAAGGCTTAAGCCCTCTTCACATCCTTTATACCTATTGACCATTTGAGATATTGGATTAGTAGTGATGGAAAACACATTTTCAAAGGGTGGAACAACATAAAATGGTGGGACAAAAATATTTCAATCACTTTTGACACACTAATTAACTTCATGCAATTTGTCACACTGACAATGCCCTAACACATTTGACTTATACTTTACCAAAAGTAATGACCATCACTTTGACAAGAAAGAAACAATGGAAACCTCGAGGAAAGTTTGAATTGAGATACAAATGATCATGGAACACTCCAAAGTAATTTCCAACAACATGACCATTCATGGCTTGCAACATTTAACCTTAAACTGCATAATCTGCCCTCTTGGGATAGTCACAAAAATTTGCATCAAACTAACAAATATGGGCAAGAAATTTGAACCACAGGTCTAAGGGACCTTTCTCAACAATCCTACATCACTTTTTGGGTGAGTTCAATCATACTTTTACATCATTCATGACTCTTTCTCTGCCTTTTGTTAACTTTTATGTCTGATACATCCACAATATCAGACTATTGGTGAACTATTACACATGCAAACTTTATCTCCATCCCCTAAAACTTAGGAATAAGATAAAGAACATAAAAAAATCCTCTTAACTAGCTTCCTTCAAAATTTGTTGCACTCATGATGCATGAATTTTCTACATTTTTATCTATGAAGTTGTTTCACTTTTACATTTTTAATTCCTACTCATTTATGACGGTCATATTATTGCTTTTTTTGTTTTCATTTGCTACTCATTTATGACAATTATAAATGGACTACCTAAACTTCCTTATATGACTGTTAGATATGTTGTTTCATTTTCAGTTGTTGACATTAGAAAACCGTGATGATGGTGGCATGATGGACCATGGAGTTGTTGTAGCAATAGCTAGTTCAGATCCTTTGAGAGAGGTATGCAACAGATTATTTGATTTGACATTATATTTTCTCTTTTATGGTCTATTATTAAAAAATTTCATGATATTTGTACATGTAGTTTAATTTCTATCTTGATGGTTGCTACAAGTGGGTGTCACTCCAAATCGTGGATGTGGTAATGTTGTAAATGTGCATGATGACTATTTGTATGCAATAAGTGACTATATTTTATTATATGTCATTCCATAATTCAATTTCTATGTGTTAGATCTATAAATTTTGTTGTATCAAGTGCAGCTCTAGAGGATTCTAGAGATGAGGTCTAGTGAGCATGTTCAAAAGATAAGAGAACCAACATGCACTCCATCAAGCCGAATTTCTAAGGCAACACAAGATCTTTTTCCTTCCCCTAGAGGGAAATGACTATGTATTTGAGTCATTTTTTGTAAGCCTATGTGGCATTTTAGAATATATGTTTTGTACTATCGATATATATGTGACATTTTATGTCCATATGACTCTTTTTTAGTAAGCTTGTATGGCTTTTTTGGATATATTATATATACTTTTATCAATATATATCATTGTATAACCTTGTAGTTTTTTTATTAAATAAAATATTATTTTTCTACTGTCATTCTTGAATGGTGTTATCATGTGTATTGCATAAATTGTATGCTTGAATTTTATAGGCATGGGTTTTTCTACATCTAATGATTAAATAATTACTATTGATTTCTCAATAAGCTCCATATAATGCATATTATGTAAATAAGCTTCATTTCTAGTGGTTTGTATCCTTTGCAATGATTCAATTACTTATGCTTCACTTATTCACATGTATAATTCATGTATATTACATGTATTCATGTGTATTCAACAACAAAAGGTTTCAAATGAACTGTAAGAGCTCCTTCCCATAAAAAATTATCATAGCAATGTAATGCTTTTAATTCATGGTTGATGTTGGCACCCAACAACTAATGGTTCTAATTCTAAAGCTTAGCAATCATTGCATTTGCATCTATAGAACGAGTGGATGTTTCAAACCTCATAGGCATATATTTATAATATATATACCTTTATGAACTTGTATGAACATGCATCAAAACACATGATAGTTGTTGATCCAACCAACAAAATTTATTTGCATCTGCTAATATCACAACACTTGACATCTCATTAAATAAAATCAATGCACAGGTCAGTTTTAATGATATTCTAAAGATATTATATGTGTATGGAAAACAATATAAGCTTGATTTTTTGATGCATCACCCATTTGAAGTTATCACATTTCTCCCATATTCATCATTAAAATAAGTTAAAAAACCTCCTTCCATTTTCTATGTGTGAGATAACATGACAAATCATTGAGAAACATGGTCCTATAACTGTCACCACATTATGTTTTATAACTCTACAGAATGAAAAAAAATACAACATGGATATTGAATATTCAAATCCAATATTTCACTAGTAGGTTGAGTTTTGCATCTCAACAAGGGTGCACTATTAGGTGACAACAACTGCAATTCAGACTCATAAGGAATTCAACCGGTTGAACGTAGCTCAAACTGATTCGATGTGTTTGGGTGTGAAAGAGGACCATGCTTAGTGTAAATATACCCACTCGGATGTGTGTTGAACAGTTTGTTTAGTCGCACGAGTTGCAGAATGAAAGTTGCACTGTTTATGCAACTTTACACTGCTTGCATTTGACATCTTTTTTCCCAAGTGAAAAGTCACCACCATGGGAAAATTCCTCTGAGATAGTGAAAACTGAGAGAGGTTATTGTAGATAGGCCCAACACAATCCCATATGCTCAAATTATAGGTTTCTAAGCGTCACGGTGTTTGAGTAACACCACGTCAAAGATCGCAGTGATTTTGCACTTTGGACGCATAAGGGATTCTACCAGTTGAACATAGCTCAGAGCAATTCAACATGTTTGGGTGTGAAAGAGGACCATTCCTAGTGTAAATGAACCCATCTATACGTGTTTGAATATCTTGTTTGGTCACATGAGTTGCACAACGAAAGTTACACCACTTTGCAACTTTACACTGCTTGCATTTGACAACTTTTTCCCTAAGTGAAAAATCACCACTAGTGGAAAACACCTATGAGATAGAAAAAACAAAGAGAGGTTACTGTAGAAGGGCCCAATACAATCCTATAGACTTAGATGATAATTTTTTAAGTGTCATGGTGTCTGAGTAACATCCCATTGAAGATTGAAACCATTTTGCAATTTGGACTCTTAAGGGATTCAGTCGGTTGAACGTAGCTCAGAGTGATTCAGCGTGTTTAGGTGTGAAGGAGGACTATGAATAGTGTAAACATACCCACCTAGATGTATTGGAATATTTTCTTTGGTCACACGAGTTGTAGAACAAAAGTTGCACCACTTTGTAACTTTACACTACTTGCATTTGACAATTTTTTCCTTAAGTGAAAAGTCGCCACCACAGGAAAACACCTCTGAGATAGTGAAAATAAAGAGAGATTATTCTAGAGGGGCCCAACATGATCCCATAGGATTAGACAAGAATTTTCTAAGCATCATGATGTCCGAGTAACACCCCATCGAATATTGCATTCATTTTGCACTTTGGACTCATAAGGGATTAAGCCGGTTGAACGTAGCTCAAAGTGATTCAGTGTGTTTGGGTGCAAAAGAGGACCATTCCTAGCATAAATGTACCCACTTGAATGTGTTGAAAAAATTCATTTGGTCACACAAGTTGCAAAATGAAAGTTGCACCACTTTGCAACTTTAGATTGCTTGAATTTGACAACTTTTTCCCCAAGTCATGAAATGTCGCCATCACGGGAAAAGCCTTATAAGTTAGTGAAAACCAAGATATTTTACTATAGAGGGGCCCAAAATGATCCCATAGGCTCAAAAAAGAAGTTTTTAGGCATCACGGTGTCTGAGTAACAACCCATCGAAGGCTGCAACCATTTTGCACTTTGGACTCATAAGGGATTCAACCGGTGAAAAATAGGACCATGTATAGCGTAAATGTACCCATCTAGGTGCGTTGGAATAGTTATTTTGGTCACATGAGTTCTAGAACAAAAGTTGCACCACTTTGCAAATTTACACTGCTTGCATTTGACATCTTTTTTCCCAAGTGAAAAGTCGCCACCATAGAAAAACGCCTCCAAGATAGTGAAAACTGAGAGAGGTTATTGTAGAAGAGCCCAATTTGATCTCATAGGCTTTGATGAAAATTTTATAAGCATCACAGAGTCTGAGTAACATCATGTCAAATATTGCAGTCATTTTGCACTTTGGATTCTTAAGATATTCAACCAGTTGAACGTCGCTCAGAGTGATTCGACATGTTTGGGTGAAAAAGAGGAACATTCCTAGTATAAAAATACCCACCCAAACATTTTGGAATACTTCATTTGGTCATGCGAGTTGTAGAATAAAAGTTTCACCACTTTGCAACTTTACACTAATTGCATTTGACAACTTTTTTCCCAAGTGAAAAGTCGCCACCACAGGAAAATGTCTCTGAGTTAGCAAAAATTGAGAGAGGTTATTGTAGAGGGACTCAATGCAATCCCATAGGCTCAGACAAAAAAATTTTAAGTGTCGCGATGTCTAAGTAACACTCCGTTTAGTTCTACCAATTGAACGTATCTTGGAGTGATTCGTTGTGTTTAGGTGTGAAATAAGACCATTCCTAGTGTAAATGTACCCACCTAGATGTGTTGGAACATTTTGTTTGGTCACATAAGTTGCAAATTGAAAGTTGCACCACTTTACAACTTTACACTAATTGCATTTGATAACTTTTTCCCAAGTGAAAAGTCACCACCATGGGAAAACACCGCCAAGTTAGAAAAAAATGAGAGGTTATTGAAGAGGAGTCAAACACAATCCCATAGGCTTAGATGAGAAGTTTCTAAGAATCATAGTATCTGAGTAATAGTCCGTCAAAGATTGCAACCATTTTTCATTTTGGACTTTTAAAGGATTCAGTCGATTGAACGTAGCTCAGAGCGATTCAACATGTTTGTGTGTGAAAGAGGACCATGCCTAATGTAAAAATACCCACCCAGATGTGTTGGAATAGTTTTTTTCATCTCACAAGTTGCAGAACAAAAGTTGCACCACTTTGTAACTTTACACTACTTGCATTTGACAACTCTTGCCCCAAGTGAAAAGTCGCCACCATAGGAAAACACCTTTGAGATAGTGAAAATCGAGAGAGGTTATTATAAAGGGTCCCAACATAATCCCATAGGCTTAGATGAAAAGTTTCTAAGTGTCACGATATTTGAGTAACAACCTATCCAAGATTGCAACCATTTTGCACTTTGGAATCTTAAGGGATTCAGCCAGTTGAATGTAGCTCGGAGTGATTCAACGTGTTTGGGTGTGAAAGAGAACCATGGCTAGTATAAATATACCCACTAAGATGTGTTGAAATAGTTTTTTTGGTCACATGAGTTGCAAAATGAAAGTTTCACTACTTTGCAACTTTGCACTACTTGCATTTGACAACTTTTTCCCCAAGCAAAATGTCATCACCATCCGAAAATGTCTCTGAGATAGCAAAAAATAAGAGAGGTAATTTTAGAGGGGCCCAACATGATCTCATAGTCTTAGGAAATAAGTTTCTAGGCATCATAGTATCTGAGTAACAACACATGTCAAATATTGCAACCATTTTCCACTTTCGACTCTTAATGGATTTTGCTAGTTGAATGTAGCTTAGTGTGATTCGACGTGTTTGGGTGCAAAATATGACCATGCGTAATGTAAATGCACCCACCTAAACATTTTGGAACACTTTTTTTGGTCACACGAATTGCGGAACAAAAGTTGCACCACTTTGCAACTTTACACTATTTCCATTTGACAACTTTTTCCCCAAGTGAAAAGTCACCACCATAGGAAATCACTTCCAAGATAATAAAAATTGAGAGACATTATTGTAGAGGGGCCCAACATGATCCCATAAGCTCAGATGAGAATTTTCTAAGTGTCACGATAACCGAGTAACAACCCATCAAATATTGCAGCCATTATGTACTTTGGACTCTTAAGGCATTCAGCCAGTTGAACATAGCTCGGAACAATTCGGTGTGTTTAGGTGTGAAAGAGGACCATGTATAACATAAATGTACCCACTTAGATGCATTTGGACAGTTTGTTTTGTCACACAAGTTGTAGAATGAAAGTTGTGCCACTTTGTAACTTTTCACTACTTGCATTTGACAACTTTTTCCCCAAGTGAAATGTTGCCACTATGGGAAAACACCTCTGAGATAGAAAAAACTGAGAGAGGTTATTATAGAGGGGTCTAACATCATCCCATAGGCTTAGATGAGAATTTTATAAGCATCACGATAGCTGAGTAACAACCCATCAAAAATTGTAGTTATTTTGCACTTTGGACTCTTAAGGGATTTAGCCGATTGAATGTAGCTCGGAGCGATTTAGTGTGTTTGGATGCAAAAGAGGACCATTCCTAGAGTAAAAATACCCACTCAGACATGTTAGAATATTTTTTTTGGTCACACAAGTTGCAGAACGAAAGTTGCAACACTTTGCAACTTTGCACCACTTTGCAACTTTGCGCCACTTTGCACTTTTGCACTAATTGAATTTGACAACTTTTTTCCCAAGCAAAATATCACCATCATAGGAAAATGTCTCCAAGAGAATAAAAAAAAAAAGGAAAGAGGTTATTGTAGAGGGGACCAATGTGATCCCACAGCCTTAGATAAGAAGTTTTTAAGTGTCATGGTATCCGAGTAACATGTCAAAGATTGCAACCATTTTACACTTTGGACTCTTAAGGGATTCAGCTAGTTGAATGTAGCTTGGAGCGATTCAACGTGTTTGGGTGTGAAAGAAGACCATGCCTAGTATAAATGTACCCACCTAGACACGTTGGAACAATTTTTTTGGTCACACAAGTTGCAAAATGAAAGTTGGACCACTTTGCAACTTTACATTACTTGAATTTAACAACTTTTTCCTCAAGTGAAGTCACCACCACGGGAAAACACCTCTGAGATAGTGAAAACCGAGAGAGGGTATTGTAGAGGGGCCCAATATGATCCCATAGGCTTATTTGAGAAGTTTCTAAGTATCACGGTATCTGAGTAACATCCTGTTGAAGATTGTAGTCATTTTGCACTTTGGACTCTTATGGAATTCAACCGTTTGAGCACAGTTTGGAGCATCATGGTATCTAAGTAATAGTCTGTCAAAGATTGCAGCCATTTTGCACTTTGGACTCTTAAAGGATTCAACCAGTTGAATGTAGCTCAAAGCAATTCAGTGTATTTGGGTGCAAAAGAGGACCCTGTCTAGAGTAAACGTATCCACTCGGACGTGTTGGAATAGTTTTTTTGGTCACACGAGTTGCAGAATGAAAGTTGCAACACTTTGCAACTTTGCACTACTTGCATTTAACAACTTTTTCCCTAAGAAAAATGTTACCACCATGGGAAAACACCTCTGAAATAGAAAAAAAAAGAGAGGCTAATGTAGATGGGTCCAACGTGATCCCATAGCCTCAAACGAGAAGTTTCTAAGCATCACAATATCCGAGTAACAACATGTCAAAGATTGCAGTCATTTTGCATTTTGAACTCTTGAGGGATTCAACCAGTTGAATGTAGCTCAGAATAGTTTGGTGTGTTTGGGTGTGAAAGAGGACTATTCCTAGTGTAAACATACCCACTCGAATACATTGGAATAGTTTGTTTGGTCACACAAGTTGCAGTACGAAAATTGAACCACTTTGCAACTTTACACTACTTGCATTTGACAACTTTTTTCCTAAGTCGCCACCACAAGAAAATGCCTCTGAGATAGTGAAAACCAAGAGAGGTTATTGTAGAGGGGCCCAATATGATCATATAGGCTTAGATGAGAAGTTTCTAAGTATCATGGTATTCGAGTAACAACCTGTTGAATATTGTAGTCATTTTGCACTTTAGATTGTTAATGGATTGAGCTATTTGAACGTTGTTTGGAGCGATTCGGTATGTTTGAGTGTGAAAGAGGACCATTCCTAGCATAAATGTACCCAACTAGATGTGTTGGAATAGTTTGTTGTGTCACACAAGTTGTTGAACGAAAGTTCTACCACTTTGCAACTTTGCACTACTTGCATTTATCAATTTTTTTCCCAAGTGAAATGTCGCCACCATGGGAAAATGCCTTTGAGATAGTGAAAACAAAGAGAGGTTATTATAGAGGGGCCAAATTTGATCTTATAGAATTAGATCAAAAAATTTTAAGTGTCACGGTATCTGAGTAACATGTCAAAAATTATAGTCATTTTGCACTTTGGACTCTTAAGGGATTCTACCAGTTGAATGTAGCTCAGAGCAATTAAGTGTGTTTGGATGTGAAAGAAGACTATGCCTAGTATAAAAATACCTACCTAGATGCATTGGAAAAAAAAATTTGGTGACACAAGTTATAGAATGAAAGTCGTGCCACTTTATAACTTTTCACTACTTGCATTTGACAACTTTTTCCTCAAGCAAAATGTCGCCACCATAGGAAAATACCTTTGAGATAGCGAAAAATAAGAGAATTTATTGTAGAGGGTCCCAACGCAATACCATAGCCTTATATGAGAGGTTTCTAAGTGTCATGGTCTCTGAGTAATAACATGTCGAGGATTGCAGCCATTTTGCACTTTGAACTCTTAAGGGATTCAACCAGTTGAATGTAGCTTGAAGCGATTCAAAAAATTTGGGTGTGAAAGGAGAAAATTTCTAGCATAAACGTACCCACCTAGATGCAACAGAATAGTTTTTTTGGTCACATGAGTTGCAAAATGAAAGTTGTGCCACTTTGCAACTTTCCACTACTTGCATTTAACAACTTTTTTCCCAAGCGAAATGTCGCCACCATGGGAAAACGCTTCTGAGATAGGGAAAAATGAGAAAGGTTATTATAGAGAGACTAATATGATCCCATAGCCTTGGAAAAGAATTTTCTAAGCATCACTTTATTCGAGTAGCAACATTTCAAAAATTGCAATCATTTTGCACTTTGGACTCATAAGGGATTATGTCGGTTGAATGTAGCTCAGAGCGATTTGGTGTGTTTGGGTGCAAAAGAGGACCATGCCTAGAATTAACCTACCCACTCATACATGTTGGAATAGTTTGTTTGGTAACACGAGCTGTGGAACAAAAGTTGCACCACTTTGCAATTTTACACTACTTGCATTTGACAACTTTTTCCCTAAGTGAAAAGTCACTACCACGGGAAAACGCCTATAAGATAGAAAAAAATGAGTGAGGTTATTGTAGAGGGGCCCAACATGAACCCATAGCCTCAGATGAAAATTTTTCTAAGTGTCATGGTATCCGAGTAACAACATGTTGAAGATTGTAGACATTGTGCACTTCAGAGTCTTAAGGTATTTTGCTAGTTGAATGTAGCTCAGAGTGATTCAACATGTTTGGGTGTGAAAGAGGACTATGTCTAGAATAAATGTACCCACCTAGATGTGTTGGAATAGTTTTTTTGGTCACATGAGTTGTAGAATGAAAGTTGTACAACTTTGCAACTTTGCACTACTTGCAAATGACAACTTTTTCCCCAAGCAAAAAGTCACCATCATGGGAAAATGTCTCTAAATTATCAAAAATTGAGAGAGGTTATTGTAGAGGGGCCTAACATGATCCTATAGGCTCAAACGAGAAGTTTATAAGATTTACAGTGTCTAAGTAATAGCTCATCGAAGACTATAGCCATTTTGCACTTCAGGCTCATAAGGGATTATGTCGGTTAAACATAGCTCAGAGAGAAAGCCAGTGCCTCACCTAAATAAGCTGAAAGTAACTGAAAAACTATTTATACCACACGTGTAAATCCTTGGAAAATTTTGAAATATCCTTGTTTCAAATGAAGTGTCTTGGAAACATTCACTTGGAAGTCCATTCCATTGACCTTTTGACTCTAATTGCAAAAACACACTTTTAATGAGTCTACCAATTTTTCGTCACTTAAGTTTGTTGTTTCAACTTCACTTTAATATAAAAATTTCCATGGAGAGAAATCAAAGGCAATAAATACAACCACCATAAGTTAACTTTTTCATCACTTAATTTATGTTGTTTGAAGTTTGTTGTGGGTATGTGCAGGATCATCATGGAAAAAAAAAAGGCCATTAAGTGGCAAAAAAATTAGAAAAATAAAGTTAGGCAACTTGACGTAAAAATTTGAATAAGTTATCTATATTATTTCAAAAATATGTAAGAATAGAATCTGTAGAAAATTAAATGTATTTTCTAAACTACTAGGTTTGTTTAAAACAAAAAAAAATCTATTTGGTGAAATTTTGAAATTTCAATGCAGTAGTACTTAAATTATAGGGAAAAAATGAGAAGTAGGTGTCTATCTGACCACTCTAACCACAATAAAATGATAATATTTTTTTCTAAGATTTTAGATATAAGTAGAGGTCTCATATCCCGATGTGATGAATATTTTTTTGTAATTTTTTTCCAAGTAAATAATTAATTATGATTTTTTTATTACAACTTTTAGAAAATATAAAAAATTTGTATGTCGACCACCTTAACTTGGTCAAAAATTCATGAAATTCAATTTTTCTTTTTAATCCTATATTATGTGAAGCATAGAATGTGAAGCATGTTTTGGATTCAAAAAATGTGATACCGTTTGAAAGCTATAAATGTTTTTCAATCAACCTATCAATCAGGACTTTAGTCGTAATTTGAATAGAAAATGAATAATAATTACTTATTAAATTCAAAGTAAAGCATAATTTGTATTGGTGGAAAGCTGAGAATCTCCTTTAAAAACCCTTTTCGTTTCATCAATAATGGGTAAAAATTGCAACATCATTTTGGCTCATCATGATCCTACACATACCCTTGTTTCAACATCACTTTTAATAGTAATAAATAGACAACCACCATAAAGTATGCGGGTATGTGTACGATCATGATGGGCCAAAAAGTGGCAATATGATGGGTATGTGGCTGATGTTTTTTCTTTACCCAAAATTGATAAAATGAAAAGGGTTCTTAAAGGATATTCTCAACTTTCCACCAATATAAATTATATTTTACTTTGAATTTAATAAGTAATTATTCATTTTCTATTCAAATTATGACTAAAGTCTTAATTGATAGACTAATTGAAAAAAATTATAGCTTTCAAACGGTATCACATTTTTTGAATCAAAACATGTGTCACATTCTATGCTCCGCATACTGTAGGATTAAAAAAAAAATGAATTTCATGAAGTTTTGACCAAGTTAAGGTGGTCAAACATAGAGTTTTTTATATTTTTAAAAGTTGTAATAAAAAAATCATAATTAATTATTTACTTGGAAAAAATTACATAAAAATATGCATCACATCGGGACATGAGTCCTCTACTTATATCTAAAATCTTATAAAAAAATATTATCATTTTATTGTAGTTAGTGTGGTCGACAAACACCTACTTCTTATTTTTTCCCTAAAATTTAAGTACTACTGCATTGAAATTTCAAATTTTCACCAAATAGATTTTTTTTTTAAACAAACCTAGTAGTTTAGAAACTAAATTCAATTTTCTACAAATTCTATTCTTACATATTTTTGAAATAATATAGATAACTTATTCAAATTTTTATGTCAAGTTGCCTAACTTTGATTTTTCTAATTTTTTTGCCACTTAAGGGCCTATTTTTTCCATGATTATCCTGCACATACCCATGCAAAGGATCATCAAATTATACACAAAGGAAAAGGCAATACTCAAAGAACAACATTATAGTATTTAAGTCAAAGGTATTTTATTTTATGACAAAAGCATTGAAAAGGAATTGTAATTATTTCATGGGGCTTATTTTCATGATATTCACGTGAACAAGTGAAAAGGGATTAAGTTTCTTCTTTGATTTTTGAGTTTGGATCAGTAATAGTGCATCATTTATGTATTGTGTCAATAAACCACAATGCTAATGTATGCCTTGGAACGATGTATCATGGAATTCTAAGTCCAAAAAGGGTTGATAATCATCGTGATATGTTTTTAATAACTAAAGAAAATCCAAGGTATGTTCTCATGTTGTTTTATTCTTTGTTTGAGCTATTTTCCATGTGACTAGGTTGCCAAATTTGACAAGAGCTCAACAAATGCCAAGCGACTGTTTGGAGAGATTAGTTAGTTCAAGAATGTTTGGGAGTTGTCAAAGGTGTTGGAGGGTATTGAAACATTATTGCCCCCACTGTCCATGTTTTATCCTTGTTGGTGTGTTTCTCCTTCCTTGGATGTCCACTAGGCTAGGTTGTCAATGGTGGCAAGATGTGCTAATATTTTTGATGCAAACTTTAGCCTTGAGTTGAAGCATACCAAAAGAGGAAGGGTTGATCAAGTTTTAATGTCAAATAATGATGATGGAAGGAGTTCTAGGGTTTATAGAAGAGCAAGAAAATATGCCTTTGTACAATAGAAGACATTGTTTCAGATTTTTTCATAAATCCATATGCTTTTCCTCAAGACAAATTTAAATGTAAACCATAAACCATTGTAAAAAATAACTTTAAATGAAATATAAACATTTAATTGAGGAACATATTAAGGAATATACATATTTGCATGTATAAAATTCTCATAATTTTTGTATATCAAAAAATACACTAAGTCAATAACAAATATTACAATAGTGATGGAAAAAATATTGAAAATCCTCCCATTTCTCAATACTTGTAGCAATACATGTAGGGAAATAATCCTCCCATTTGTAGCCCAGATCATGAAATATATTGTACAAGAAATAAAAGGAGTTGTTTCCCTATTTCTTTTCTCCAATCCACCTCAGGTGGCCCAGTTATTTGCATTCTGAAATGCTTTAAAACATGTACATCCCCTGCTCCCTTGGAAACACAGGGGTAGTAGCCTTTCCATGCTTGTGTACTCTCACTAGAATTTGGTCCACCAAAAACTTGCAAAATCCTAACAATTTCAGACATGGAATCACATAAAAAATCATTAAAAGACCAATAACTGAATAATGTCAGACATACACCTTCTGATCAAATCTATTATCACCTTCATTCATTCTATAAGTAGATCGATTTAAGGTCCTACAATGGTGATGTGCCCCATATTTCACTACTTTCTCATCTCTCAATGATCCTATGTATAAATTTCAAATATATATAAACATAATTAACATAAAACATGTAGCATATAAGAATCCGAGAAATCTACGAAATGGAAAAGAAAGAGAAGATTGAAAACCAAAAAATGAACCAACAACTAATGTTTCTCATACCACTGAACACTTGCACCAATAACCGATGTTGTTCTTTTCTTAAGTTGACAATCTTAAGTATAACCTACAATCACAAATGCATCAATGAAATTCCTAAATGCATATGACATCAAACACCAATAGAGAATACCAACTTAAAGGTATTCAATAGAGAACAACATATAATTAACATTTTGCAAATTAACAATAATGCAATTTTGCAAACCCTTCTACAATCAAACTTAAACACTTGAAACAAAGCAGTGATCAATAACGTGATTTTACAAATTCAATGTGCATACTTACAAATCAATCTAGGGAACCATCTTGGTCTACTCTACTCTTTATTGTCTCAATTATTGCCTCATGGTTAGACTCACACACTTTCCACAAGTTCTTGTTCACAGGTTTTCCCTTATATTTCATCAAATGAACGTTAGTTGCGATAACAAGGTTCGAGTAGTGAAGAATATTTTGATGCGTGTCGAAGTCCTCAAACAACCAAACTGCAACATTCTTAATTAGGTACCTTCTAAGCCATGTTCCAGTAACAACCACTGAACCTATAGGATATTCTATGTTTTCTCCATCTATAACTGGGGCCTCCAATTTCTTTTTGGCCTCGATACAATGACACGTGTAATAATTTGTACCCTCCTCATTGTCTTTGTCTGCAATCACCGCATAAACATGCCCTACATTGATATGTTCATCTTGTTAGATGTATTTAATGAACATCAAAGTAAAACCTTAAAGTAAGATATATTACTTGGTTCTAGTAGGTTTGATACATGATCAAAGTCAATAGATGAATGCATCTCCATGATGTGTAGAGCTTTTGGGAGCTAATAAGTGTCAAATGGGGTTAGAACTCTTACAAACCATACATCAACCCACTTTGTTGACTCACAATCATTCCATGCTTGAAGTGTACATGCAGAACAAAAGCATGCCATCTTTTGTGTATGGATATTCCATGTACCTGCATTGGAGGTTCTAAAAGAGTGTAGCTTACTCGATCCTGTCAGTGTAGAACAATCCTCATATTTTGCAATGTTAGTATCATCTACTAAATGAAAAATCTATGCACTAAAGAATTACCTTCACTACCTGGAACCATTGCATGATTGCACTACTCGAAAATTGATCTTGCATCTATCAACTTTACACTATCTTTGTACTTTAACTCTTCTCATTCTAAGGATTTTTTGAAAAATGCATCTACTCCATCATGCTCCCCCTTTCCATGCATGACCTCTGAGAAGTTTTGCATATGGGGAACACCATTGATCCTATGCATCCTAATCAACTAGTAAAACATTCTAGAGTTCTTGAATTGTGATATAAAATTATCTAACCATATGATATGTTGACTGAATAATATTCCTCTGCTATCCAGATCAACATAGAACATATGAAAGCAACCTTGCACAAACTCTATAGAATGTGTGAAATCATCACTGATGTAAAAGTGATACTCCCTCAATGCTTTCCTATTATCCTTTGTACTATCATTTGCATGAATGAATACTATATGCATAAATATAGCAACCTGTGTGGAGTTGTAGTATTGTGATTGCACCTTATTTTACAGTTGTAGTGTGTAGTTCTCCGAAAAGTTGAAAATTGAAATGATGCTATGGGGAGAGAGAATGAGGGGGAGGGAGGGATTGGGGAGAGAGAGAGAGGTTGGGAGGGAAAGAGGAGATAAAGATAAGTAGAGAGGGAAGGAGAGGTAGAGAGACATGAGAGATAGAGAGTAGATATTGGACATATGGAGGGAGACGATGGAGGGAGAGAGAGGGAGGTGAGATAGAGGTGAGATAGAGAGTAGTAAAGAGAGTGTACTGGAGTGATAGAGGAATATGCGGGTAGAGAGGGATAGGTGAGATAAAGAGAAATAGAGAGAGATAGAGATAGAGGGAAGGAGGGAGGGTGGGTGAGAGAGGGGAGGAAGGGAGAAGTAAAGAGGGATAGGTGAGATAAAGATAAGTATAGAGAGAATGGTGACATATAGAGAATGAGAGAGTTACAGAGAGGGAAAGAGATAATAGTGAGATAGAGAGGAGAGAGTGAGAGAGAAAGAGGGTGAGGGAGGAGTGAGAGAGAGAAAGAGAGAGAGAGAGAGAGAGAGGAAGAGGGAGGGAGAGGAGAGATAAAGAGTAGATAGGGGAAAAGGTAGGGAGGGAGACATCTAGTGAGAGAGAGAGGACTAGGGGAGAAAGATAATTAGAGAATGAAGGAGAGGTGGAGAGAGAGAAGTAGGGAGGGAGAGAAGTGAGATATAGAGGTATAGAGGGAGTGGTAAGGAGTGATGGATGGAGAGGTAGGTAGAGAGGGATTAGGGAGATAAAGAGTAGAGAGGGAAGGAGAGGGAGATGTATGGAGGAAGAGAGAGGGAGGTGAGAGAGAGGTGAGATAGAGAGCAATAGAGAGAGTGTGGTAGGGAGTGATGGAGGGATATGTGCGTAAAGAGGGATAGGTGACAGAGAGAATTAGAGAGAGATAGAGATAGAGAGAATGAGGGAGGATGGGTGTGAGAGGGGAGGAAGGGAGAGGTAAAGAGGGATAGGTGAGATAAAGATATGTAGAGAGAGAATGGTGACATATAGAGTAAAGAGTTACAAAGAGGGAAAGAGAGAATGGTAAGATAGAGAGGAGAGAGTGAGAGAGAGAGAGAGACCGAGAGAGAGATAGAGGGGGGGAAGTAGGGAGGGATAGGGGAGATAAAGATAATTAGAGAGGGAAGGAGAGGTAGAGAGAGAGAAGTAGAGAGAGAATGAGGGAGGGGGAGGGAGAGAATTGAGATAGAGAGAGTGTTAGGGAGTGATGGATGGAGAGGTAGGTAGAGAGGGATTAGGGAGAGGTATGGATGGAAAGAGTGGGAGGTGAGATAAAGAGTAATAGAGAGAGAGAGTGGTAGGTTGTGATGGGTGGAGAGCTAGGTAGAGAGGGAGGGATAGAGGGAGGGAGATGTGAGGGAGAGAGAGGTGAGATCTAGAGAGAAATAGAGAGTGGTGGAAGGAGAGATAGGTAGAGAGAGGGAGAGAGGAGATGAAGATAAGTAGAGAGGGAAGGAGAGGTAGAGAGAGGAGAGATCGAGAGAAGTAGAGAGGGAATGAGGGAGGGAGAGAGAGGTGGGGAGGGAGAGAAAGGTGAGATAGAGCTCAGTGTAGAGAGAGATTGGTAAGGTTTGATGGATGCAGAGGTAGGTGAGAGGGATTGGGAGATAGAGAGTAGATAGGGAAGAAGAGAGGGAGAGAGAAGTATGGAGGGAGAGAGAGGGAGGTGAGAGAGAGAGAGATGGAGGGAGGGAGATAGAGATAAGTAGAGAGGGAAGGAGGGAGAGAGAAGTGAGGTAGGGAGAATTAGAGGGAAAAGGATAGTGATAGAGATAGAGACAAAGACAAAGAGAGAGACAGACAAAGAGAGAGTTCTTGAGATCAAGGGAGAGAGAGTTAGATAAAGGAATGGAGATAGTGAGAGAGAGGTCTAGAGTGTAAGGGATAAAAATGAGTGATATAGAGAGAGAAATAATACAACTTTTTGATTACTGAAATGTGACCTTCTGATTACTAAAATTTGACTAAGTCTGAAATTTGTGAGATCTTCCAAAACTAGAATTTACATTATAACTCTTAGAGATCTAAAACCACTCTCAAACATCCTGAAACTATATACATGAAATATAACTTAAAGTATAAGAAAGTAAATTTTCATATGTAAATGTACCCTTAAACCCTCTACCCTGTACACTTAACCCTCCCTCCCTCTATCTCTCTCCCACTCCCTTCATCTATCTCTCTCTCAAGTCTCTCCCTCCTACTCTGTCTAAGTCTCTCAGGTCTCACTCACTCACTCACTCCATCTATCTATCTCTCTCCCCTCTACCCTTAACCCTCTACCATATGCATTGGACCCTCAGCCCTCATCTATCTTTGTCCCTCCCTCCTCTTCTCTACTTCTCTCTATCTCACTTCTCCCTCCATCTCTCCCTTCATCCATCCCTCCCTTCATCCCTCCCTCCCTCTCTACCCTAATCCCTCAACCCTATACCCTTAACCATTAAACACTCAACCCTAAACCCTTAACCCTTAACCCTTAAACCCATAAACCCTTAACCCGTAAACCCTAATCCCTTAACCCTTAACCCTTAAACCCGAGTAAACTCTCTACCCTAATCCCTCAACCCTCAACCCTTAATCCATCAACCCTTAAACCCTCAACCCTCAACCCTTAAACCCTAATCCCTCAACCCCTAGACCCTCTACCCTATACATTGGACCCTCAACCCTAATCCCTCAACCATATACCCTCAACCCTCTACCCTCAACCTTAAACCCTCTACCCTTAAACCATCTTTTCTCTACCCTCTATGATCTACCCTATACATTAAACCCTCAACCCTAGGTAGGTAGGGAAACATAGGTGAGATAAAAAGTTATAAAGGGAGAGGGGAGATAAATATAGGTAGAGAGGGAAGGAGATGTAGAGAGAGGAGAGATAGAGAGAAGTAGAGAGGGGAGGGAGGGATAGGTATGGAGGAGATAGAGGTGAGTGTGTGGGTGTGTGTGTGTGTGTTTGTGTGTGTGTGTGTGTGTGTGTGTGTGAGAGAGAGAGAGAGAGAGAGAGAGAGAAGGAGGGAGAGGAGATATGGAGAGTAGAGAGGGAAAGAGGTAGGGAGGAGACATAGTTGAGATATAGAGTGATGGAAGGAGAGGGGAGATAAAGATAAATAGAAAGAAAAGGAGATGTAAGGAGAGGTGATATATAGAGAGAAGTAGAGAGTGGAGGGATGGAGGGAGAGGAAAGGAGGAGATAGAGGTGACTGTGTGTGAGAGGGAGAGAGAGTGAGAGGAGAGAAAAAGAGAGGAGTGAGGAAGGGGGAGAGAGAAAGAGAGTAGAGATGGAAGGGGGGGAGATAGAGAGTAGAGAGGGAAGGAGAGATTAACAGAGAAAGAGGGGGGAGTAAGAGAGAGAGGTAGAGAGAGTGCTAGGTAGTGGCAGGAGAGGTAGGTAGAGAGGGGAGGAGAGGGGGAGGGATATGAGGGAGAGAGGGAAGGAGGGAGAGTAAGATGGAGAGAGAGTGGTGAGATAGAGAGTAGAGAGGTAAGGAGAGAATGAGAAAGAGAGATAAAGAGAGAGAGGTAGGTTGGAGGGAGGGGGAGGTAGAAAGGGATAGGTGAGATAGAGAGAGGGAAGGAGGGAAAGTGGGATAGAGAGAGAATGGTGATTTAAAGATGAGGGAATGAGAGGTATGGATAGAGATAATGGTGAGATAGAGAGGAGAGAGTGAGAGAAAGAGAGGGATGGAGAGACAAAGAGAGTAGGTAGAGGAAGGGGGAGGAGAGATAGAGAGTAGAGAGGGATGGAGAGAGAGAGAGTGAGTGATGAAGGGAGAGGTGGGTATAGAGATGGAAAGAGAGAGGAGAGATAGAGTAGAGAGGGGAGGGAGGGAGGGAGAGGTAGGGAGGGAGATAGAGGTGTGTGTTTACATGTTAGTGAGAGAGATAGAGAATGGTGAGATAGAGAAAAGGAGCAATTAAGAGAGAAAGATGGGGGAGGGGGGAGGGACAACAATGATAGAGATTGGGAAGAGAGACAAAAAGAAGGGGAGGGAGGGAGGCAGTGTCAGGAAGGGAGATAGAGGTTTGTGTGTGTGAGAGAGAGAAATTGGTGAGATAGAGAGGAGAGAGTGAGAGTGAGGGAGAGAGAATTATAAGATAGAGAGGGGAGAGTTAGAGAGAAAGAGGGGGAAGAGAAGGATGGAAAGGGATAGAGAATGAGAGAGATGTAGGTAGAGGGAGGGAGGAGAGAGATGTAGGTAGAGGGAGGGAGGGGAGATATATAGAGTAGAGAGGGAAAGAGGTAGGGAGAGAGACATAGGTGAGATACAAAGTGATGGAGGGAGAGGTAGGTAAAGGGAGAGATAGGGAGATAAAGATAAGTAGAGAGGGAAGGAGATGTAGAGAGAGAGAGAGAGAGAGGAGTGGAGAGATAGAGAGTAGAGAGAAGGAGAGAGTGAGAGAGAAAGATGATACAACTTATTGACTACTAAAATTTCACCTCCTAATTACTGAATTTTGACATGTTGATTCCTAAAATTTTATTGTCTAAAATTTTTAAGATCTTCCAAGAGCTAGAATTTGCATTATAACTCCTAGAGATCTGAAACCACTCTCAAACATCCTACCTATATACATGAAATATAACTTAAAGTATAAGAAAGTAAACGTCCATATGTAAATTTCAACTTATACTAAAATGTTTATTTCATGTATATAGTTTCCCTAAAAGATAACAAGAAGAAAGAGACAAGAAAAAGATAAGAAAAAAAATTCAATGTTTGCCAAAACGCAAGCACGTTATAATGCACTTGTGTTTTTTCAATGCATTCGCAAAACACAAAATCCATGTGAAAATTGAGATATAACGCAAGCGCATTATAACGCACGCAAGTTATATATTGTTTTGGGAATCCCCAAGCCTTGGGATTGGTATTTTCCTTGGAATACCAAACCAAAGGCTTGGAGGGAATTCCCAACAATTGGAGACGTATTTTTGCAAATTCTACAATATTTTACATAATCGAGTTTGTGCTCACCATCAAGATTGCACGTGGTTCAATATCAAACAAATCGAACATCTGGGTAATGTTAGGTTCTCTCTTAGCTATCCAACATTGTAATTATTTTCACTTTCTAAAAATCTTAAGCCTTTCATCCATAATTTATTTTGTTTGTATGTCTCTTTTTTGGAGATAAGAAGTGTTTGGTGTTTTTTTCATTATAAATTAACCGTCCATCAAATTTTCAAATAAATTACATTTTTAGAAACTAGAATCCATTCTACAATTTTTTTAAAAAAAAAAGAAAATTCAATTAGTTTCTAAAATTTGTAGGGGTAGCATGACCACAATTCTATTTTTTATGAAGTGTCCACTTCAAAAATTAGTAAAAAATTAAATATTCATTTAAAATTATCAAAAATATTGTGCATCAACTACATACTGTTAGCTAACTTCTGACTGTAACGATTTTAAAAATACTAAAAAAAAGTTCACCATACTAGGGTTGTACAAGAGTTGCTATGTTATGTTTTTCTAACAAAAACAACACCAATTTGTGTGCATCCTTCATTGGAACCCCTTAATATCAACCATTTTCAATAAAAATTAGTAGTTTAGAAAGTAGACTCAGAGCACTTTGATCCTTATTTGTGTTCCATCTCAAAAAAATTAGTGTAACTATCCTCAATTTCACGTCCAAGGTCAGTATTTCCTTATTTCAGAATAAAAGTGGTCACTTAAGTCTCCTTTTTGGGAACCATCTTTGTGCACTTACCCATAAAGAAACTTGGTAATTATTTAGATACATTATAGATTAAGAATGGGAAGACATTGTAAATTATCTTAGTTCTATTTCCTCCTAAGGGGATTAATTTTATTCAATGATGTTAGATAATCTACATCATTCAATGTTGAGAATCTAAAATCATTACGGAAGAGAAAATTATAGGGAGGTTTCATGGTCTCTCTTCTTCTCTCTTATGAGGGTCTTGTTTCTCACAAGGAGTTTTTCCTTCTCATTCTTCATTGAGAAATTTTTTTTATCTTTCTTTTGGGGAGGAGTTTGATCACTCTAGGTTTTATCTTTTTTCTCTAGTTGTGAGAGATTAAATTTATACATGGGTACTTAACATGGCCTCATAGCTGTTAGAATTGTAAATAACATGTCATGGGATCAAATAATGAACAAATAAACCTTCCACACAAGAGAGCTGCAAAGAATAATATGTAATATTAATCAACAAGAAAAATCTATAGAATGGACCTCAAGAATATTAAAGGAGAACAAGAGTCCTCTAAGGCTGAAAGTTCAAGAGATCAACAGTGATATTACAATGAGGTTTGACTATTATATAGGAGAAACCCTAAATGATAAAGGGATTAGATCACTAGTGTTAACATCTCATGAAATGATACAAAATGATCTAATAATAGCTCTCTAGTTAACATAGAAAATCACTCCTAAGTATAGCCTAAGTGTATGAGAATAAATGAAACTAACAATTAATCAAATATTAATTAATTATTATCTAATGCATGATTACTCTAAAACCCCCCCTTAATATAAACATAGGGAGTAGCTAAAAACCCTAAAAAGAGAATGCATGATGGGTCTTGACAAACAAGACCCGGTGAGGTACCAATGTACAAAAAAATCTCTCAAAACTAGAGAAAGGGAGAAAACCACATGGGAAAATCTCCTCTCCAAAAGAGAGAAGGGTAAAGGACTAGGAAGCCTCCAACCAAAACAATGTCCCAAAAATAGAACATATAGAACATTATTGAAACATGAAGAAGCTATAGACAACTGTCTAAAGATATTGATATATTGTTGAAATGAAGAACCTCCTTTGAAACAAATGATGATAAGGATCAAGATCACAATAATTTGTATGAGTGCCCCCAAAAAAACTATTTGAATTAGATGAAAAACAAAGAAAACTTCTAGAAGTCGAAGGTACAAATGTTAGGATCAAGTAGACAATAATCTACATGAGTGTCCCCAATGACGCTACTTGAATCAAATGAAAAAAAAAAGGAAAAACATTTGGAACTAAAAGATACAAATAGCACATGAATCTGCGTGAGTGACCCCAATGACACTACACAACATGAAATAAGAAAGTTGAAAATATAGGTACCAATAATCTATGATCAAATGAAAAAGGAAGCATACCTCAAAAAATAGGAATGCAAGAGTATTCATATCGTAAAAGCTCCATCTTGTTGAAATGTAAGGGTAACTAACCATCGATGTACGTTGCATCTACCTAGTACATGGGAGCAATAACTACATACATAGATCACTCCAAATTCAAAACTAAGGAAGCATTAGCACCAACAGTAGAAACCCACCCATAATGCTAAAAGGGGAGAGCCAATATAGGTACACTGAAACCAAGCAAACATTAATAGCAATAGTAAAAACCCACCCATAATGATAAGAAGGGTTTCGTTGAATCCACGCTTTGATACCATGTTAAAATTGTGAAACAAACAATCAACAAAGACACATTCCATGTAAGAGAATTGTAAAGAATAATATGTAATATTCCACAACAAGAAAAATATAGAGAATGAACCTCAAGAATCTTCAAGGAAAACGAGAGTCATCAAAGATTGAGAGTTCAAGAGATCAAGAGTGATAATAAAATGAGGATTGACTACTATATAGGAGTAACCCTAAGTGATAAATGGATTAGATCATGACAAGTGCCAACATCTCATGCAATGAGACAAATCGATCTTATAATAGATCTCTAGTTAACATAGAAAATCCCTCATAAGTTTAGCTCAAGTGCATGAGAATAATTAGGGTAATAATTAATTATTTTCTAATGCATGATTACTCTAACAATATCCAAACCCATCCTTGCATCTTTATATTATTTGCATAATAGTATGGGTGATCCCACAATACTGTTTTACAATTTTTGGCCTAACTAGACATTGAACTGAATTTTTTTAACTAAATCTTCACTTTTGGGCACCTATATTTGCTAAACCATGAGAAATTTTAAGATGATGCAAACTAATGATTTGTGACATTTTTTTTGTAGATTCTAAATATATATTTTTTAAAAAAATTGGAATCAGATTGCACTTCTTTTTCCATCTCATTCGAAAACTAGTTTTTAACTGTAAACACCATTTTTAAAGAGTGGCGTTACTGGCTAACACATAATTTTTTTTGTTATGAAGGATAAAATTCTAATTTTTTTGATTTTATATTCGTAAGTATGATATCTAGTGCATAGAATTTGTTTCATGGCATTTTATTGAATATTTTTTTCTTAATTAAGTTTCAAAGTCAAACCAGTTACAATTTAGACATGATTCACTAGCTAAAATATAACTTTTTTTGTATGTATCGAAATTTAATTTTTTTTCGTTGGATCAGGGACATCACTATCTAGTGCACTAATATTTTTTTAAAAATTTGTTGATAATTTGCTATTTTTTCACATGTGCAAAATAGAGAGCTTGATTTTTGGTGAAAAACCTACGTTTAATCAAACTAAAAAAATAAATAATAAAACCAAAACATATTAAAATTATATTTGATGGATAGCTCATTCTGAGGACTACCATCATCCAATTGGGTCTGTGAAGTCTCCTCCATTTTCATCCTCAACTCGAGCTTTGAAGGGAAAAAATTTCCAAAATTTGGTGCAAGAGGGGGAGAAGGGGGAAAAGGGGGATTCACTCGAACGCCCCTTCGAGCTAACCCTCGTTGACCTTTCAAGTGAAGGGGGGTTCACTCGAAGGGGGGTTAGAGAAAACCCCCCTGTTTTCAAAATTTTATGTTGTTTCCATTCTAGAAAACATGCAAAATGTGTGTCCCATCATTGAATAGGGTTCGATCGAAGGGGGCTTTGAGTGAACCCCTTTTGGGTTTGCTCGAACCCCCCCTTCATGCGAACCCCCAAAACCCAAAATTTTCTTCATGGGGGCATATTTTGCAATTTTCCTTCCTCAACAGGTGATCCCACAATAGTGGTTTACACTATTTGGGACATCTTGATGTTTGCTGAAATCACATATTTTTAGAAAATATAATGATTTAACCCTTGAAAAGTGCCTTTTAAAGGATTCCAGGGTATGTGCAGGATCATGATGGGCCAAAAAGTGGCAATATGATGGGTATGTGGCCGACGACTTTTTTTTAACCCAAAATTGATCAAACAAAAAGGGATTTTAAAGGAGATTCTCAGCTTTCCACCAATATAAATTATGCTTTACTTTTAATTTAATAAGTAATTATTATTCATTTTCTATTCAAATTACAACTAAAGTTCTGATTGATAAACTGATTGGAAAAAATCTATAGCTTTCAAATGATATCACATTCTTTGAATCCAAAACATGCATCACATTCTATGCTTCGTATACTATAGGATTAAGAAAAGAAAAAATAAATTTCATGAATTTTTGACCAAGTTAAGGTGGTCAGACATACGGGTATTTAATATTTTTTAAAAGTTGTAATAAAAAATTCATAATTAATTATTTACTTGGAAAAAAATTATAAAAAAATATGCATCACATCGGGGCATGAGTCCTCTCCTTATATCTAAAATCTTATAAAAAAAACATTATCATTTTATTGTGGTTAGGGTGGTCAGACAAACACCTACTTCTTCTTTTTTTCCCTAAAATTTAAGTACTACTGTATTGAAATTTCAAATTTTCACTGGAAATAGATTTCTCTTTTTTTTAACAAACCTAGTAGTTTAAAAACTACATTCAATTTTTTCTAGATTCTATTCTTACATATTTTTGAAATAATACAGATAACTTATTTAAATTTTTATGTCAAGTTGCCTAACTCTTATTTTTCTGATTTTTTTGCCACTTAAGGGCCTAGTTTTTCCATGATGATCCTGCACATACCCTCCAATTAAAGAGGGTTTGATAAAACCACCTTAGATCAAATCCCCTTGGATAGAGCCCCGCTAGTTTTAAACCATACCTATAACGGAGTCTCCTTTACACCTATCAAAATGCTGATAAAAAACAACTTTTGATTTACCTTTTGGGGGATCAAATGAATTCATTTAAAATTTATTTTTTTTATTATGAAGTTTGAATCTATACTTAAAATAGTTTTTTATACTTATAATAAGGACATCCATAAAAATTGTAAGATAAAATAAAGTGTTATGGGTCATAGAACTGTCATGAAAAGAGAAAAGTGATGCAAATCCTTTTGAAAACAAGCTAGAACTAATCTACAATATTAACTTATGTATGTGTATTCAAATTTGAAAATAAGATTACAAAATGTGATTTAATGTATTTGATTGCACATTCATCATAATAGAAAATAAGAAAATAAATATGACATCAGGGTTATGTGGAGAAACCCTTCAAACATAAAATACTTTTTTATACTTATAAGAGGGACATCCATAAAAATTATAAGATAAAATAAAGTGTTACAAGTCACAGAACTGTCATGAAAAGAGTAAAATGATGCAAATTCTTTTGAAAACAAGTTAGAACTAAGCTACAATATTAACTTATGTATGTGTATTCAAATTTGAAAATAAGATTACCAAATCTGATTTAATGTATGTTATTGCACATTCATCACAATAAAAAATAAGAAAATAAATATGACATCAGGTTAATGTGGAGGAACCCTTTCGGGAAAAAACTCCACACAAGAAAGGAGGGAAAGTATATTATTTATCTTGAAAAGAGAGATACACCACAATACACTTCCTTATTCTTCTCCTACAAAATGGATGCATCCATACACCTACAAATAACAAATGATACTACTACCATCTCAAGGCACTATTTTATAGAACTTGTGAGAGGAAAAACCACAATGGTAAATCGAAACAAGAGGTGTTGAAACCACTTGAAAAAACCAACATCCCTTCCTTGGAAAACCAAGATTCATGATAATAAATTAATTAAATATTCAAAATTCTTCAAAATGGGTGCCAAGCCTATAGCCCTTTCAACATCTACCATTCAACTTCCAAGTGGCACACCAATGGATACTTGTTCCCTCCAAATTTGGCTCCCTACTCAAGATTCTTCATATTCCCAATGTGCACACTAGGAGAGATTATTGTTTCCTCTAGCAACGTGTAACCTCCACAAACATTAATTTCCCTCTTATAAAAGCAATTACCGCAATATGCCAAAATTAAATACATTTCTCACATGTCCCCTAGGACACTTTCCAAGAAATGTGGAGATAAATAAATGAAATAGGTTTGCAAGGTAAAGGTCACCTAACCTTACATTCTCGCACTTGACATTTTACATTTCAATTGCATCCAAGAGATACAAATAATAAATCAAGTACAGTGATCAAGGCTCATGGACTTCCTACATCAAGAGAACTTATCTGTGGTCACTAGCTTTGTGAGACAATCTACAACATTATCCAAAGTGTCAAGCTTATCAATAATAACCTTACCATTCACAATCATCTCTCGTAAAAAGTGATACTAAACATCAAATTGCTTAGTACAAGGATGATAAATAGGATTTTTGGCCAAACAAATTGAACACTCTGACTGTCACATCCAATCCTCACTATCATGCAATAAAAAACAATACCATTACCAAGTCTTTGTAACCATATTTCCTCCTTAGAGGCATATATATAATCCATATACTCTTCTTCAATTATGTACAATGCAATTTTAGATTGAATCTTACTTGTCCAACTCACTACACCTCGAAACAAAGTAAATACATAGTCTCTAGTGGACCTTCAACTATCCAAGTCACCCGCCTAATCTACATCAACAAATCCTTGTATATCCAATGACTTGAACATATCATCAGTACTATGATAAACTAAAAAATAATCTGAAGTACCATGAAAATACCTAAACACCTTGTTAACAAAATTGCAATGCTCCCTACCAAGGTTAGACATAAACATACTTAGTACTCCCACTACTTGCACTATATATTGTTAGTGTAAACTATTGCATGAATTAAACTACCAATGAAACTAGCATAAGGAACCTTAGACATATTCTCAAAATCATCCTCAGAATTAGGACACATATCCAAGATCAACTTAGTACCAACTAGAAATGGAATATTAACCGACTTCTAGTCATGCATATTAAACCTTCATAAAATTGTATCAACATACTTACTCTGACTTAACTGAATCTTTATGTTAGCCTAATCTATGTTGATTTCCATCCCAAGAATATATTTTGTAATCCCCAAATCCTTCATATCAAATGTTGTAGATAGTTGTTCCTAGATTTCCCTAATCATCATCTTATTTTTACCCATGAATAACATATCATCAACATAGAAAACAATAATTAGAATTTGATCATCAATAACTTTAATATAAATAGAATGATCCTCTTCACTCCTAAGAAATCCTAAATTCAACAAAAAAGTATCAAAATTTTGGTACCACATCCTATGCGACTATTTCAAACCATACAAAGATCTCTTCAACTTGTAAACCAATTATTCTTTTCCTTTCACAACAAAACCATTAGGCTCTCATATGTATTTCCCCCTCAAGATCCCCATGGAAGAAAGTTATTTTAACATCTATTTTATCTATCTCAAAATAACAAGTAGCAACAATAGGTAATAGGAATCTAATAGACACCTTAATTTTGCAACAAGAGAGAACATTTCACTAAAATAAACTCCCTCTCTCTAGGAGTAGCCCTCAACTACTAATCTATCCTTATACTACTCTAATCGACTATCTACACCAAATTTATTTTTGAATACCCACTTGCATCCAATGGGCTTCCTTCCTTTGGGAAAACTAACAAGATCCCAAGTGTCAGAACCATCCAAATCCATCATCTCCTCGTGCATGACTTGCAACCAAGAATCACATTCCTTTGAAGATAGAGCCTCCCTGTAGGATCTAGGTTCATCATTAGTAATCAACAAAGAAAATTATACACAATGCTAATTTTATGTGTTATACCTATCAACTAGATTCCATTGTCTTGTGGAATCCTCAAGGTAAGAGTAATGGGCTCTACTTATTCTTCATTTTTGTTCTCATCCTCCACATCCCCTGAGCTATCTTTTTTCTATCTTTATCCTTTGGTTGTACTTCTCTTGAGTAAGCTCTAAATTCCCTAAAATCACAACTTTGCACAATAATATATTACAGGTTAAAGGATTCCAAATCTTATAATCTTTTAGTGATGTTGATAGAAATCATGGATAAATTTAAAAAATCTACCATAAATCACATGTAGAGAGAGGCCAATGTGAATGAAAATATACAAGACAACAAGGTTCTTAGGGGACCCAAAATACTTCACATGGGGTACATAATGAGGAAGAGGTAGATCATTATATAGAAAGGTAATATTAATTCCACTACACTTGAGAGTCATTTGAGAGAAAACTAGCACATATGAAAAATAAAAATACCCCATATAAAAAAAATAATGAATGCAAAAGAAAGAACATCATAACAATATAATTTGAAAGAATAGAAATAATGAGGATGCAATCCTAAGACAAGCTAAAATAAACCTCTATTTTTTTTTTGGTATTTTCATGAAATTAATATGGAAATACTTATTTATATTGGACTAAGGAGTGTCAAAAACCATAAACAAGGTTCAAAATCATATCCTGGTGTCGTAGCTATGGACACTTTAATTTGAATGGTGAGCAGTACAAGATAAATGGATTTCCTAGGGGAAGTTACTAAGCATAGTCTTGAAATTGTATTCAAGATGCGTCATGAGCTAGTTGTGATTGTAGCCAAGTGGGTCATGGGTGATGATTTTATGGTGGTAAATAATAGGTATTGTATGAATACTAATATATTTTCCAAATATTTGGCTCTCTCTTGGATCTAGGATAATCAAAAGAAGTGGTTTATTCCTTAACTTTGGACCTAGTCAAGAAATATTTCCTTGGGGGTTTGGAATAATTTATTTAGGTGAGCAGGAAAAGTGTGGGAATTCCATACCCAATGGATATTAAGTACTATTTAGAGGAGAAATTTATGGTTCAATGTCAACTGTTTCTTGGAAACTTTAACAATTTCACTCTGGTGAACCACAACAACAAGGTGAGTAAAGGTTGTTCATTCTTGAAAAATATAACTAACCTAGAGCCTACCTATGGCATCAAGTGGATGTTTAGTTTTATCAACCGAAAGGAGGATTAGTAGACATAGTTAATGTAATTTTTGAGAAATTTTATATTGGACATGTTGTTTAAATTTTGTATAAAACAAAATAGTAGATATATCTTAGGTTCTATATAACTATAGAGCATATAGAATGATAGAAAAGGAATAGTTGAAGCTATCGAATGGCTAATCATGGTAGTTAAAACCTAGATATTTTTTAAAATGAAACTATTGTAAAAAAATTTATAAATATAAAGGAGCAACCCTTGCTGCATTTTATTTAGCAAAAAATATTAAAAATATTAAAAATTAATTGAAATGGTATGTCTAACTTGACTATAATTTTTATCTAGTTTGGTATTTTTGTAAGGGTGGTTATTTTTATTGTGATTCTTTTTCTTGATCATTTCTTCTTTCTATAATTCTTGATTTTTAATTTTTTCTTCTTTGCAACACATCATGAACATATATTTGTTTAAATGTTTTATATTCAGTTTGTTGACTATATATTTCTTATAATATTTTTTTTATTATTGTTTACTGTTTGTTAGATATTAAAAAGTGAATAATTTTGTAATAGCCATCAATAATAAAGTTAACCTATACAAGTAAGAAATTTCTTCAAGGAATAAAATAGTTTTTAATACTTATAAAAGGGATATCCATAAAAATTACAAGATAAAATAAAGTGTTATGGCTCATAGAACTGTCGTGAAA
This sequence comes from Sequoia sempervirens, assembly GCA_007258455.2. Taxonomy (NCBI): domain Eukaryota; kingdom Viridiplantae; phylum Streptophyta; class Pinopsida; order Cupressales; family Cupressaceae; genus Sequoia; species Sequoia sempervirens. The sequence continues at coordinate 217,637,855 of VDFB02000003.1, read as the reverse complement.
AGAAAGAAATGCTGCTATCCCTTCACCTCTTCATTGTGCCAAATACCTACATGAATTCTCACCAAGTTCCATGAAATATTTACATAATATGAGAATTGATTAGTGTTACAACTAGATAATATATTTGATAAGGTTTGCGGTCACTAGAACTTATATAGATCGGAAAACCTAAAATCTACATCAAATTTAGTTAAGTTGACCTTAAGTAGTGTCTCCCTTCATAGAAATTTTTGGAGATATATATTAGGGATATTAAAACTTTGTGCATCTTGAATTTTCTATACTAGGTGTGTTATAACTCTGTTCAAAAATTTCTTAAGGTTATCCTTATCTTCTTTAAAAGAAAGACTGTGGACCTCCCCTATGGTGTGATAAAAGTAATTCAAATTTTCCACATAAGACACATAAGAAGATGAGTCATTTGCATGTTAACAATCATGACGAAAAATGGTATTTTGTACTATGGTTTAGAAAATTCTCAAATGAAATATGAATATATAATGACCACTTTTTTAAATGCACACTAGTAGGAAATGAGGGGATTTATGTAGACGAGGAAGAATTATTATCAAACCTTATCCTTCATCCATAATATTAGTTCAATTATATAACTATGAAATTTTAGCAAAGTTCCTAGGTAAAAAGTGGTGATAATAAAATTAAATTGGGTCACCACATATATATGTGTGTTCATTATTAATTTTTATTATGTGTATTTATTTACATATAATAAATTCATGAATGCCCAATATTGGATCATTATTTCTCTAAGAACATTAGAGAAATATATCATTATCATGCGTGTAAATAGTTATATATAACTACATATATATAATATAGGTCTATATGATTAGGTAAACTTGACTTAAGCTTAAAACTATCACAAATCATAAATGGTTAGTCCATATTAGTTGATTAGTCCTTGAAGTCATAACTTGGGTGTGAAGGTAAACTAAAATTTCAATGTTTTATCTTAATCAAGCCTTATGTTGAGAAAAAACCCTAATCTTCATAAGGGTTGAAATTTTCTATCAAACCCCTTACATGGTTTTAAGAATATTTGGGAAAAATTAATTACGCCACCAAATGAAATTTAGCTATGAAATAAAATCTCAAAGGAAACATTAAGTAGCAAAGGAATAGAAGTTATCACTAGCTCTTTAATTCAAGGAAACCAAAAAGGAAAAAAGGGGGATTTGACTTAATCTCTCTACTAATGTAAACTACTCCATGCCCAAAAGATAATGTAAAAGTGGAAATTAAACCAATCTTCATATTTAAATCTCTTAAGGATAATAGCAATCCTTTGGATAGAAACTCAAGTATGCTCACTTTAAAAATAAAATTGTAATATTTTCCTAAATTAATCAGCTAGAGTAAGATAAATGAATTGAGAAATGATTACCTTAAGTGTTTTAAAAATAAAACAGTTTAGAGGTCTAAGTTTTTGAGCTTATTCCAAGGACTTGTTCTCCTAATCTTTATATAGGAAACCCTAAAAGGGGTTGATCTTCAATGGATTCCATCCAAGTCATTTTTTTTTGCAAACACCTCACCACAATAGAATAACCTTTGTTTCTAGGGTGGTTATATGGGGTTTGTAACACCTAACTTCATTTACATCTTTATGTGCCTTCTAGGTGGTGTTCATTGGCGATGTTGCATTGACAACTCATCCCTATGTGCATAGATCAAATACCATTTTATTATTCAACTTGAGATAATCTTCTTACAATCTAAAATAATTTTGGTTTTATTATCTACTCTCACTTTCACTCTAACTTGAGCAGTAAAATATAGATTTCCCCTTTGAATAGCACCTTGCTATCTTCAATTTGTAACACTCCCTCGAATATTTGTACTTTGATACAAATTTGGAGAAAGGAGAGACAAACAAAATAGAGATAAGATATGATAGAGGAGAACTCAAAATATATGAGAACTTAGTTCAACTTGTTTATTACATCAAATTTATACTTGTAAATATATACTAATACTAGATTTACTATAATCAAGTGGTAGCTAAAGAATTTAGTATATCTTTTATAAAATGGCTTTGTTGTTGCTTTCATCTCAATTGTAATCATTTGGTCTTTGAAATATTATTTCAATTCTCTACAACTCTATTGCTTTCATCATCATCATCCACTACATGGTTAGAGACATCCTTCCTTTTCATGTCTCCTTTGTATTTCTGATGTCTTTATTCATTGAATGTTCTAAAAGTTCAGTGTACATGATATACCTCTTCCCTTCAACTCTTCCATCTAACCTTTTTCTTTATACTATTCCTCTATACTATTCTCATAAACATCTTTCTCTTTCAAATCTTATTTTGGTTTGTTTTTCCTCATCTCTTTGCTTTGAGATTCCTCTAGAACTTTAGCTTTATGCTTATCATCACAAGAATCTAAGTCTCGTTATCCTTATACTCCTTTTGTATATAATGCACTGTTCTATGGTTCTTAATGAAGGTCCATTATGCCAAGATTTAGATTTGTTATATTTATTTTTATATAAATTGAAAAGATTTGCAATTATTCTACTTATATTTTAGAGGAGTCATTCATATATTTCAATGGCTTTCTTTCTATATATAGAATAATTGAAAATATTTTCAATCATTCTACTTATATTATAATGGTATGGTACCGAATATGTGTCATCTATAAATGTTATTATTTATAGCTCCAAAGCCTAAATGATGCAGATATTAAAATTATTCAACTTTTTGGCACTAATTATATCCTATAATTGGGGTAAATTCTTCAAAATAACCACTTTTACACTAATTAAACCTATTCGCTACACTTCTAGGCCGAACAATGATGGACACTGGGTGGTGCATTCTTTGTGTATTAAAAAAATCCAACTTTTTTTGGTATTCAATATAGGCACCAAGGTTAACAAGATAAAATTGCAAAAGCCAGCAAGGACCATCACCAAAAAAGGATAAGAATCTAACCTAAGACTTTCATTTCTCATTTGGGAGAATAAAGCATATTAAATTCAAAGAAAAGACAAAAGGTAGCATACAACAATGAGCCAAAAACAAGGAATTGAACTTGAATAATGTCATTTTACTTCCCCTAAATAGGTCATTGTATCTCATTATACTTCTTCTCTACATCCAACACTTTGTCACTTCCTTATTAAACTATTCAATTTAGAATAACCGTAGATTATAGTAACATATTTACCTTACTTCAATTTTTTGTAACTTAGAATTGGATATATTCAATTGATAAAGTAGTGGAAATGTACCAAACAAATGTGCCATATAAATGAAAATATTTTAGCTCAAACATAAATTTTGTCAAATAATTAAAAGAATATTCACAAATAAAATAAAATTCTCAAATAATACATTTTTCCTATTTTCTAGAGCTCTTACTGATTTCACTAAAGCTTTTCACTTATCAAAGTGATTTTGTTGTCAAAATTAATTTCTTTTTCCCTCACCTTTTTAGCTTTTCATTTTAGGTAAAGAGAGAGAAAAGAGAAACTATTCTACTTTTGATTGGTTGTTTCATGTCAACAATCCAAGGATGACATGTGTCCTTTGGAGTTATGTGTTAGAAACCAAGATCAGACATGCAAACCAAAAAACCTTCCACAGAAGAGAAAATCAGAAAAAGCAAAGCTATTGCAAAAAGATGTGCAAAATATTATTATTCAGGAATTACATATTTACATGAGATGATTTTCTTTATAAAAGCGAGTATACATAACCCTAATCTTGAGCAACAAGATAGCTCAACAAGATAAGGATGAGAATAATTAACCTAGGAATTAAAATATTACCTAAGTAAAGTTATGCAAGTGTAATTAAATATTAATTACACTCACCCCCCCATAAGTGCAACTTAGGGAGACCGAAAAAGCATGCACCTAAAACTAAGATGAATGTAGGAAAGCATGAATGGGTTCCGACAACAAGGCCTGATCAGGTACCCATGTACAAATGCAATAATGAGGTAGCAAAGGAAAACCTAGTGGGACAAAACCCCCCTACAATGAGATGACTGTTGTAAAGAACCACTGGAAGAACATTGTGGGGTAACACTAGAACCGCAATCCAACAAGCAAGGAAAGATACTTTTGTCTACAAGAAACCAAATGAGAGTCACTGAAGGACTCAGGAAAAATCATAATAATGCGACAGCAGACCCAATGCCACAGAACACTGGAAAACTCACAAACTAGAACAACCCTAGAATCTGTGAAGCAACAATAGATGAAATGATGACAGAATCTAGAAACCGTGTATCTCGATTCTAATGCCAAACTGACACTAAAACTCTTCCATGGGAAAAAGTACCATAAAGACTCTGGAACATTAACCATAAAAACATGGCCCTCAACTTGAGATGGATCTGAACTAATGCAGATCAATAACCGTAAACTCCCAATCTAAAATGTGAACCGATGTGAATCTGATATGTGTCAAGCAAGAGCAAGATGTGGCCAAAAGAAACTAAGAAACCAGATATAACCCATGCAAGTTGCCGTCAAAACAAGATGCAGATCAAAGTGAAACTACACTCTAATCAGATTATTATGCAAGAAACCCCCCTGATGGAACTTTATATCAGTTCATTTATTACAATAACCCAATGATTGTAAAAGGAGAGAATGCTAATGTGCATAAATAGAAAATAAAAATAGAACTTAGATCTGTGTAGAGGACTAAACTAGCTTTCCAACGCTGCAAGAATGGCAAAAAATGGATAAGCGAGTCAAAAGAAATGTCTCCCGGAGTGAAAACAGCAACATGCAACTTTTGAGGCTGAAAAAGACATCAAAAAGAAAAACCAAAAATAAAACCTCCACCATTGCAAAGAGCTCGAAACTAGCTTTTTGACATATCTCGTTTGTGAAAATATGACGTCGTATGCAAAAGTTATGCCTGATTCTATGAAAGTGCTCCAAATCTGCCCAATATGCCTCTTTGCAGCCCTCAGGGGCTAAAAAAATAAAGCCCCTAGTAGCCTGCGCAGACCAGGGGGCTAGTGGCCTGGGTGTTGGGTGTGGCCCCCGGTCACCAATGTGACCTCTGCTGGGGACTAATGACCGATGGGGGCTGAGATCAGGGGATCGGTCCCCAACGTGACCACCGGCTAAGCGTTGTAGTCTGGTGAGGCTGAAGACTAGTGGTGCTGTGGAGGAGAGCCACCATAATCTTTCGCTAGGGGTGGCTGGTGGGAGGCCGCTGGACGAAACGATGGTGGCGGGATCCTTTTCTATTGGAAGCGCATGGTTACCCGTGATTTTTGAATTTTTTTTAATATATATATATATTTTTTGAAAAATGTGCCTCGTGAAGCATGTCAGGGAGGCCGTACGGCCTCTTTGGCAAAAACATTTTTCCTCAGAAACAACTTTCTCCAAAATTAGTGAAATGAAAGGCGATCTTAGGATTTTTGGCCTTTGCAAACACGATGGTGACCTCCGTTTGTGCCCAAAGTGCCCCAAAAAATAAGCTACTTCCAGAGCTTCCAAAAAATACCGAACTTGAAAGCCTCATGGATTTGGAAAATGATGACTAAAATCTACAAAATAAAAGCCAATCCTGACTTTTTCCAGTGCTCTGAATCCAATGGTGAAGCTCAATCTAATCCAAGATGCTGCATAGATGAACTCAAGGCATGAAACCCTCAAGGAATCCCAAATGAACTCTGCAAATATTTTCTCAAAAATCTGAGAAGGGGCTGCAAATCAAGACTCTGATACCATGTTAGAAACCAAGATCAGACATGCAAACCAAAAAACCTTCCATAGAAGAGAAAATCAGAAAAAGCAAAGCTATTGCAAAAAGATGTGCAAAATATTATTATTCAGGAATTACATAATTACATGAGATGATTTTCTTTATAAAAGCAAGTATGCTTAACCCTAATCTTATCTTGGGCAACAAGATAGCTCAACAAGATAAGGATGAGAATAATTAACCTAGGAATTAAAATATTACCTAAGTAAAGTTATGCAAGTGTAATTAAATAATAATTACACTAACATTATGCTTAAGGTAGCATGTCATTTGTTTTCACTAGAAAGCTCTTATTGAATTCAAAAATTAAAAATAAAATTCCCAAATAATATATTTTTCCTATTTTCTAAAGCTCTTATTGATTTCACTAAAGCTTTTCACTTATAGAGTGAGTTTGTTGACAAGAATAATTTATTTTTCCATCACCTTTTTAGCTTTATCTACCATATTTTGGAAGAATTCCGCAATAACTTCCACTTGATTTTTGTACTATTCTCAGAAACATTTATTTTTCAAGTTTTCTTTTGGTTTGTTTGCCTTCATCCCTTTTCTTTGAGATTCCTCTGAAACTTTAGCTTTATGCTTATCATTGCAAGAATCTAAGATCTCATTATCCTTATACTCATTTTTTGTATAATGCACTACTATTGTACTTAATCAAGGACAATTATACCCAAATTTAGATGTATTATATTTATTTTTTATATAAATGGAAAAGATTTGTAATTATTTTGTAACTTATATTTGTTATACCAATTATTCGGGGAGTATGAAAATGATAGAGAGGAAACTTAAGTATTTTCAATGCGAATTCAAAAAAGCCAACAATAATGAGGATTAAAAGGGCTAGACAAATCAGATTCAAAGAACAAGGTAATATACCAGAAGAATCTGATAAAGGTGAAGAGACATTCCCACTCATGAGCCCTACACAACAAGATCTTGGCTGGGCTTCCATACAAATTCTCAGAATCAAATAGATTTTTCCAAGTACAACTTTGCAAGAATTGTTCTCTACACAAATCTAGTAGAATCATATTGATCTGACCAACATAGTAAAGATATAAAGTGATTAAAAAACATGTATAAGAGTGGCAAGAAGCAATACTATATCCAAAATTTAATAGACCTTTGGACCAACTCTAGAGCCTTAAGGTAATTTCATCAAAGGTTTTAGTCTCACATGGTTAAAGCTCTAATGTGTTAAAAGAGTGTAAATTCAAATTTAGGTTTCAAAGTTGTTTTGGCCTAGTTTACAAGCTTAAATATGGCAGCTTTTCAACACTTTTATTTTCCACAGTGCACATAATGAAAACTACTATGCTAGTAATTGAAATGCTTTGTCCTCTTGAGAACAGAACTAGCATTAGCATGTACCCTTTGATAACTCTTCTATTCACCTTAGGAATTATTTTGATTTTGTGAAGGGATTGCCCTCATTATAAGTGAAAATTTTAGGTCTTAACGAGAGAAAAGAAAAAACAAATTGCAATCATCTTGTAGAAAACAAAGCGCAAAATATCATATGTAAACAGAAATAAAAGACTACAAAATGTTGTTAGCCGTAAAAAAAATCCAAAATTAAATAAATAACTCTTAGCAAATGGTCTAAGGCCTTTAAGTAAGGAGCACCTTAACAAAAGAAAATTACCTTAATATCTAAAATAATAGTTTAATTAACAATAAACTAAAAGTATCTATACTCATTCTCCTTCTAAGTAAACCATGGACCAAAACACATGGATCCTATGCCGGTATAGCTTCTTTATCAACATCTTCCACGATGAAAGCCCTAGCGAGCTTGGCTAGTAAATCAATGTACTCCTAAAAAGGAAATTTTGAGAAACGAGTCTCCCTCCATAAATCAGGTGTCAAAAAAGCATCAATTTTTAACAAACAGTCAAAGGTCGTCTACCAGCCAAGAAACAAATCAAAATTGTGGCATCAAAAAGTTTTTCTAGGTTTTCATTAGTTAAATTTATAGTAAAATCTGTAATAAAGCAGAATCCATAGCAAAGAGGTTAGCATCATCCATAGCATATTAAACTAGGTGCACTCAAGCGGATGCAACTTCTATGCAACTCTTACCATAGTTCATTGGAACCACGTTTGTTGAAAAAATAAAATACAAGGCTTAACAAATGCAAAATGCATGGATCTTTTAAAGTATGATTTTAAAATAACTACCAATATGGAATATGGGTTGCCCACAACTTTTACATTAACCAATTAACTTAATGGATAGCAATTTTACACTATATTTTATCTGACCATTATTAGAAGAATATAGTGATATCTTTCATGAATGGGCTAATACACTAAATTAATGGGATACCTTCTCCTGAACTTAATGCAGAGACACTTTTTCTGACAATTTTGAATTATTGGATTGAAACTTTAGCTTTATGCATATCATCACAAAAATTTGAGATCTCATTATCCCTATACTCATTTTCTATATAATGCATTGCTATGGTTCTTAATGAAGGTCCATTATACCAAGATTCAGATTTGTTATATTTATTTTTATATAAATTAAAAATATTTGCATTATTTTACACTTCTGAGGTTGTACACAACATTTCTTTTGAGCATGCATTACTTGTGTTTAGCGGTTTGCTCAGGACTAAACAACAATTTTTCAATCCACTAGTTAAAATTCTTTTCGAAATTCCATTTTTTGGTCCTGCTTGTTGGTGTGGTATTTGGTGATAACTATGGTAAAATTATTCTTTAGCAATTGAAATCAATAATTAACAATTTGAAATTTGACCACATTAACAGCCTATTTTTGGTTGAGGACCTAATTGGAAGGGTAAATTTCCTTTGTTGTACCAACTGCTTGGTGTATTTTGAGTTTGCTAAATTTTTCTTGTAGTGTTTGGGTGGATAACAATTGAGACTTCATTAGTGCAGTATGACCGATTTTTGGGCTTGAGTGTAGTATAGATGCATGCACTACATTTCACCATATCAAAATAATGCTCATATTCATAATCATGCTCATGTTCATGGCAATTATTGTGATTATAGTTATGGTCATGGTGATGTTCATGATCATGATCATGGTTCTGCTTATGGTTATGATTGTGATTATGCTCTTTCCATGGTTCTCTTTGTAAATACCATAATCAGGATCATAATTATTAAGATGATTTTCATTCCCATTCACATCTAAGTCATTGCAACACCCATTGATGATGACGATGATGAGCATGACCACCTTTCTCTTCTTTCAAGAGAAGCATGTTGTAGAATGTTACAATTAGCCATGTTCCCATGTCTGCTAGCACAAACATCCACAAGTAGATATAACCCATGAAAGTAAGCACCACCAAGGATACCTTAGCCAAGAGGGACAATGCAACATTTATGTATATTCTCCTCACTAATCTTCGCCCTATTTTCACTACACTAGCAATCTTCCTTATTTCATCAATTCCACACCCATAGGTACATCTATAGATTTTATGGCTACCACAAATCCTTCCACACCCATAGCTATCTGCACATCTATTGATGCTAATGTTGGTGCATAATTAATTCCATCATCCACCGTGGCAGTCATGCCCTCCTGCTTTATCTCTCCATAATTTTTGTGTTGTAAGAAAGATAACCTTCTCATTTAGCATAGTATTCAAACTTGCATTATCTTTGGTTGTCTCAGATATTTATAAGACCTACACCTGTAAAGAGGAATTATGTATGGAATTTCAGATGACTGAATCTAGGATTATAAACTCACATGAAAATAGAATATTCTTGTTGAAGAGTACACTAAGGATTCCTACGCCTCCTTGTTAGGAGACTCTCTGTAAAGGTACCACTCTATTTTGGCAATTACTATATTGTACAACTTAAAACTGGAAGAGGATGCTTTTCTGGTAAGAAAGAAAAGAATCAAATATATTATACTAATGTCCATGAATAGCTTAAAGTAGGTTGGAATTGAGCCCTACAATAATAATTTGATTCTTTTACCTAACCCAAGAAATATATCCACTTTAGCCTAAAGATAGAACTAATTTGTGAGATCTATATTGTGATTGCATTATTTTTGTATTACATGGTGTATAGGAAAGGATTTTAATGTAAGTTTTCCATAAGAAATGTGTGGTGATAACAGTTTGAGTGTTGGTCATATAATTATTAGATCTATTTATTAATTATTATTGTCAGGTTTGGGTACATAGTAACTATTATTATACAAGTTTCAAGCATGCTATAAGCCTAAAAGTAAGACAATGGCTGAAGATTATCAACTTCTTACACATGGAAAACTCTAGGTAAAATTTTGTGCGAATATTCAAAGTTCTTGGAGTCTAGACATGGAGTTGGTTCTATGATGAGAAATAATATGTAAATATGTTAATAACTATCATTAAATCAATTGCTCATGCAAGTTAGACTCTAAGAAAATCTTGTTATTCACCACTTGATATTTGGTCACTTTTGTAATTGTGATGACAAAATCCCCTTGAATAAGTAAAGAAAAAATTCCTTGAATGAGGTAGGGGATGTATTCATTAAGAAAGCTATTTAATATTTTTAGATAGGTGGGTTGAAATAGGATGAGCATCAACTTCCTTGATGCTCCTATACAGAAAGAATGGGGGAAAAGTATATTAATTCTTGTGAATAAACAAAGAAGTTCAAGAGGATTCAAATCTGCAACAAGTAGGAGTGTCGAAATGCCTTTAACTACAAATAAATAAATTCTACCTCTAAAACTATAAATAAACCTAGGAAACAAAAGAAAATTAAGAAACATAGACAATTAAACTTAGGACCATTTATTATCATGAAAGATGGGTTCTTGTGAATCACTACTCATGAAACATGGGTCAATGAGTTTGACTTGAAAAACTACAAGGTTGAATCCTAATATCAATATCATAAGTTGGCTCATTGTGGAAAATACATCCTACTTATAAATTAAGAAGAGGGTCAACCAAAAGTTAAAATAAGAAAAAAATAGACAAAGAAGTATATACATAGCAATATAATACACAAAATTTTGTAAAATAAAAGTCACAGTTTAAGAGAAACATCGAAAGATCTAGTAAAAGAAGGCCAAAGGAAAACAAGGCTCTAATCTACATCAGAGCCAAGAGTAGAAGAAGGACTAACATGCTTGTGGCTCACAATAAAGAGGCCAATATAACAATAGATGTTATACATCAAAGAATGTGTTGGGTCAAGAAAGCTCAATGAAATCTCCACTCAACACTCCTCTCCTAACATCCATGACTAATGAAATCTCAATATGTAAAAAGGAAATTCACATTGTCTGAGCCACTATAGTATAGATCGTTAGAGTGCAAATTAGCCAACCCTCAATATCACAAATGGTAACAAGAATTTTGAGGGCACCCTCATGACCATTGGCTAGGTGAGGTTGTCTTAGAGATCATTCATCGTCTACAATTGCAAATTATGAAGCTTGCAAGCAATTGAAACCTCATGAAGTTGGTATAGGCTAAAATAAAGAATTGATCAATCTAGTGACCCTAGAAATCCCCTACGAGTCCAACATCTAAAAACTTAATGACTTCCCAAAGATAAAGGGTCAAACAGCTCTGATTTGGCTAACAAAAAGGAAAACAAGGGACACTATTGAGCCTCTGTGTAAGAAGTAAAAGCTACATCAAAATCTCATAATTGACATGAAACCTAAACAAAATTGTCTTTTGCTCCCAATTTTTAAAAGCAAAGATGACAAATCATTTCATCACTTCAAATATGGTTCTCTATCTAAGCTTGTAACCAGTAAGAAAATAGACTCAACTTCCCAAGGAGAATCTTTATTTCATTTTTAAAAAAGGAATTCAAAGATGGTTAGGCCAAATGATGTTGTGATTGACAATCTATAAGAAGGCTCAACATAACAAGCTAACATTGTACTGAGAGATTACAATGAGAGGGAATCCATGTGACTTGAGTATATTGCCATGATAGACTAAAATTGAAGGAAATCCATGTGTCCTCACCTGAGTATATTGACAATACATATACTCTTTGATATTGGTATTAATGTTCTCCTTGGCTTCCCCACCCCTTCTTCATGAGAATAAGTAAAGTTTAAAGTTTAAACACATTGCAATGATTTCATTGAACTAGTGAACATTGAAAATCGAAATTAAAATATAATTAATAGACATTGGAACGAGAACTAGATGTTTCATAATTTGACTTTCATAATCATCATATCATGATTCATAATTACAAACAACAATGTTCAAAGTTCAAGCTTTAAAAACAAAATAAATTTCAAGGCGCCCAAACTCATTGTATCCCATGAGATGAAATCTCTTTGAGGCATTCAATCTAACATTTCACATGCCTGGCCTATTCTTACACATTTTCAAGGTTCGACCCCTCCTTGTGTGGCTGCAACATGAATCAAAGCTTTGGGATAGGTATGGACATCTAGCAAAGCATAAAAAAATAATAAACAAAAAAAAACCTACATACTTGTAACTTTCAATTGCCCAAACTCAGACGCCCACAGCTCAATCATAATCATGTAAACAACAAAATGAAAATAGAAGAAAAAGTCAAAGGTATGGTCGATTTAGCCTTTTAGGCTTTTAAAAATACTTTAAAATTTAAAATTTACTTTTGCTGAAAAAAATTCATTTTTTGTTGCATTTTAAGGGGGGCGCCTAAAAGTTTCTTCCAGTTTAAGGGACATCTAGAAGCCTTCGAGACATTGAAAAAATAATTAATCAATCTGGTGACCTTATAAATCCTCTACGAGCCCAACATCTAAAAGTAATGGCTTCCCAAAGATAAGGGTTCAGACACCTCTAATTTAGCTAACAGAGAGGATAACAAGGGACATTATTAAGCCTCTATGTAAGAAGTAAAAACTGCATCAAAATCTCATAATTGACATGAAACATAAACAAAATTTTCTTATGTTCCCAAATTTTAAAAGCAGAGATGACAGATCATTTCATCACTTCAAATATGGTGCTCTATCTCAACTTATAAGCAGTAAGAAAATAGCCTCAACTTCCCAAGGAGAATCTTTAGTTCATTTTTAAAAAAGGAAGTCAAAGTTGGTCGATCCAAATGATGTTGTGATTGCCAATCTATAAGAAGGCTCAGCATAACAAGCCAACACTGTACTGAGAGATTACAATGAGGGGGAATCCATGTGACTTGAGTATATTGCCAAGATAGACTAAAATTGAGGGAAATCCTTGTGTCCTCACCTGAGTATATTGCCAGTATTTTATACTCTTTGACATTGGTATTAATGTTCTCCTTTCTTTCCCCACCCCTTCTTCATGAGAATAAGGTGAGGCACGCATCCAAGGAGGATCTGAAAGGAGTCGTCTATTAATGGAGATGTCAATAGACTAAAGAAGAAAACCAAACTTGGAATACCAAGGACACCGGTGGCCAAAGAAAGTGAAGAGTCAACTTGATATAAGGATCAATAAGCTAAATACGGATGTCTTTCTCAACTTGATACTTATAAACAAGATTTTCAATCTATGAGGAAAGAAAATAGACCTGAAAATGATCTCAAGAAGAGGAGGTTGACCACTAGATCTGGCCTAGACAAGTGGTCTGAGAGACTGTCCATTTACAAAAGGTCATGAATTGGAGTATGATAGGATGAGCTACAATGAAGTTTCTAATTTCGTATAACTAGTGGGAGACACCTTTCTGGACCTGTGAGAAAATGAGCTAGAAGGATGGCCCATGCCCTACATATCCATATTCAATTAAACTTTGAGCTCCATGGAATATGTAGCCTCTTTCTTTTAGCTGAAAGCCTGAAACTACTAACTTACAGTGGTATTATATGACTTTTTCCTGTAAAGTTTGTTTTGTTGCAGATCAAAGATACCTAATCTTGAAGCCTATAACAATAATGTTCATTGAAATATTATTGATCAATCGGCAATATGCAATTTTACTTATTAACTTTTGTTAGTTAACCCTGAGAGGACACTGTCAATATAAAAGCCAAATACAAAACCATGATCTTGCATGTTCTATCAGTAAACTATACAGTACATCAATTTATGGATTGTCTTCTCCGATCTATTCAGTTTGATTACAGATCTAACCAATGCATAGCCATAACACTAAAATATATTAAATGTGAAAAATAACATGTATAAATACTCATTATCTTCCATTGAGAATTTTGTTAGATATGTCTCAGGAATTTGTAATGGAGGCAATAATTATAAGTAAACTTGTGAGATTCTGAATTAGCACCTAATGAATAGAAAAATGTCTTTACACCAGTCATTGCCTTTGCTTACAAGTATTCAGAACTAGAAGCACATTGAAGAATGGCAATAATAAATGAAAAAGGCATCTTAAAACACAGAATGATTAAGTCTAATAGTTAGAAATATAATCTTGTGTTTTCCAAACTATCATTACAGATATCATGCACATCAGTCGAAAATCTCAACACCACCCTTTTCAAATTGTCTTGGAAACTGTACAGATTGTACCTTATTGAACATTGACCTCTTAAATAGGTTGACTGACTTGGGTTGCATATAGATATTAATATTCCATGAGATCAACAATTCTCTAAAATATTTCATCTTACTTATTATCTCCAGTTACATCAGTTCAAGTATAAGAGAGTCAACTTGATATATGGCACCTTCTAACAGATCACATAAATATTCTAATATGGGAGAATCATTCGTGAACAAAACCTTAAAGTCCTCAATTTGGACACGAACTTACAAGCAAGATGTATGGTGATAAGAAACAAACACCATACCAGCCCAAGCAGCCCAAGCATGTATACCTCCCCCTGTATGACCTAGCATCCAAAACTTTTCACCTAAGGCAAGTGCGTCGGTAATATATTTCATGTCCAGGCCAGATGACGTAAAATTACGATCTGAATGACCATCAATTTGACCAAATTCAGGCAGATTATATGATACAAGCCTAACTCCAAATTCTTCAAGCAATGAATGTTTGATGCCAGGAATACCTGCCATGAGATTAGCTTAAATAGTTTAACCTCAATTTCCACTGTTGAGTGAGGATCAAATCACCAAATTATGAAACCCATGCATAGTTTGTCAATTATGCATATTACTATGTAAACATGTAAACCATATACACACCTGAAATGCAGCTTCAAACTATTCACAAGGTACTGCCTCACAGTGTGGATAAGTTTTCACTGCAGCTGCCTCACTGTATGCTCCAGGAACTCCCTAAACTCACGTCTTGCTAAACCATAGTTATTTTTTTCTACTGCTACTTCTAGAGGCATAATTATGCAAATCACATGCCAAGAGGGAAAACTTCTTGTATCATGCAGCTATTTTCACTGGAAATTACTTCTAATTTCAGTCAATAGCTACAAAAATCATGCAATCCCTACCCCTGGTTCCTCTGTGTTTTGAAAGCCGTTTAAAAACTAATGCTATTTAGGCAAATTTGAATAGAAAAGACTTCAAAACTACAAATACTGCTGCAACGTATACTATTGTTTACAGAAAACTTCGGTTCAAATGTCATTATCCCGATTTTCTTAAGAATTGATAAAGATTGAGCTTCGGTTCAAATGGCATCATCATCCGTATGAAGTATTTTTTACTGGGAGGAAGGCATTGCCAAAAGCCTTCCTTTAAATTATATGCGAACACATCTACACTTTCAAATCCACATAAACTGCTGAAGCACAGGTAATCTCCCACACAAATACACATCTCATCCCACAAACCGTATAGATATTCAGGAAGATTGTTTCGAGGCATTCTTGCAAATTCTTTCCACTTCCAGAGCAACTTATCTTTCTGGTCTTGAAACAGCTCCCAAATAATAATACCTGTCCGTTTGCATGAAACCAATAGAACGGACGAACCATATGCAACCATAGATACAACATTCACATTCCAATCTTGAACAAGTTCGAGGGGCAACGGAGGTACTGTAACAGGGTTAATGAAACTGTCTTGGATATTGTAACCCGCGATAGTCGTCTGCAACTTTCCCCTCCAAAAAAGAACACCATTGCATTCAACCATTTTATCTACTAACATTTTAGAGCCCGTTTCCCCAGCAAACTGTAACTTAATCCTCCATGAATCTTGAAAATAGTGGTAGATTTGGAAGGAAAAATCTTCGGACTTCGAGCAGACTACCAAGTAGGGCTCTCCTTTTGTTCCCTTTACAAGATGGATAAATTTGTCAGTCACATCTATTTCTATCTCTGCATAAGATGTCGTAAGGGGATTGCAGATACATAATTGTGTAGTGGGGGTTTCTCGAAAGAGCAGCAACCCCTGCGCTGTTGTTGCTAAATATCTCAAATTGCGTCCCTGAGGATTTGGGAGAAAAGAGAGAGAGTGTGTCCTCCATTTTCGGGTGGAAAAGCAGTACGCCATACACCCAAAGATTTCATCATTTTCTACACCGCAGATAAGAAGCCATGGTTTTTCGGCGGGCTATGAAGACAGAAAGATTTGCGAGGACAGTATAGAATTCCGTTCCTTACAGACCATGCGACAGCCGGCGATTTGTTTAATTGAAAGCTTCGCAAATATCTCGTCTATCATATCCAGAGGAAGCTCAGATATACCACACTGATCTCCATCGCCTTCAACTGCTGCAATCGATTCTCTCTCCATTTCTTTCAACTTCAACTGCTGCAATTTATTCTTGGAACACTGGATTAAGTATACTTTTATTTCACTCTTGGGGTACATCCTGACCCTTTTTGTACTTTGTTTAATCACCGCGTCGTTTAAAGTCCACGCTTTGGGTTAAAAGCAGCCGACGTCGAGAAAATTTAAATTAAAATATTGATTTTATAAATATATTTGATTAAAGGTGTATAAAATAATATATTATTAATTTCAAATCTATGAAAAAAAACTGCAACATTTAACTATTTAAGTTAGTTGTACTAATTATTAAATATGTTCTTCTAATATTATCTATAGAAACAGTAAATTTAATTTATTTTCTTGATCTAAATATATAAATATACAATTAATCAATTAAACAAATTAACAATATAAATAAATGCTTTTAACATTATGAAATTACTTCAAAAAATATAAGAGTATAAAAAAGAGAACATAAACCTAATTTATTCTTTTTCCCACATAAATAAATATATATACAAATTTGTAAAATAAAAACCTAATGAAAAAAATTATATTTCTATATATAAAATTAAATCATTATATTTAATATAACTTTCTAAACTCATTTAAAAAATACAAAAGAAATAAAACATATTTTTTATATTTTAAGTGTAACTATAATTGATAACATAAAAAAAAATAAGAAACTTAATTAAAATATCATTAAAGAAAATGAAAGGACTTAGAAAAGCAATCCTAGTCATAAAGGCAACTTAGTTTAAAACTTTTTAAAATAATAAAAACTTCCTTTCAACTCCTTTAATATTTGTCTCCGTTGCTTCACTATAAATGGAGACTAATTCACATAATATTGAAAGAGTCTAGAAAACTTTAAAATGGTTATTTACAATGAGAAACACATTTCTCCCATCATAACATGAAATGGAGCCTCACCATTGCATCTAGGGTAACACCATAGTCACTCAACTAATGAGGTATATTTAGAATTTTAAAACTTAATTCTATAGAGTATCGATAGAAACCTGTTAGTTGTTCTTATATAAACCCTCATAAGTATGATTTATTAAAGGTGTCAATGTTTGAGTTCAAAGGTAGTGCATAACATTCAATTCATACTATGGAGTAGTTATACTTTTTTGCAAAATTAGACATATAAAATCTTCAACTTCTAACGTAAACTTACATAGCTACAATTATAAATATCAGTCCCAATGATGCATCTTATTCAAAAACATAGAATAATATTTAATAGGTAAATCAAACAAAGTAAACTTGTACCAGGCTAAGATTTATGGAAATTTATCTCCATAATTTTATTGGATTGCATTGCAAATGAATATTTGGAGACACCTAATGCCCAAATGGAACAAAACAAGCAACTACAAAAGGAGAATGAGAAATTAAGAATGTGGGTTATTGTATTAGAGAAAAAGGCTATTTTTTTGTGGAAAGCCACACACCTGGTTCCACTCCATCTTTCCCCTTTTCATTTCCACTTGTCTCCTCTCTTGCCAATCCACCTACTACTGGCCAATTGATTAGTAGCTTTCAATTATTGAAAGTGAATCATGAACCTATAAAAATATAATAGTCTTTCTAAAGCACAAAGAGGATATCATCTAATGGCTTTATTTGTCGATGCCACTATCAAGTTTGATGTCTATTTCAGCCTCAAAAAATAATTATGTCTACCCTAATTAAAAACCCAATCAATGGCGATGATGTGGGGATGAATCCATCCAGTCCTTGATTTTTAGTTATGGGGCTGAACATGAAATCATATTCTACATCTCTATCTCCATCTTAGAATTATTAGGTTAAACACAAAATCATCAGCTAGATCATGAAAACTTGACTCCACATTTTTTTGGATATAACCAATTCCAGTTCATAGAGAAGAATGGACATAATTTATAAGAGAAATTTATAATTTCTAGTGTTCCTAAACATGATTTCAAAAAATCATGTAACTTTTTCTTGTGAATTGAAGGCATGTGAAGAAAAGAATCCCATCCTTTTTCTATGTAGATTTGATGTATTATACCAAGATAATGATAATATATGGTAGCTATTATAGAGGAGCAACCTGTATTATAAAAAGTAGATCAAAATCTCATGCCAAAAGAGCATGAAAAGAAATAAGTTCTTGTTTCCTACTATATTTCCCTTTCCTATGTACAAATCAACCTTGTTTTGTGATTCAAGATGAATAACTTAACTGAAACCACCAACAAAATTGGAGGTATAATATAAAATTGAAAATGATACCAAATTAATTAATCTGATCTTCTCTCTCTAATGCTTTATGACAATTATCGGTCTCAACTTTTCACTTGTTTTTTTTATTGAAAATAATGCATATTTTATTAATAATAATAAAATATTACAAAGCAAGTCTCATAACAACTTCATTTTAAAACCCCCATCCCATCACAACTATGGTCCTCTAAAAAAGAACCTAGCCCTACCTCGTAACCAAATTGCATCCACCTCCTTGGGTCACCACCATTCAATATACTAGAAAGATCCTCTATCCAACACTAAGGAAATAAACATTCAAAAAACAAAAGTGGCCATTCACAAAAAAGGCCATAATCATTACATTTTCAAAGTTTATATCTTCCCAAGGCCCATTACAAAAATAAATTGCCATCCAACACAACCACAGGGTACTACCACCACCATCTTCCAGGTCGACACCAAAAAATCAATCCTACCCTATGCTCAAAAAATCTCTCACCTCTCACCCAGAATGTTGGTGCTCACTCAACAATTCTCTTCCTGGAGTTCAAGTGATGCATCCTCAACACCCACTCTTGCAGAAAGACCTTCCTCTCTTTTGATTAACCCTAGTAGCCCTTTCCCTCAATTGTTAGCCCCACCCACATAACAATCATGCCCCTCAAGGACTGTGAACTTCAAACTTTACAATTAGATCTCCTTCAACCACCACTCATTAAGGATCATCATCTAAAAGGGAGAGATTTCAAAAATCATCTATATGTTCCTCCCCTTTGACTACAAATTTCAATGCCCATTTGGATAGCACATCTACCTCCTCATTACCCCACCTCCAAGTATGTGTCACCTTAAAGCCTTCAAAGAAAGTTAACATTCTTGTATGGCATATATATATATTTTTGTAAATGCCATACTTGTGGTGTGTCCACCATGATGGCATCCACAATAATGGAGTCACCTTCCAAATGCAAATTTCTAACTACCATCTTCCTCCCAAGTTTAATAGCTTGAAGTACTGCCATTGCTTCCACCACATTATTAGTCCCTTCCTAGATTCTTTTTGCTTCCAACATCAAAATGTTTCCATTACTATCCATAGCCACACACGCAATCCCCAGTGGCCCTATATTTCCTTTCGAAGGCCCATCAAAACTTATCTTGTTCCATCCATCTTCTGGTTGTATCCATCTTACTGCTTCACCAACTTTGGGAGTCAAATTCACCCAACACAACCCCTTAATGAGCTAGATCTTGATCCCTAGCCATTGCCTTGAAAGTGCTTATCTTGAGCTGTATATGGTACCTTAGGCTTAAAGTATCTGGATATTGCAACTCCAACAATTTCCTCAATAAAGTGGTTTATTTTGAAACATATTCTATCCAACGGTTTTGTCTTTTCCTGGGATGACCTCCTATTCATTTCCTTCCAAATCTCCCATACTACTATAGAAGGACAAACATTCCAAATGCATGAAAGTGTGGATCTACTACACCATCATGGATAACATATGAAATATTTCTTTAAAGATTCTAGTAGAGGGCCCTGCTAACCTAACTTACCATGAACCATGCTCTAGCAATGGGAAGCAACATCACATTGGAGCAAGAG
Organism: Sequoia sempervirens; assembly: GCA_007258455.2. Classification (NCBI taxonomy): domain Eukaryota; kingdom Viridiplantae; phylum Streptophyta; class Pinopsida; order Cupressales; family Cupressaceae; genus Sequoia; species Sequoia sempervirens. The sequence goes on along the minus strand of VDFB02000003.1, from coordinate 217,617,619 downwards.
ATGATCCACTGATTCCTCCCCTTGTTCACACATGATACAACATGAAGGCCCTACAAACCCCAACCTTTTCCTACGCTCTAGATTGTGAGTATTCAACCCCAAAAGGAAAGCCAAGAAAAGGTTCCCGCCTATTGAAGACACCCCTTGCTCTAGAATAGATGAGATTTCGATACTTCTTCCTACCCTCTAGATTGACAAATTGATACCCAAGTTTAACAGAATAGCTTCCATTAGAAGCTCCACACCACATCACCCTATCCTCACCACTATTTAGAAGCACCCTCCTACTATCAAAAATATCCTTCATTAAAAAAATTTGATCCACTTTTAGCCCCAATTGGCTAACATCCTTCCAGACCCACTCTTCACCATTAACAACTTGCTTTCACTCCAAATAGTCCCTAACTCTACTACCCCAACACTATGTAAAAAGTAACCTCAAGTTCAATAGTTGATGATTTCAGCCAACGTTGGGAAACCTTCCCATGAATCCTCCCAGAATTTTTCCATCTGACCATTTCCAATTTGCCATGTAATATGCTCCATGATAACTGGTCTACAAGACATTATGAAGTTCCATATTCCAAACCTTTGGGGGGATTTTGGATCATGAATATTTTATGATTATCTTCAGAGTCAATATATTTTGACTTCAAGATCCTAACCCCAAGTTGATTTAGATTTGAATACATACTCCACACCAATTTTTCACCCATGGCTTCATTCATAACTTGCCAATTACGTAGGCCTGCTCCTTCACCTTTAGGCCTGCAAATCTTCTCCCATGCCAACAATGTAATCTTATCTTGTTCACATGCCCCATTCCAAAAGAACTTCCTCATTTTCTACCCAATAGTAATAATAACCTTTTGCAAAATTTGCAAACACATCATTTAAAAATTTGGGATGGTAGAAATAACCGATTTTAACATTAAAATTTCCCTTGCTAAGGTCAGCCATCGGCTCTTCCACCCATCCATCCTTTGCAGGCAACAATCTACCAAATTTTTCCAAAGAGATACTTTACAATGGCCACTAAATAGAGGAGTTCATAGATATTTACCTAGTAGTAATCCATGTCTCATCTCCAAAATTCTACTGATTTCTCTTTGCTTCCTTATCGTAGTATTAAAGAAAAAAACTTTTGACTTCATCCAACTCACACTTTGCCCTAAGAGCCTGTTGTAAAAATCAATGGTTAGCTTTATAATGTGAGCCTCACTAAGAGTGGCTTCTCCCATCAGAAAAGTATTATCTGCAAACTAAAGATGGGAGATTGGTTCAACCCCCTCGGCAACCTTTATCCCTTTCCACCTTCCATCCACCCTATATTTTACAATCATTCATCCTAAAGCTTCAACCATTATAATAAAAAGAAAAGGGGATAATGGATCCCCTTGCCTTATTCCTTTCAAGGACTCAAAAAACGCTAAGGGCTTCCATTAACAAGCACCAAAAACCTTGGAATATTAATACAACTCCCCACCCAATCAACCCAAGCAGCATTAAAACCAAACTTTCTCAACACTTGCAACAAAAACTCCCCATTCACCTCACCATAAGCCTTCCTAATGTCAAATTTTACTATCATTCTCTCTATCTTTTCCTTCCTTACTGAATGAATAGCCTCATGTGCTATAATAATGCCTTCAACAATTGATCTTTGCACAAAAAAATCACTTTGTTCTACTGAAATGATTGAATTTAAGACCAAATTTAACCTATTTGTGATTACCTTCAAAATAACTTTATATATTGTATTGCAAAGGGAGATTGGGAAGAGTCATCAAAAGAGATAATTTCATCCTTTTTTGGAATAGGAGCAATCAAAGTATTGTTAAAATCTTTTAGCACAATTACACACCTCTGTGACTCTTCCACTACCTCCCATAACTCAAAAGCAAAAATGTCGCACAACTATTGAAAAAAAATGTCAGGAACCCATCTGGTCTAGGGGCCTTATCTCCCACCTAAATCAAAGAGATCCTTTTTTACCTAAGTTGACATAGTTACTGGCTCCAAAAGCATTTAATTGTTTTGTTCTTCGGATACACAACTAAGAATAACATGCCACAACTCTTGATCCACCTCATGCTTCTGATCTGTGATAGTATTACGTTTAAAAAAATGAACTACCTCCTTATTAAAATTTACTCCATATTCCTTAGAATATTACCTTGTTTGTCAACAATAGAGAAAATCGTATTGCTCATCCTCCTTGCTTTAACTAAATTGTGGAAAAAAATTGTGTTGCAATCCCCTTCTCTTAGCCATGTTTCTCAAGACTTTTGATGCCAAAAGATCTCTTACCTTCACAATACTTTAGGATATTCCTAATTTAAATCCTTTTCTTGCACAAAATTTTGATCTATCATCCCTCCCTCGATGACCTTAGAATGGAGATTGCTCAAAGCCTCTTCTAGCTTTAGCTTTTGGGCAAAGATGTTTTTGAATGATTCTCGATTCCATATTTTCAAACATTCTTTTAGAAATTGGAGCTTTTTAAAAAATATATAAGCCTTATTGCCACTTCTCACCGAAGTAGAATTCCACCAACCACTTACCAAGTCCTTAAAACCTTTCACTCTAAGCCGCATTTTTTCAAATTTAAAGGGACATCTTACCAATGTCACATCGGCTTGGAAATTGATGTTGATCAAGTAATGATCTGAGTCAGTCACCAAAAGAATTTCAACTTCATGCATCCACTTTGTCTCCACCCAACCTCCTTCTACGAAGAAACAATCCAACTTTTCAGCAATGTGTAAAAAACCACACCTCCTGTTGGTCCAAGTAAAGTCCCCTTTTATGAATATAACCTCAGTTAAACCACTGATCATCAAAAAATCACTGAAATATTTTTGAGCCCCACTGGCCCAACCTAATTTACCTCTTTTATCATCAGGGTGGAGTATAGCATTAAAATATCCTCCTATCAAGCTTAGAGACTCACTTTCCCATTCAAGGAAATTCATGATCTCCTACCAAAGGGCCTTCTTACCAAGAACACTATTCAGTCCATAAACATTTATCACTATAAACATAGAATTTAGGATTTTAGAGAATACCCTTAGCCCTTTCCAATTACTTCCTTGTTGGATTACCCAACATGTACCTTTGAGGCATCCCACAACACTCCTAACCCACCAGATGCCCCCACAGACTCAACCATTACAAAACTCCATCTACTAAAGTTACACATAAATTTAACATACTATCCTCATTTTTGAGGTTGGTTTCCTATAACAAAAGAAGAGTGGGTTGTGTTTGATCAAGACATCTCTCGATCACCAACATTTTTCAAGGGCATTGTAGCCCCCAACATTCCACGATAAGACCTTCATCCTTCCTAGGAAAAGGCATAGCTTTTTTCCAATATTGATTTGCTTTGACCCACCACACAACTAACTATTTCCAGTAGTTCTCTTCCTATTCTTGCACCTCTTCTCTTCTTCGCACCAACCTTTACAATTGTTGATAAGGATAAAGACAACCCCAACCTTCTTTTGTCCTTAATTCCTAAGGAAGTATTCAACCCCAAATCATCTAAATTCAAATCCTCCTCATCCAAAAAACATCCCTCTTTGTCACTAGATGATTTTATTCCATTCCAACTTCTTTTAAAGAGTTTTCAATATTTTGTATTGGGGAAATTTGGATATCCTTGTAAAAAACCCCATCTTCACTTGGTGAACAGTCTCTTCCATTTTTACTAAGATAATTAATGTTGTCAATCCCTTCCTCACCAACTTCCACCCCATTCTAACATGGGTAACTCCAAATTTATGTTAGGGTTTTCTATTTGCTCTCTTAAAATCCCTTTAGGATCTCCATTCAGGGGTGTCTCACAATCACTATAGGTCAAAGAACTTGTTCATTTCTCCTCTAAACTCATGAACTGTATCTTTAGTTCTACCTTAGGTTGTGAGTATTGATAGCATCTAGATTTGAACAATAGGTCTATCTCTTTCCTTTGAAAACTATCTTCATTTCGAAGACCCAAGTATCTCATGGAGCACTCCTCACACTGATTGTGATTAAGGGTTCCTGACAACACCCCCATATCCTACCTTTCTGAATCTTTGCTTAAATTTAACAACAAATCTTCTAGGTCATTCAATGCAAGTCCTTTTCCTTTCTCATTTCTTAATCACTCCCCTGCTACATGACCTACTTATTTGCATAAAGAGCACGATTCCACCATTTCTTCCATTACTATTATCTGTCGCCAAATGCCTTCCCCTATCTTTAACTCCACCATCTCTAGTAGAGGATGAACTACTTGCTAGAGGATACAAATACGAGCATACATATTGAGATCCTTTTTTTCCAACGCTTCATCAACTTTCACAAAGACACCCATCTTATTTCCTATGCATTTGAGAGTTTCTAAACCCCAATAATTGTGGGAATATTGTACAATCGTATCCATATCAAGATATCTTCTAGTTTCTCCTTTTTTGGGTCAAAATTTGGCACCCAATCCTTACTATAGAAATCCTTCCCATCCATCAGAAATGACCCACTATTTAAAATCTATTCCTTGTGTTGCACAATTTGGCATACTACCAAAAAATACCCATTTGGGTGTGTCTTCAAAATACAACCCTTCCCCTAGTTTTCATCGCACCAGCTTTGAGCTTTTGCAAAAGCAGGCCAGTCTCCACTCCATTTCATAAAAAAGGATTTTTCCTTATAAAGATGCACTGAATCTACCCATTCACTATTGTCTACTAACATAGATATTACTTTGGACTGATCATTGTTTGGACTTACCTTGGTCGCCTGCACAGTGTTTTCTTGAGCTTTTGAATGCAAATCCCCTTTTGTTTCCTAGATTTGAAGATATTTGAATAAAAACCCCATTTTCAGGTTCAAAACTGTGTCACCTAGGGTTTGTCAGAGCCTTACATGCTTGAGACGGTGGTCTCCATGCCTTATTATGATAGCCCTCCCTATTTCTCTTCCCAAAAGGCCATCGCTCTTGTGAACCACCATAGCCTCAAAACCCTAGTGCCCTATGAACAACTTGATCTCTTTGTCACTCCGCCATTTTTAGGCAATTACACACTTTCAAAATTTTCACTTGTTATTCTTATAAAAGTTGTTGCATTTTAGTGCATAACACAATATGTCCTATATTTTCTCTTAATTAGATATATTTTTTGGGATGAATTGGAAACAAGTTTAGTGTTTGATCAACATGGTTTATTTTTGGATACAATTCACTTAGTCTTTTAATTATATCCAAGTTCAAAGGATGACTAGGATTTAATTAGTAGTCATAAAGATTATTACAGCTTTATTTTTTGGTGTTTAATATTTTTCTTAGGCCTACATGCCTTCTTAGTTATGACTATGAACTTTTTCTAATTTCTTAATGTCTTTCTAAGGTGTGTATGCCTCTTCTCTTGGCTAGTTTGTATTGGTTGGGGAATTTGGGCCTCTATTTTTTGCTTTCTATTCTATTGAACTTTTGGGGTTAGGGACATTTCCCTAATTTAATATAAAACAAATAATTTATGAGATAATTAGACCTAGACAAAGGTTCAAAAAGTTAGTTGAACTTAGCCCAAAATTGACATCTCTAATATACATAAAAAAAGTTTAAAAAAGTTTAAAAAATTTAATTAGAAAAGCAAGGACAGGGCCCTCATCCCAAACAAAACAACAAAGCAAAACACAAAGCCCTATTGGCCCACCAGTACAAGTAGAGACAAAGGCCTACATGTTGAATCCATAAAAAAGCATTAAATAGTAAGGTAAATAGTCATAGAAACTAAAACCAAAATGGCATGCAAGCCTCATAGATATAGGTACATAGATCCTAGAGAACCAAAGAAATAATAAAAGGGATACATGTTCAACAAAGAGAACTAATCCTTAGGGATATTGTTTAGATCCCATTTTTTCTTAAGAAATTCTAGGTTACCCTTCTAGGTATTCTCTGAATCTTCAGGTGTATCCTTCATTGGAGTGTCTTCATCTTGGTTCTTCTCCCTCTTACATTTAAGTTTCTTGACTTTAGACTACCCGATAATACTTCTATTTAAATAACATAGTTCATAATCCCATAAGTAATAGAAATAATTTAACTTAGTGCATTATTGAGCTCTCGTATCTTCTCTTTTAGTAAATCACTTTAATTGCTTGACTCAATTCAATTAATCCTCCCATATAGATTAATGATTTGGTGCTTAAAATTTTGGATGGGACTATGCTCCAAGTCTCCATCACCCTCTAATCTCATCATATCCTTATATTTATTATCATTCTCCTCCTATTTTATGTCCATTCCTTCCTCATCTTCCTCAATGTTAATGTTTATCTTGTTCTTTTCAGTATCTTCCCTCTCCTTGTCTTCACTTTTTCCTCAATTGCCACCTGATCCTCACTTGTGTTATCTTCCTTAGTCTCATTTTCTATGACCACTTTGACCTCTTTTTGAATATTATCACAGTCTTCCTCATCAAAAAAATGGAAATACTCTTCATTTAAATACTTGGAGCCTTCCTCATCAAAAGCTAACTTTTCCCCTTTAAATTCCTAGTTTTTATTTTTTGTCTCCACTTTGGCTAGTCTAATTTACCTTCTCTCACCACTTCCATTTCTTGAGTCACCAAGTTGATTCATATCACCCTCATCCAAAATTTTAATTGCATAATTTGTAACCACAATCTTCTTTGGAGGGCTAAGCAACTTTCATTTGAACTAGTAGGTTTTGTGAAGATTTTCCTTTTTGAGAGGGAGGGGTAGACTTCTTTTCTACTATGGTAGGGTGTTAGGATACATCATTAATCAAGAGAGAAAATTTTTATTTTTTTCCAAGAGTAGGGCTATGCTAAATCAAAATGGGATTATCCTTTAATGGCTTAATTTGTAGAGGCTTAATATGGGTATGTGTAGGATCATGATGGGTATGTGTAGGGTATGTGGCTGACGACTTTTTTTAACCCAAAATTGATTAAATAAAAAGGGTTTTTAAAGGATATTCTCAGCTTTCCAACAATATAATTTACTTTGAATTTAATAAATAATTATTATTCATTTTCTATTTGAATTATGACTAAAGTCCTGATTGATAGGCTAACTAAAAAACATCTATAGCTTCCAAATGGTATCACATTTTTGGAATCTGAAATATGTCACATTCTATGATTCACATACTATACGAGTTTTTATATTTTTAAAAATTTGTAATAAAAAAATCACAATTAATTATTTACTTTGAAAAAAATTACAAAAAATATGCATCACATTGGGACATGATTTCTCTACTTATATCTAAAATCTTATAAAAAAATATTATCATTTTATTGTGGTTAGGGTGGTTAGACAGACACCTACTCCTTATTTTTCCCTAAAATTTAAGTACTACTACATTGAAATTTCAAATTTTCACCAAATAGATTTTTTTTTTAAATAAACCTAGTAGTTAGAAACTACATTCAATTTGCTACAGATTCTATTCTTACATATTTTTGAAATAATATAGATAACTTATTCAAATTTTTATGTCAAGTTTCCTAATTCTGATTTTTCAAAAAAATTCACCACTTAAAGGCCTATTTTTTCCATGATGATCCTGCACATACCCATATATTTTTCTAGACACAATTGAGGGGTTAAGGCCAATACATGATTATAGAGTCTTAAAATAAGACCCTGGTGTAGTAGGGGAGAGAACCTTTAGCCATGCATTTATGTAGAGAAGAAAAAAGAAAGAGAGGGATATTGAGTTTTTCATTATGCCCTATATGATTAAGGAAAGGAAAGTTATATCAATGGAGAGTAGCATATCTTCATTATAGAGTGAAATATTTCATTATGAGTAAATTCACTAAATCAAAATAAGTCAATAGTTTCTCCTTGTCATAGCCATTTTGAAATCTCCTGAACTTCTCATCCTTACCGATGAAGCTATCAATGAATATTTGGAAGTTACCATTACTCACTTTCAAGCCACTTTTATTCCCTTTCATTCAAGGCTTGTCACCTTAGCAATAAGCTTGGGAGTAACCTCAAAGAAAATACTATCAATTTCCACCATGCCCTCCTTCCACAAGTTGAAGAATTTTGAGGTAAGTTCATCATTGAAGCCCTTCATGGCTAGGAAGAAGGGCACAATGTCTACTTCCTCAAAAATCATCCACAAATACATATTTTTCTTGAGGGAAATGCATGATAAGGGTTCAAAGTGCTTCCTCGACCCACAATTATATGTTGAAAACCCTTCCACCATCTTTGTAGAATACTTCAAGGTATAGGAAACTCACCACACCAGTAAATTTCAATCAGAAAAGAAATACAATTGAAGTATTTTTTGGTAACTATGTTAAAAATGTGGGATAAAACATGATTTAATGATTGAGCTAGCCTAGTTAAATAGGACTTCAAGAAATCACTCCACTTTTCCTTCCTGATGAGACCTACAGTACACCTTTTTTGTTGAATCTTCTTCTTAATCGAGATGATCAAAAGATTAGACCCAAGGTTCATGTGAGCATTAGGTAGGTTAACCATGCAACATCATAACAACCTCTTTATTAAACATTCCCTTAAGACTTGGAGAAATATAGCGATATCCTAGTAAAATCTTATTAATCATTAGGGGGCATCTCATTTACTAATCCAAAAACCTTTCAAAACTTAAAATGTTAAAATTATTTAGAATTTCTAAAATTTAATTTTATGAAAAAAATCATTAAAATTGACTAATAGTTCATATTTATAGAGATAAAAAATAATTTAAAATTTAGTAAAAGTAGCCTCACATTTGTATGAACATTTGTGAAACATAGATTTTTGGAACTATATGTACTTCTCTTGCTCTTCTAGGGTCTTTCACCTAAAAGGAGAGAGTTAGGGCCAAAAATGCTAATGATTCACTCAAATTATGGTATATGCAATGTTTTTTAAGCTAAATGAAGTTAACTAAATGAAATTTATTGATCTAAATGGATGAAAATGAATGCAAAACTAAGATTTACGCCTTGTTTGAAAACATAGTGGTGTTTGCAAAAAGCTTGAAAGAATGAATGAGAATGCAAATCAAACTAAACAAAAAGTTGTTTCTCAGAATGTGTGCATCTAGAAAACTATAGATGACTAGAAAACAATTTGGAAAATTGATGAAACTTGAATCTAGGCTAACTAGGACTCATTCGCAAACTTGGGTGAATCAGTCCTAGATCAGGACTTTTCTACACATAATCTATTTTTTGACTGTCGGGAATCTAGAACTACATATAACTCAAATTTTCATCTCAAGTGGGACTCATTCACCATGTATGGTAAATCAATCAACTTTCTAATTTCTGCAATCTCAAAACTCTATCCTGCACCTTGACACCTGTACAACAATTTCTAACAGAAACTCAATTTTGGATCTCAAAAATTTCTTACAAAACAACTCAAAATTGTTTGTCTAATAGGGGGTTTTCCTTAGTCAAACCCCTATTTGGGTAATTAAACCTTGAATAGAGAAAAATCTGCATAAACCCTAGCCTTAAATGTGTTAAAGACTAGGAAGAGCTTAAATGTAACAAAGGTCCTATTCTATTGCTCTCAAACAAGACATGTAAGAATGATTAATATAATGCAAGATCTCAACCCTAGAAACCTTACAACACATGAAAAATAGGAATGAAATGACATGAAAATGTTAAAAAAACACAATGCAAACCTTAATCTAAAGATAGAGTGAAAATGGAAGATGGAATTAATAGGAAACCAAGTCCTTAGGTGTGATTTGGTGGCTAGTTGCACTTCCTCACCCTATATTTCTTCATGATTCACCATAGGAATCCATCATCAACTCTTTGCAATGTTGGATCTTGAAAATAGAAATGAGCTTCAAGACCTACAAAAACCCTAGTTTACTTCCCTAAAGCTTCAACTTTTGCTAATGAAACTTGTTGTGGAAGAATTTGACTCTAGAAATTGCTCTTGAAAAATGATAAAAAGATGATAAAAGATGTGTGAAATGACTTAAAATGAGTATTTATAAGCAACAACACCTTATTTTCCTATTAACTAGACCTAAGAGGCCGACATTCACCGGAAATAAAAGTTAAATTGATTAAATTCCCACTTAAATTTGAACTTTCCCTCAAAGGGGACTCATTCGCCAAGGTGGTGAATGGGTCCCACTACTGTTGTTTGAAAGTGGGTTTTCGGGGTATGATGTAATTAAATGATTTTTGTCAGGTTTTATGTGACTTATCAAGTAAAACAGGCCTTTAGATCAAAATTAATGGGTCTAAGGGGCCTATAAATGTTGTTTTGAAGGAGAAATTATGTAAAGGGACTCAAAAGTGGGTCAAGCTATGCATGAAATTGTCTCTTTTCTCAAGAGTTTCCAATTTTCTACAACACATTTATCCTCCACTTTAGCGCCCATATGACTCTATGTGCATATGTGAGCTAAAGGACTCTAAACGATGCACCTTACTACATAAAAGGATACTCATTCAGAAGATGGGAGAACGAAACCCCCAGTGTCTGTTATGTACATAATCACAACATTAGAAACCGCATCCTGCAACACATTCATTAATTTTCCAAAAATCCTTTTAGCTAAATCCTAGGAATCCAATTTGAGGGAAGATGTATGCCCCCCCTTGATTCTGCTTGCTTTACGAAGGTGGAATCAAGGTAGCAATCTCACCACATCGAATAAAAAACATCATATATTGTAGGGCATTTCCAATTACTATTCCACATAAAAATAGATGAATAATGACGTCGAGTGCGGAATCACGATTCCAACACATCAAATAGAATAAGAAATGGATTACCCTAGCTCTTGTTATGTTGATTTGAAGAATGGCCACATTATAAGTTCTTGAAAAGATGATAACATTAGGTTAATAGGTAAAAGTAAAAAGAGATAAAAAGTGATTAAAAGGAGTGGATGAAATTAATTTATCACTTACTATTCATTTTACCTTTGTGTAGCTTGAGAGTGATGAGTAGAAGAACATGTCGAGCAGACGGGATTACACACCTTCACAGCTAGATGATCTTCATGAGCAGATGGCATGCGACGGGCTGTATCATGAGGTAAGTCGATTCTACAACTTTCACCTTGTGATTTTATGATAATTTAATGATTTTTATACATGGATAGATTAGTTTAGGGTTCTTGGAAAAAAGTTTGCAAAGTGTCCCCTTTTTTCACAAAGTGTCCCATTTGTTCTTAGAGTGTCCCTTTGTTTGCAAAGTGTCATGTTTCTTCCCAAAGTGTCTCGTTTCTTTGCAAAGTGTCCCTGTTTCTTTGTGAAATTTCCTAAAAGGGTTCTAAATTGTCCAGGCCCATTATAATAAAAGCACACTAGATTGAATTTAGTACACTTTCTTGATGAATAATGTAAAAATTGGAGATATTCTATGAAATTTAGAGAATTTTGTGATGATTTTGATAGGTCCCTACTCGGTCGCAGTAGCAACTAGGGGGAAGACAACTGACATTTTTGAGAGATCATGCACTAGCACTATTAGCAATAGAGGAAACGTATTTACAGTCAGTGGGTATCTATTGGGAATACCTGATGTCACCTATGAGATACCATGATGCCATGCTGATGGCTTTCACGAGTGTTGGGATGTAGATAACTATACCTTTCATCTTCCCACCAGGGAAATGACTATCACTCTTGAGGATGTACACTGCATTCTCTAAGTTCCTATTCGAGGAGTGCAGGTGTATTTCCAGGGGGATTGGTCATTCTAGGACAAGAAGAGAGATATGCAGTATTGTTTAGGTGGGTTGATACATGATGAGAGGGTTAGAGCATGGATCAAGCTTCCCATGCTCCTATATTCATGAGCTCCTATGGTGAGAAAGATTATGATGCATACAGTGGTACTGGTTGTCAATCTAGATGGATGGGGGACTAGTACACCTGATACGAGGGATGTATGAGCAAAAGATAATCCATGCTTGGGGTCATTACATTCTAGCACACTTGTATTATGATCTTGGAAGATTTTTATTTCAAGAGATAGATAGTATGGTCCACTGTACACTTATATAGGTGTGGTACCTTGAGCATATCACATGTACTAGGCCTGTTAATACCCTTGTGCTATAGCGGCGGGATACCCACGAGCATTCAATTATCCTTTGTGATGCATGTGGTTTTATGGGGATTTACATTTTTGGAGGGTGAGATTCAACTAACTGGAGAAGGATGAGATCCTTTAGAGACCATATATACTCTCTCTACAGTGGCTAGACCCCATTGGATAGCTATGGAGGATGCAGATAGATAGGTATCTAGTAAGGAGGCATGACTACATCATACAACTGTTCTATTATGGGTGAGTCTTGCGATAGTTTGGACAGGTGCAGACACCACCGAGGGCATGCCCCTTCATTAGATAATCAGTATGGAGTGCCCGAAGGCTATGTGATACTATTTGGATGACTATAGATCATGTTCATGAGAGTGATTTTGATGATTCAAATCATGACCAGCCACTAACATCTGATGTTGATGATGTCGGTAGCATAGACGAGCACAAGGAGTGGTAGTCATATGCATGACCAGCTCCTGTGTTCCACTTGGATTTCCCTCTAGGTGATGTGAAGGTAGCGGCAGATGAGGGTGATGAGCCATAAGAGAGAGTAGAGGAGGTATGGTATAGGCCAACAGATATTTTATAGGTGTGATCGATGATGAGTACCAGTCTGAGGCCGATCCTAATTATGAGGACCAGGATGGAGGAGAGGATAATGAGGATGATGAGGACAATTATTATTATGAGGAGCCACCCTTTAGTGAGGGTGATGAGGTAGCTATTAAGGATTGGTACGAGCATGGAGAGTCCTCACATACTTATAGGACTAGATCACGAGCAATAGCTACAACATACAGCAACACATAGAGTCAAAGAGTGGCAAGCACATCCTCCAAGCCCCCCAAAGATGAGGAGGTTGCCATTCCTCATGCATCTAGAGACATAGGTGATGATATTTAATTTTATGCATCTCCTAAATAGTTAATTATGGTTTATTTGTGTATATATATCATGATGATGTGTTACTGATTGTGTACATTGTCTATCTTGTAGGAGCAATAAGAGACCGGCAAGAGTTCTATCATCAGGCTACCACAAAGATAGTGCCAACATCCCTCAAGGAGGAGGAGATGGATCCTGACTATGTACCCCCACTGATCATGGAGGAGGAGCGAAAGTCACTCGGACCATTCATGAGGTTACGGGAAGCATACACGAGCATGAGGAGATGACTCCATTGGGCTGAGAGTGCACTATAGTCAGCGCAAACCTCAGCAGAGGTAGAGAGACTATGTACAGAGATGGAACAGGCATGAGCAGAGAGGGATCAGATGGCAGATGAATAGCTTATAGTCGTTGGTCAAGTACAAGGTCTAGAGTATGCACTTAGACTTGGTAGTTCATGATCACGGTCACACACAACCATCTCACAATGTCCAAGAACTGGATTGCGAGTGCTAGATCCTGAGGGTTCTAGCTCTCAAAGACCATTATGATATTGTATATTATTCTAAGATGTGTATACAACTTTGATATATATAGACATGCACATTTTGATATTATGATGATGTATCTCTTCTATGTGAATGTTAAATGCTATGTGATTAATTAAATGACATAGTAAAAGGATTTAATTAATTTCTACATGATTTAATAGAATGGATGTGATCTAATGTAAAACATATTTTAGTTTTAGCATAGATACAATATTGATAATGATAAAAGAATATGTTAAATTAAATACACTAATAAGGATTTAACTTTACACAATAAGAGGGTGACTAGTATGAAGTCTAAGCAATTATAAAATGAACTTAAATAATTAACTTAGTGTTCAAGACAAACACAAATTTAGTTGTCAAGAATGAAGCAATCTAAAGGTTATTTAGAATAACCTCAAATAACTTTAAACAACACAGCTATACCAATCATACTATTCAAAGAGGATTAGAGATAATACCGACACAAATGTGTGGCATTAATGGGTTCTCTAAGGGGTGTTTCATCAAGCTACATTAAGAGATAGGCACCAGACCCATAATTGGTATCAACTATGTAAGGTCTCAACCAATTAGGGCTAAACTTATCTTTATCTTCACTATCAGCACTAATATTTCGTTGATTTTCAATAAGAACAAAATATCCCTTAGAAAACAATTGATGAATAACATGAATGTTGTGTTTGCATTGGAATTTTTTGATGTAATCTTGGAGATGTTTGAGAGCATTAATGCATTGTTCATCGAGCATCTCGAGTTGATGTAATCGTTGATCTTTATAAGTATCATCATCAAAAATATTTCAGAGAGCAACTTGCAAAGTAGGAATTTCTAACTCCAAGGGCATAATCACATCAATTTCATAAACAAGGATATAAGGGGTATTTCTAGTGGATGATAAAACATTAGTTCTATAATCCCAAAGCACATAAGATAGTTGTGTATGCCAGTCTTTACGATTATTACTGATAGTTTTCTTAAAGATTTGTTTGAGAAGCTTATTAGTATTTTTAGCTTGTCCATTGGGTTGCGGGTAATATAGTGTAGAAAAGCAATGTTGAGTGTTGAATATTTGAAGAAATTGATGAACTTTGTTATTCTTAAATGGCATTCCATTGCTTGAAATGATTGTGGAAGGAATTCCAAAGCAAGCAATTATGTGTTCCAAGATGAAATGACAAATTAATTCAGCATTTTTTGAATGAAGGGGAATAAATTCTACCCATTTTGTGAAATAATATGTTGTTACAATAAACATGTGTCCAGGAGAAGAAGGAAATGAAATTTTTCTGATAAGATCTAACCCCCATACTGAAAACATCCAAATGGGAACATTGGTGTGGAGCTCAGTAGCAAGAGTGTGGATCAAATTGTTATGGTCTTGGCATTTTTGACATTGTTTAACATAGGTGAAGCAATCCTTCTCCATATTTCTCCAATAATAACCCATATGAATAAGCTTTTGTACTAATGAACAACCTCCATAATGACCTCCATAGGCACCAACATGAGCCTATTCGAGCACTAAAAGGATTTCAGAAGCTTTAAGATAGTGTAATAGTAGACCATTGAAAGATCTTATATACAACGCGTTTGCAAGGATCACATATTTAGTCGCAAGTTTACGTAAGCGCTTTCAAGTATTCATTGTGGTAGGTTTGGGAATGGTACCATATTTCAAGTAGTTGTATATTGTATCATACCACTCACATGAAGCATCTTGAGTTATCACCAAAATGTCTTCTAACAGAGTATCTTGAGTTAAGGAATTCTTTAAACCAAGGGGCGTCACTACCCAATAGAATGTTCCCCAAGCAGTTCTAAAGGAAGTTTTGTATTGATCTTGAGGGTTAATAAGGATTTGATTATAACTAGAAAACCCATCCACGAATGACAAAAAAGCATGTCCAACAGTTGAATCCATGATCACATCTATATTAGGAAGTGGTAAATCATCTTTTAAAGAGGCTTTATTTAAGTCTTGAAAATCTATGCATATCCTAATACTATTATTGAGTTTTACAACTGTGACAATGTTTGAGATCCAAGGAGAATAATCAATAGGTCAAATAAAGAGTGCATCAAGAAGTTTCTCGAGTTCCTCTTTAACATGCAAGGGCATGTTAGGATGCATTTTATAAATCTTCTGACAAATTGCTTTAGCATTAGCAGCGAGGACAATGTTATTCATCACAATTTTTGGGTCAATTCCTGGCATATCATAATATTTCCAAGCAAAAAATTTAGGAAAATCATGAAGTAAAGTAGTAGTATCTTCTTGTTCCTCATCATCAAGGAACTTACGAATTTTAATAACTTTATCTTTATCATTAATCTCCATAAACACATCAATTATATCTCCTAAAGGGAGTGCATTGGATTTAGGACTTTCAGATTCAAAAAACTCTTCAGTGATGTCACTTGCTTCTTGCTCAGTAACATTCAAAGCATGATTAATGTGTTTCATGTAAGCAAAGATGGGGTATCATAAATGGATAACATTCATTTCAAAGCCTCGTCACTATCAACATACTGTCATGAAGGTGGTAAGGTTACATCTAGCAAATCAGGATGTTTGATTGTGAGTTTGTGTTATGGTTGACATGTTATAACGTTAATGTTTAAAGATGGTTATTGAGTAGCTTTGGTCATTTTAGAAAAAGAATATCCCAATCTAGTGTTCATTTCTTGTGTATTAGGTTCTATAGGAACATGAATACCTTATTCATGTTTTCCACACCCTTTTCTAGTATAGCCTAATTGTTTTACAAATTTATAAACTTTTTCATAAAGTCTTTCCATTTCGCACGGGATAGGTTGGGATTGATAATCTATCTCATCAAATTTTGTTGTGCATGTTGCATTGTCATCCATATTGTAGGAGATATATGTTTGAGACAATTGTTCAGAGTTTTGAGTGGACATTATTGTTGGTTGCTCTTGTTTCTCATCTTTCTTTTGTGTGAGTATGTATTCAACCATAAACGAGGGTGTGAATTCTAAAGATCCCCAATCAACACCAAATAATTTAGAGATCAATTATGTATCGTTGTGTTCAATTTCAAGAGGGTCTATGTTGGAGGTTGGAATTAATGTTTTCAAAGGACTTGTAACCCCTTTTTCAAAGTGCAAGCAACTTTTAGGCTTGAGAACTATTTCAATTTGATAGATGTGATTTTTATAGACATATTTCATGATACAATGAAGGTTTGAAGGCACTACATTCATCTCATGAATCCATGGTCGGTCTAAAAGGAGTTTATATGAAAGATCATAAGGCATGACATGGATAGGAGTCTACAAAGTAGCCACCCCAACCATAATAGGTAAATTAATTATCCCAAGCGGTTGCTTTGTTGTATTATCAAATCCTCGAATGGAGATGGAATCAGGTATTACTTGTGATCTGAAAAATTTTAATTGATCAAGGAGACTCACACTACACACATTAGGGGAAGAACCATTATCTATAAGACTATGTTTGATACTTGTGCGATTGAATTGAGCAATTATCATAAAGGCATCATGTTGTTTTTACAACTCCAAAGGAGGGAGCTCATGTTGATGGAAAATAATATCAAGATTTTTTTTATATGAGAGCTTCCACATCATTTGGAGTACTTCCAGGAGGAATTTTGATTTTTTTAGAGTGGTTTGAAGAATGTTGTTATAATTTGGTGAATTTTGAAGCAAATCCCAAAGGGAAATTTTGGCAGGAGTATTCTTTAATTTTTCAATAAGATCATACTCCTTTGTGTGTGGGTTATAACGAGGAGCACTAGGTGGATTAGGTAAAGGTAATGAAGGTGGAGTTGGTTGTGGTAGTTGTGGGTTATTTCAGGTGTTATATGTATGAGCAACAGTATCGTTACTAGATTTTTATGATACATTCGTGTTAGGTGGGTATAAGGTGTATCGGGGTCGATTAGAGGGATGAAGTTTATGTGAGGGTGGGTAAAGGATAAGTTTAGGTTGAATTACATTAACATCCTTGATTTTAGAGGTCTCACAACAAACCAAAGTAGATGAGTTGGGTGAGATGAAGTCTTGAAGAGACTCATCTATCAAATGCAAATCATCATGACTAAAAGGTTTGAGGGGTAAATTGTTGTCAACCATGGTGTTAACATTTGTTATCATGTGTTGATCACCACAAAACTTAGTGCATGGATTTGTTGTAAATATATTTGCACCCTGCTGAATGCAATATTTAGAAACCTACTAAAACATGGAAACTTCTTTCAAATGTGGGTGATCTGAATGAAAGAGGAATCTTCAAAGTGAGCTGGTTCTCTAAATGATAAACCCTGCTCTAAAATTTCAGAGGGAACGGGATAAAATATGAACTAAAAACAAAACTAAATCTAACTGATTATTGATTAAAACTTTTGATAGAAACTTAGTCCTGCCACTCACAACAATTCCCTTACTACAATGGCTCCTACAACCTCACCAATACATGATTTCATCATGAATTCATATGAAGATTTAGAACATCGAACACAACATATAACTTGAAAACATGAAACCATGTGCAAAAAATTCATAAAGGCAGGACATTAAGGTTTCAAATGTGAATACACAAAGCATCAAACTACTATTACCAGTCTTGAGACAAGAAAATGGAAAGAAGAACTCTACTGTATTATTGGAATTGAAAGAGTGTCAATCTGTCAAAACTGAGTACAATGTTCAAAAGCTCAAAAATGCATATGAGCAAGAACTCTGATCTGAAATACTGAGAGGGAGAGAAAAAGACTAAGTCTTTCAAAACATAGCTCTCCAGAAACCCTAATCTGAGCTCAGAAAAAAGCCCCAGGAAAAAGGCCTCAAACTGTCTCAAAAATTGCCTAAAAGCAGAAAAAAGCACAATGCTTTTATGATCACACTGTCAAGCCTCTAAAAATAGGCTAATCTTGCTTTAAAAACTCAAAAAACATCTTATCTCTCCAAGATAGGTCTGAAATCCGACCAAGGGAAAAGTCAACAAAAATCTGCTAAAAATAGCAAGAAAACACAAAGCAATTTATAGAATATCACTTTATGATTCTGTTTTACAAGATGCAGATTTGCACAATTAATATTATTTTTGAAATTAAAGATTAAAATATTTTGCAAAAAGAAAATCTCCTTATTGCTTCATTACAATATATGATTTTCTCACAAAATCATAAAAAATAACACATCATTATCTCTTCTCACCTTAGCTCAAACCTTATTGATTTCTCTAAAATCAACTAAAATCATAACTCTAAGTGTATAATCATCGAACCCTAACCCTAGGTCATAAGGTTCTACTATTACCTTCACATCATTTTCACATAAAATAATAATCTTAATCCATATTCAATTTTTCATAAACCACTAAGGTAAAAGAAAAATCCCTAAAGACTTTACATTTCGATCAACCTAGGAATTTCGGCCCCCTTTGAAATAACAACATTCAGACATCGATAAATCACAACGAAAACATTATGAATTTTGGACTCCATTCCAAATTTGACATGTGCTTTAATTGAACATTCTAAATGATGATGATGGTTGGACTAGGGCATGAGAAAATAGGGTCAAACCCTAATTATCACTTCATTTTGCACACTCCACTTTGAAGAAAAGCTCTGTCGTTGCCACCATGACTGTGTCAAACTTGAGCTCATGCATTTGATAATATTTTCCATGCTCATCAGTCATCTGAAAACTTCAGTGGTATGCTTACTTTTATAGTATCGAAGTTTTTCCACTTCATTTCAAAGGACCAAGAATACATTAAGGCCGCGGCTTGTATGAGTTTATGAGTTTATTCTCTGATTTTTTTGTACTCCTTATGACTTTGTTTGCTTCGCCGATTTGCAATCCTGTGTTCATCTCAAAAGCTCTAAGAGGAAGCTCATGGGTTATTGTTTTCTCCTATTGTCACAAAGGTGAGCTATCCACTCATAGTTCCATGACTTCTATGGCTCCATATTTTAATTTTTGTGGCCTTGAGGCCAGGGCTATACACAACCTCTAATGCCTTTGTCTGTATTTTATGTGCTTATTTGAAAATCTTCAACCCTCGAGCTTGAACCTTCTGTATTCTCTACCTCTATACTCTCATGTAAGCTCAAGCTGGATTCCTACTTGGAGTTTCAAAACTTTAATATGGTCTGGTCACGCCATAAGCATTCTTCTACAGATTCGAAGTGTTGAGTTCCATTCAAAATATTACCTTCTCTTTTAGAAAGATCGACCACTTCACTAAAAAAACTATGGCCATGTATAGGCCACCATATATGTACTATAGAGAGCATCCTTTAAGATTTTGGGCTCGACCCAAAATAGGAAATCCATCTCCTTGTATATTTGAGGATAAATCTGTATATGGGTATTTGAAACCTATGAATAAAATTGCATTTCATTTATTTTGAAGCCCTATTTACTTCAAAAATTTGCATTCATGGTATATTATTGCTATCTCTTTCATGGGTATTGTGAAAATCAAATGAGAGCTATACTTCTTCCACTTTAAAGCTCGACTTATCACATAAATCTGCATCTTTGTATTCTACTACTGCTTTATATAAAACCCATATGGGTTCTCTCCATTATTGCATCTCTTGCATTCTGAATGCAAACCCCAAAATGGGTATCATAGATGATTGCAAAATATGAAAACCAGAG
Organism: Sequoia sempervirens; assembly: GCA_007258455.2. Classification (NCBI taxonomy): domain Eukaryota; kingdom Viridiplantae; phylum Streptophyta; class Pinopsida; order Cupressales; family Cupressaceae; genus Sequoia; species Sequoia sempervirens. The sequence continues at coordinate 217,597,436 of VDFB02000003.1, read as the reverse complement.
TGTTTATTAGAAACCCCAATCGTGGGTACTTGAGATTCAAAACTGGAACTCCATTCATTTGACTTTATTTATATGGGCTCAACCCAAAACAACCAGTGGCTTCTACTGAACTTCTGAAACAAAATAATAACAAGGGTATTTGTATATCTTGCAAAAAATGTATCTATTTTGATTTCCCTTCAAAGCTCGGCTACCAGTTCTTTGCATTTTTTTTTGCTTTACTTAACAACTCCCTCATGGATATCACTAGAAATGTAAAACCTCATGTTTCTATGTATTCTACAACTTGAACTAAGAATAGAATCCCTCCAATGTAATTTGATATTCTATTTTTGAAAAGAAGACTCAAATGGGGAAACTAGAAAGATATCTCCTTTGCTTTCCTTATCATACAGAAACAGCTCAACCACCATTGCTTCTTTTGCACTTTTAGTTGCAAAAACTCATAGGTGACATTTATTAATAAAACTGATTTTGACCTCCCTCCAATTTCTGCATTTCAATTAATCACGAAAACTATGCTTCTAGAGCATTTGAATTTCTTACCTGCAACATGATCCTATGGTTATTCATTATGAAGAGAAGGACCTCTTAATGCATACTATTCTCATACTTATATGTTGTATGCACAGCAGTGTATTTTGACTCCTAGACTTTGTGTAGAGAATTTAGATAAAAACATTGCAACATCATGACCACATTACTTTATTTTCCCTTGATACATAACTAACACCTTTGTTGTGCTTCCTGTTTCTTCATTATTCTAAAAAGACTACTCCATATTGCATTCTTCTAATGTTGCATTGCATTGAAAACTTGATATTCTTTCATTCTCCCATTACCAGAAACATATCTATTTTAAAAAAAAGGTTCCTCTTGAACTTCTGTTTATTTCTAGGCACCATTGACATGCCATGTTTGTTCTCTGTACACACAGAAGTGTCCTTTGACCTTCCTTAAACTTAACATAGCAACCCACTCTCCGGTCTTGGACTTCATAGAGATTTTGATTGATCATTGCAGCACCACAAACCACCTTTACTCACCAGTTGATAACTCAAAACCTCTTCTGGAAAGAAAGTACTTGCTCCTCCTTTATTATTCCAGAATGATCACTTGTTACTACAATTCATAATGTTGTATTTTCTTATTAATCAATTAGAACTAGTGATTTATTTGTCATTTGAATACACTGCATTGCCAGTCAAGCTGAAATTGATAGTTTATTAATCACTTGAGTGTCTGATCTATATTTCGTACTTAGCTATAACATGGTACTCTTCATGCATTTTTATGTTTTTCTTAACAAGCAGTCTTCAAAATCTGCTCTCCAATGTAAATGTACTCAGTTGAATTCCTTAAGTGAACTAAATTCACTGTTCACCTATAGCCTTCAGAAATCAAACCTGATCATTATGAATGCATAGTTGGTTTAGTTACTCAATGGATAACTCTATTTTTTACTCCTTTAGTTGTATTTCATTTCACTTAATGAATAGGATGATGTATCTTTAAAGTCAGCCCATTTAATGAATAGGGAAGCATGTCGAGCTCTACCCTTGTGGGAGCCCGTTTTCCTCCACATGCTTGGTCTTCGAATAATGTTCAGCTTCATGATTTTACCTATACCTACACAAGGAAACAAACAATGTTAGCATAAAAACAAAACATGATGATCATGATATTGTTATTTCTCCTTCAACTCATTTCTTTTGTACTGCACTTGATTGGATTGATTGTTTCAATGCATGGTTGATAGTAGGTTGTACTATTGTGGGTGCTCCATATAAGTTACATCATAATCAGAGCCACTGACACCCCTCTTTTCCTCTTATAGGTCGACGAAGCTCAAGAAGGCAAGGTGCACCATTCAACATCAAACGTCGATAATCAGGAAATGATGATTATGTTGTCACTTATGTGTTTTACTTTCTGCATCTCTAGTAGTGCAATGTGCTATTAGCAATGTGTTGTAACAGTTACATCCAAGGCTTGTGTGGATCTTTGATTTCAATTCTACTTTTCAATTGAAAAGGAAAAATACATTTTCATGCGATGTTGTAATATCATTATGATTGTTGAAATCAACTGAAGCCTTGTAAATATGAGTTTTTATGAAATAAATAAAAGCATTTCAAATGCTATTTTGCTCCTTTGTTCAATTCTGTATTTCTGTCATTTCTGGAACATCTAAATGGTATTCTAAAAAATCCATTTATGAAACTCTATTTCTCCTTTTAGAAAAAGTATAACTGTTACTCAATGTAAAATGTGAAACAACATTTGAACTTAAGTGCAATTCCACCTTATGATGCAATAACATTCAGCCAGCTCCACCAATTGAGCTGTGGCAAAAAATTGGTAACATTTTGGTAATTTCCGCTATATGCTTACCAGCTAAGCATAGATCAGTGGCCTTTAAACAATTCATTGGGTGTGGAGTCAAATCTGCCCCTTCTCTTAAAACTCAAAAACTTTAACAACAACACTCCAAACAACAGCAAGAAAACAAAACAAAATTGAAAGCAAACTAACAGGCCCTGATGGCCAACAAAACAATGCGCAACAGCGCTTAGAGAAAGCAAACTACTGAAATAAATGTGTGAAATGCACTTATTTGTAACTACTCTACTACTAGTGAGATAACTTATCTCAGAGGCAATGTTTGAGGTGGATCCCATTTACTAGTATAGACAACACCTCACCAGTCATCATGGATAGTTGGAATGCATTGTGTTCCTTGCATTCTGTGATCACATAAGGCCCATCCCACATTGCATTGAACTTGGAATGTCGTCCAGGTCTACTTTTAAATTCATTCCACTTGAAAAATAGATCTCCAACAATGAAATCATGAGGCCTCGCCCTCTTGTAAAAAGCATTCTTCATTTGCGGTTGGTGTATTTCTAGCTGTCTTACAACCTCCTTTCTGGTCTCTTCGAGCTCAACCAGCTGTGCAAACCTCGCCTCAAGAGGTTGTTCATTTAGTAACTCTAGTTCTTTAACGTAGCTTAATGTTGGTAACTCAATTGAAATAGGCAACTTAGCCTCTCTACCGTAAGTCAAAAAAAAAGGTGAACAACCAATGGCTCTTTTAGGAGTTATTCTATCGGCCCAAAGGGCTAACTTCAACTTCTTGTGCCATGTCCTCTGATTATCTTCAACAGTCTTCTTGATTATCTGAATAAGATTCTTATTTGTGGATTCCGCTTGACCATTGCCCTGCGGATAATAATTTGATGACGTGTTCAAATAGATGTTATTTTGGACAGACCAATCTGAAATCTTTAGTCCTATGGAAGTTAAATCATTATCTGAAATGATTGAATCTGGAACACCAAATCTCGATATGAGATCTTGATAAAAATTGAGCACTAAAGTCTCGTTTGCTTCCTTTAAAGCAACAACTTCATTCCACTTTGTAAAATAATCTGTTGCAGTAAGAATCCACTTATGACCTGCTCTTGAAGGTATATTGATACGACCAATAAAATCCAAGCCCCACTTAGCAAAGGGCTATTCTACCTGAATCAGATGCAGGGGCAGCGATGCAAGCATCTGTTTACCAACAAATAAAGCACATTTCTCACACTTTCTGACCCATGCAATAGCATCTTTAAACAGATCTAGCCAGTAATAACCAGCTCACATAATCTTCAGAGCTATTGTTCTTGTAGCAAAATGGCCTCCTGAAGCTCCGTCATGAAATTCTGCTAGCAGCTTGTCAACTTCATCAGGCTGTATGCAACGTAATAATACACCTTGGAAATCCTTCCTATAAAGAATGCCATCAATGATTGCATAAGGAATGGCTTGTAATCGGTAGTACCTTCTTTTTGATCTGTCTAAGCCTTTAGGGAATTCACCAATTTGTAGATAATGTATCATTTGCTTCAACGACGTAGCAGGAAGTGCTTGAACAACACTCAGAACATCATTACTTAACACTGTTTTGCATTTGTAGCCTCCTTTAAGCTGTTGTTTTCACTTCCAGCAATCTGTTCACACAAACCTTTACCTCTAACGAGCTTGGTTACTTTTATATCAACAATGAACTCCATTACTTTAGTGATCCAACTAGCATGCTTATCATTAATATCCTTGTTAAGCAGAAAATATTTACAGTCAAATGTGCTACCAGCAAATGAACCTTGTTGTTGGACAACATGTGTCTAAATTTCTTCAAGCTTCTTACAATAGCAAAAACATTTTTCTCAACAATATAATATTTTACCTCGTAATCATGCAATACTTGACTAAAAAATGCTATAGGCTGCTCCAAAATTTCATCATTTTGCTGGCATAACATGGCCAAAATTGTATCCACTCCTCCAAAAGCATATAGGATGAAATCTTTGTCAAAGTTTGGATTAATGAGAGTAGGAGCGGCTGCGAGAGCTTCCTTAATATGCTCGAAGCTCCTCTTGCCTTCCTTAATCCAATTGAATGGCATATTCTTCTTCAGCATAAAAGTGAGAGGCTGTAGCAAGGCTACGATATTTGGTATGAACCTCCTCATGAAATTTATTCTCCCAAGAAAGCTTTGCAAGCCTTTCTTATGAGCTGGTAATGGCAATTCAAGAATTGTGGAAACTCTTTTAGGATTAATGGAAATACTTTGCTTTGAGATAATGTGTCCCAACAGTTTGCCTTCATGCACCAAAAATATACACTTCTTCAGATTGAGAGACACTTCAAACTCTCTGCACTTCTAAAAAATCTGTTCCAAATGACCCAAGTGTTCATTAGCATGTCGGGAAAAAATAGTTATATCATCTAGATATACTAGAATGAACTTGTTCATGAGACCATGAAAGGCCATATCCATAGCACGTTGGAAAGTTGCTCCAGCATTTGATAAGCTGAAAGGCATCTTCTTGTGGGACATCGTTCCCCACTTGGTTGTGAATGTTGTTTTGAACTGATCCTCTTGCTTAACCAGAATTCGGTTATAACCTGAGTAGCCATCTAACAAAGAAAATCTATCAGAACTAGAAACTACTTGTAAAATTTGCTCCATGGAAGGGAGTGGGTAATGGTCCTTCAATGATGCTTTATTCAGATCTTAGAAATTAACACAAAGTCTGATTTCTCCACTCTTCTTCCCAATTGGCACTAAATTTGACACCCAAGAGGTGTGCTTGTTAGGAAAAATAATACCGCTCTCAACTAACTTATTCAGTTCAACCTTCATAAGGTGCTCCAACTTGGGATTAAGCAGTCTTTGCTTCTGTCTTACAGGTTTTGCATTAGGTTCAAGTTCGATCGTATGCTGGGCTAGTTCGAGGCTAAAACATCTCAAATCCTTGTATTCCCATGCAAAAGCATCACTATACTTCTGGCATAACAGAATAAATGCTTGTTGTTACTCTTGACTACATACCTTACCCAACTTGAGAAGCTTGCCTTTAAAAATCTCGATGGCTGCATAATGCTCCTCTTTAACTGTCAAGCTGCACTTGTCCTTTCACACTTGATCATCTGAATTAAACACTGATTCCAAGGTCACTAACCCTTTTGGCAGCTTATTGGTCTTTAATTGCACAATCTCGTCCTCATACTACTACTACCATTTTTTCTAATTTCCATCTGTGAACTCAGCTTTAGCAATCAGAAAATTCACAATTTGCTCATTGTTGTCAAAAACTTGCTAGCTCATGTTATTGTCAGGTACAAAAGGTCTGACTACTATCTTCATGTACTGACGTGCTTCTACCTTATGAATTTCCTTGGGAATATCAAACTGGGATCCTACGACAGTGAGCATATCAACATGCTTATTTTGATTTATAGGAATCAACATGATATTAAAAGCATCAAAATCCTCCATTAAATCCCATACACGATGCTTGTATTTCTTAAGCAAATCATTCTTAGCAGCATTTAAATTTCTGACCTGATTCACAACCAACTCTAAATCACCATAAACTTGTAAGCATTTAATACCTCATTTGCGGGCCTATTCAAGGCCATGCACCAACGCTTCATACTCAGTTGTATTATTCGAACAGCTGAAGGAAAATATGCAAGCTGAATAATACTTATCTCCTTCGGGCAATATCAGCATAGCTCCACCCCCGGCACCAACACTGCTCCTTGAACCATCGAAATAAAGCTTCCAAAGCTCGTTATCCTTGTCTACAAATGGTTCATCCTCTTTACAAAGATTAGGCATGTTGCAATCAGACTCATGAATCATATAGACTCTAAATCCTACCTCATCTATGTTCTGGAATGGATCAAGCTCGTGATCTTTGGCTGCCCATTCATCGAGACTGATGTAGTTTTCCTGGGTGCTACAGTCTGAGGTCATGGTTTGCTCCTCCATTGCAAAGGTGGCATAGAGATTAGCATTTATAGGGTTTCAAGAGTATGGTTCAATATGGTCTTTGGTGAGAGGCTCAGACTTTATGGTCACCTTCGTACCATACCTTGTTCTAAAAAATAGATGAGACCAATCAAAAGACAAAAATCCACCCAACTTAGCTATAAAATCCCTTGATAGACAAATGGAAAAGTGCGGCGGTAAGTCTATGATGTGAATGTCTTGATGAATAGCGAAATTTGGGGATGCATGCAAGGTAAGGGCTAAATTTTTAATAATACTAGTAGTCTTAATTGCTAACCCATCTAATTGCACTACACCTTTCTGAGGATTAGGTTCATAAAAAAGACCTAATTTATCAGCTAAACTCTTAGGCATAACTGAACTACTAGCACTAGAATCGACCATACAGTTATGCACAATTTGATCACCTATAATCATACTTAAGTAGAACGGAGGAGGCTTTACCTCTTTTGTTTACTGCTCACTTTTCTCCTCTAGGTCGTTAGCCAACACAACCTTCAAAACTCCTTGATTAGCGTTGTCAGAAATAGACAACCTAGCCAAAGCGTCCTGCAATAAACCTTTCTACCCTAGATGTTGTAGAGCATCTAATATCGACATACTGACAGTAGTTTTCTTAAGATGCTCGATAATATTGAATGACGAAGCATTTACCTTCTGCTGGTTTTTTGAAACATCAGCTTCATTTTGCTTCTGCAAAGGCTGAAACTAATTTTTTGATAGCTCCTTGTTGGGTATCTCCTAGCCTCTTTGTAGAATCTGCACTTTAGGCTATGTTGCAGTGTTAATTTCTGATAAAACAGGCTGTTTACTGACTACTGGGTGCTGCTGTGAACTCCCAGCTTGCTGTCCTAAATCCATAGCTCATTTTTTAGATTTGGTATTAGCTAAAATAGGAGAATTTCGCCGATCTTGGCCATTCATGCCTCAAAATTTGGAACTTTGCCAGTTCGGCAAGACAACCTCTACATTATCCTGTTGTTCTTGAATTTGATTTGCAACATTTTCTGAAACAACATATACATTCTGCACCATTAAAGCTTGATTTCTCACTCTGTTGGCATACGTCAATTGGTTATGGGGTTGATTGCATGGGTAACACCAGTTGCAATCTTGAGCAACATTGTTTTGTGGCATAAGTTCTTTTGACGTGCTGGCCATGTTCAAATTGTATGGTTGGAATGGCCGAGGGTTAAAATTCCTTCTTGGGGCTTGATAATCATTTTGGAAGGTAGGCCTACTTTGCTGATTTTGCTGATAAGGGGCTTGATAAGGCTTGTGTTCTTAGCCAACTTGCTTCTTAATAGTCACAAGATCGTTCCCAAAATTCTTTAATATGTTTTTAATCTCTTGCATCTCCAAATTTGGGGTTGTGGAAATGACTTCTTGGATTGTATTATGATATCCTATTGCTGGAATTAGCGAGACAGTGGCCAAGGGAGGTATAGCAACAGGAATAGGTGGCTATATTTCTGGAAACAAGGGCATAAGGGGTCTAGGAGCTATGTCTCCAGCTTGAATGAGACAATTTTCAGCGTTAATGACAATATTATAAGTGCTAGGAAGCGTTAGACCACCCATAGACTGAGTCATAACAACAATCTTGCTATTTAAAGCTTTTAAATAAAACAGAAATGCATGTACCGATAAGGGCTTTACCATTGCCGGGATTTTGTCCCAGGTCCTCTGAAATCTATAATTGAAATCTGCCAAGTGTTTGTGTGGCGCCCTTTGAATGGTACTCAACTGCTCTAATAAAGATAAATTGCCAGATTTACCAACGAAGTGCTAGTATAGGCCATTACCTAGAGCATCCCATGTTGCGATTGAATTTGCAGTGAGACCTATGAACCATTGCAGTGCTTTTCCCTTAAGTGACGCAGCTAGTAGCCTTAGAGAAACGTTCTCTTGAGTGATATTATGCACTGAACATAGTGTGGCCATGTCACGGATGTGTTCAACAGGTGTAGTGAAGTCTTCGTCGGTGAAATATGGTAGACTTCCGAGGGCTGCCACCGAAATTTCATCGTGTTGAGCAATGTCCAATGGGCTGCCTCCATTGAAGGGTACGAATGGATGTTGCCTTGGTGGTGCTACCATCAGTAGTACTTGTGAGATTGGGACTGGTGCACCAGGTGACAGAACTAGGGCACCAAGAATAGGAGGTGTCAAAACCTGTTGCTAATAGATTTGCACTCTGCTGAATGCAATAGTCATTAACCTACTAAAACATGGAAACCTCTTTCAGATGTGGGTGATCTAAATGAAAGAGGAATCTCCACAGTGAGCTAGTTGTCCGAATGATAAATCCTGTTCTAAAATTTCAAAGGGAAAGGGATAAAAGATGAACTGAAAACAAAACTGAATCTAACTAATGATTGATTAAAACTTCTGACAGAAACTAAGTCCTACCACTCACAACAATTCCCTTACTACAATGGCTCCTACAATCTCACCAATACATGATTTCATCATTAATTCATATGAAGATTCAGAACACCGAATACAACATATAACCTGAAAAACATGAAACCCTATGCAAAAAACTCATAAAAGCATGACATTAAGGTTTCAAATGTGAATACACAAAGCATCAAATTGCTATTACTAGTCTTGAGACAAGAAAATGGAAAGAAGAACTTTGTTGTATTATTGGAACTAAAAGAGTGTCAATCTGTCAAAACTAAGTACAATGTTCACAAGCTCAAAAATGCATATGAGTAGGAACTCTGATCTGAACTACTGAGAAGGAGATAAAAAGACTAAGTCTTTCAAAACATGTAGCTCTCCAGAAACCCTAATCTGAGCTCAAAAAAAAGCTCCAGGAAAAAGGCCTCAAACTGTCTCAAAAAATGCCTAAAAGCAGAAAAAAGCACAATGCTTTTATGATCACACTGTCAAGCCTCTAAAAATAGGCTAATCTTGCTTTAAAAACTCAAAAAACATCTTATCTCTCCAAGATAGGTTTGAAATCCGACCAAGGGAAAAGTCAACAAAAATCTGCTAAAAATAGCAAGAAAACACAAAGCAATTTATAGAATATCACTTTATGATTCTGTTTTACAAGATGAAGATTTGCACAATTAATCTTATTTTTGCAATTAAAGATTAAAATATTTTGCAAAAATAAAATCTCCTTATTGCTCCATTACAATATCTGATTTTCTCACAAAATCATAAAAAATAACACATCATTATCTCTTATCACCTTAGCTCAAACCTTATTGATTTCTCCAAAATCAACTAAAATCATAACTCTAAGTGTATAATCATCGAACCCTAACCCTAGGTCATAAGGTTCCACTATTACCTTCACATCATTTTCACATAAAATAATAATCTTAATCCATATTAAAGTTTTCATAAACCACTAAGGTAAAAGAAAAATCCCTAAAGACTTTACATGTCGATCAACCTAGGAATTTTGACCCCCTTTGAAAGATCAACATTCAGACATCGATAAATCACAACAAAAACATTATGAATTTCAGCCTCCATTCCAAATTTGACATGTGCTTTAATCGAATATTCTGAATGATGATGATGCTTAGACTAGGGCATGAGAAAATAGGGTCAAACCCTAATTATCACTTCATTTTGCACACTCCACTTTGAAGAAAAGCTCTACTGCCGCCACCATGACTGTGTCAAACTTGAGCTCATGCATCTGATAATCTTTTCCATGCTCATCAGTCATCTGAAAACTTTAGTGGGTAAGCTTACTTTTATAGTATCAAAGTTCTTTCACTTCATTTCAAAGGACCAAGAATACATTAAGGCCACGGCCTGTATGAGTTTATGAGTTTATTCTCTGATTTTTCATTGTACTCCTTATGACTTTGTTTGCTTGGCCAATCTATGAGCTCGTGTTCATCTCAAAAGCTCTAAGAGGAAGCTCATGGGTTATTGTTTTCTCCAACTGTCACAAAGGTGAGCTATCCACTCATAGTTCCATGACTTCTATGGCTCCATATTTTAATTTTTGTGGCCTTGAGGCCGTGGCTATACATAGCCTCTAATGCCTTTGTCTGTATTTTATGTACTTATTTGAAAGTCTTCAACCCTTGAGCTTGAACCTTCTGTATTCTCTACCTCTGTACTTTCATGCAAGCTCTAGCTGGATTCTTGCTTGGAGTTTCAAAACTTTAATATGGTCTAGCCGAGCCATAAGCATTCTTCTACAAATTCAAAGTGGTGAGTTACATTCAAAATATTACCTTCTCTTTTAGAAAGCTCGACCACTTCACTAAAAAAACTATGGCCATGTATAGGCTGCCAGATATGTACTATAGAGAGCATCTTTTAAAATTTTAGGCTTGACCCAAAATAGGAAATCCATCTCCTTGTATATTTGAGGATAAATCTGTATATATGGGTATTTGAAACCTCTGAATAAAATTGCATTTCATTTATTTTGAAGCCAAATTTACTTTAGAAATTTGCATTCATGGTATAATCTTCCTGTCTCTTTCGTGGGTATTCTGAAAATTGAATGAGAGTTGCACTTCTTCCACTTTGAAGCTCGACTTATCACAAAAATCTGCACCTTTGTATTCTACTGTTGCTTTATATAAAACCCATATGGGTTCTCTCCATTATTGCATCTCTTGCATTCTGAATGCAAACCCCAAAATGGGTATCATAGATGATTGTAAAATATGAAAACCAGTGTGTTTATTAGAAACCCTAATCGTGGGTAGTTGAGATTCGAAACTGGAACTCCATTCATTTGACTTTATTTATATGGGCTCGACCCAAAACAACCAGTGGCTTCTACTGAACTTCTAAAACAAAATAATAACAACGGTATTTGTATATCTTGCATAAAATGTATCTATTCTGATTTCCCTTCAAAGCTCGGCTACCAGTTCTTTGCATTTGTTTTTGCTTTACTTAACAACTCCCTCATGGATATCACTGGAAATGTAAAACCTCATGTTTCTATGTATTCTGCAACTTGAACTAAGAATAGAATCCCTCCAGTGTAATTTGATATTTTGTTTTTAAAAAGAAGACTCAAATGGGGAAACTGGAATGATATCTACTTTGCTTTCCTTATCATACAGAAACAACTCAACCACCATTGCTTCTTTTGCACTTTTAGTTGCAAAAACTCATAGTTGACATTTATTAATAAAATTGATTTTGACCTCCCTCCAATTTTTGCATTTCAATTAATCACGAAAACTATGCTTCTAGAGCATTTGAATTTCTTACCTCTAGCATGATTCTATGGTTATTCATTATGAAGAGAAGGACCTCTTAATGCATACTGTTCTCATACTTATATCTTGTACGCACAACAATGTATTTTGACTCTTGGACTTTGTGTAGAGAATTTAGATAAAAATATTGCAACATCATGACAACATTACTTGATTTTCCCTTGATACATAACTAACACCTTTGTTGTGCTTCCTGTTTCTGCATTATTCTAAAAAGACTACTCCATATTGCATTCTTCTAATATTGCATTGCATTGAAAACTTGATATTCTTTCGTTCTCCCATTACCAGAAACATATCTGTTTTTTAAAAAAAGGTTCCTCTTGAACTTCTATTTATTTCAAGGCACCATTGACATGCCATGTTTGTTCTTTGTATGCATAGAAGTGTCCTTTGACCTTCCTTAAACTTAACACAGCAACCCACTCTCCGCTCTTGGACTTCATAGAGATTTTGATTGATCATTGCAGCACCACAAACCACCTTCACTCATCAGTTGATAACTCAAAACCTCTTCTGGAAAGAAAGTACTTCTCTATTATTCTAGAATGATCACTTGTTACTACAATTCATAATGTTGTATTTACTTATTAATCAATTAGAACTAGTGATTTATTTGTCATTTGAATACACTGCATTGCCAGTCAAGCTGAAATTGATTGTTTATTAATCACTTGAGTGTCTGATCTATATTTCGTTCTCAGCTGTAACATGGTACTCTTCATGCATTTTTATGTTTTTCTTAACAAACAATCTTCAAAATCCGCTCTCTGATGTAAATGTACTTAGTTGAATTCCTTAAGTGAACTAAATTCATTGTTCACCTGTAGCCTTCAAAATCAAACCTGATCGTTATGAATGCATAGTTGGTTTAGTTACTCGGTGGATAACTCTATTTTTTACTCCTTCAATTGTATTTCATTTCACTTAATGAATAGGATGATGTATCTTTAAAGTCAACCCATTTAATGAATAAGGAAGCATGTCGAGCTCTACCCTTGTGGGAGCCCATTTTCCTCCACATGCTTGGTCTTTGAATAATGTTTAGCTTCATGATTTTACCTATACTTGCACAAGGAAACAAACAATGTTAGCATAAAAACAAAACATGATGATCATGATATTGTTATTTCTCCTTCAGCTCATTTCTTTCGTACTGCACTTGAATGTATTGATTGTTTCAATGCATGGTTGATAGTAGGTTGTACTATTGTGGGTGCTCCATATAAGTTACATCATAATCAGAGCCACTGACACCCCTCTTTTCCTCTTATACGTCGACAGAGCTCAAGAAGGCAAGGTGCACCATTCAACATCAAACGTCGATAATCAAGCAATGATGATTATGCCATCACTTATGTGTTTTACTTTTTGCATCTCTAGTAGTGCAATGTGCTATTAGCAATGTGTTGTAATAGTTACAACCACGGCTTGTGTGGATCTTTGATTTTAATTCCGCTTTTTAATTGAAAAGGAAAAAATGCATTTTCATGTGATGTAATATCATTATGATTGTTGAAATCAAATGAAGCCTTGTAAATATGAGTTTTTATGAAATAAATAAAATCATTTCAAATGCTATTTTGCTCCTTTGTTCAATTCTGTATTTTTGTCATTTCTAGAACATCTGAATGGTATTCTGAAAACTCCATTTTTGAAACTCTATTTCTCCTTTTAGAAAAAGTATAACTGTTACTCAATGTAAAATGTGAAACAACATTTGAACTTAAGTGCAATTCCACCTTATGATGCAATAACATTCAACTAGCTCCACCAATCGAGCTGTGGCAAAAAATTGGTAACAGGCTTATGAGAGATGAAGTCTTGGAGGGTTTCATCTAACAAATCAAAGTTATCAAAATCAAGGGTTTGAGGAGGAATTTTCCATTAAGGGGTTTAGGTTTCTCATTTGAAGCATTAGAGGATGAAGGGAGTGAAAGGAAGTCCTGAAGAACCTAATGTAACTTATCAAAATCATCACTAATAAGAGGCTTAGATGAGATATTATTCCTAATTTTAATCATGTGTTTGAAGGGAAGCTTTGATGTTTCAATTTTTAACGTCTTTATGGATTATGGAATCTAATAAAAAAGAACTAGGAATGAAAATGGAAAAGGAAATTTTGAAAGACCTAAAACTATCCATGAATGCCATTAAATTAAATGAGAGTTAAGCTAATGAAAATAGAAATAACTGAATTGAAATAGAAAGTTAATGACAAAAAATAGAAGGATGTAATGCAATAAACTAAAATTTGGAAATAGTGATGCAAAACTGTAAAGGGACTGATTCGCCCTAGGTGGCGAATGAGTCCCAGGAGATGAATTTTTTTATGTTTTTCTGATTTTTTTATGTTTTCTATAAAATTTCAAATCTATACAATGCAAGTACAAAATGCAAATGCAGAGATTTTGAATGATTGAATGGAACACAATGATGGAAACTAAAGAATGCTTTCACTAATGCAATTTTTAAGAAACCTAAAGATTTAAAACAATGCAAGATTATGAAATAATGAAGACCTAAGATACTATGAGAAATGTAAATTAGAAGAATGTTATTCTCAAAATTTGGGTTCACCAAAATGAAACATAGATTTTTGGAACCCTATGTACTCTTGCTCTTCTAGGGTCTTTCACCTAAAAGGGGAGAGTTAGGGCCAAAAATGCAAATGGTTCGCTCAAATTATGTTATATGCAATGTTGTTTAAGCTAAATGAAGTTAACTAAATGCAATTGATTGCTCTAAATGGATGGAAATGAATGCAAAACTAAGATTTATGCCTTGTTTGAAAACACAGTGTTGTTTGCAAAATGCTTGAAAGAATGAACAAGAATGCAAATAAAACTAAACAGAAAGTTTTTTTCTCAAAATGTGTGCACTTGAAAAACCATAGATGACTCGAATTCTTTTTGGAAAACTAATGAAACTTGAATCTAGGTTGACTAGGACTCATTAGCCACCTTGGGTGAATCAGTCCTATATCAGGACTTTTCTGCACATAATCTATTTTCTAATAGTCGAGGACCTGGAACTACATCTGACTCAAATTTGCATCTCAGGTGGAACTCATTTTCCATGCATGGCGAATCAGTCCACTTTCTGATTTTTGCAATCTCAAAAATTTGTCCTGCACCTTGACACCTATACAACAATTTTTGATAGAAACCCAATTTTGGATCTCAGAATTTTCCTGCAAAATAGCTCAAAATTGTTTGTCTAATGGGGGTTTTCCTTGGTCAAACACCTAGTTGGGTAATTAAACCTTGAATAGAGAAAAATCTACATAAACCCTAGCCTTAGATGTGTTAAAGACTAGGAAAAGCTTAAATGTAACAAAGGTCCTATTCTATTACTCTAGAACAAGACATGCAAGAATGATTAATATGATGCAATATATTAACCCTAGAAACCTTACAACACATGAAAAATAGGAATGAAATGGCATGCAAATGTTAAACAAACATAATGCAAACCTTAATCTGATGATAGAGTGAAAATAGAAGATGGAATCAATAGGAAACCAAGTACTTAGGTGTGATTTGGTGGCTAGTTGCACTTCCCTCACCCTAGATTTCTTCATGATTCACCATAGGAATCCATCATCAACCCTTTTCAATGTTGGATCTTGACAATAGAAGTGAGCTTCAAGACTTGCAAAAACTCTAGTTTGTTGCCCTAAAACTTCAACTTTTGCTAATGAAACTTGTTGTGGAAGACATGACTCTAGAAATTACTCTTGAAAAATGATAAAATGATGATTTAAAATATGTGTGAAATGACTTAAATGAGTATTTATAAGCAACAACACCTTATTTTCCTACTAATTAGACCTAAGAGGCTGACATTCACTGGAAATAAAAGTTAAAAATTGATTAAATTCCTGCTTAAATTTGAACTTTCCCTCAAAGGGGACTCATTCGCCACCCTTGGTGAATGGGTCCCACTAGAGGGGACTCATTCACCCAAGGTGGTGAATGGGTCCCACTACTACTGTTTGAAGGTGGGTTGTCAAGGTATGATGTAATTAAATGTTGTTTGTCGAGTTTTATGTGATTTCTCAGGTAAAACAGGCCTCTAGATCAAAATTAATGGGTCTAAGGGGCCTATACATGTTGTTTTGAAGGGGAAACGATGTAAAGGGACTCAAAAGTGGGTCCAACTATGTGTGAAATTGTATCTTTTCTCAAGAGGGTCCAATTTTCTATGACACAATTTGAAAGAGAATCATAAAAAGCTATTTCATCTATAAAACCTATCTAATAGGAGCCATGCCACTTATATTGTAGGAATACATTGTGCAAGAATATCTATTTTTTGGAAACTGATGATTTTCAACCAGTCATTTATTTTGAACATGCAAACATGTGGAGGGTTAAATTATATAAATAAACATACTTACATAATCATGCATGATTATTGTGCATGGACACATGATGATGGTGTTACATGAAGTTGTGTAGATATTGTGTGATGTGTATTAAGTGGAGAAAAGTGTTACTAAATCGAATTGTGGTCGCATGAATGCATAAGACTAAATCTAGGCATAAGTATATTCTTAAAGAATTTATTCCTTCTTGACAAGAAATGGTACCCATTGCATTTACTTGGAGGTGGGATAATTTATGTTGGAGTTGTTACAAATTGTACTAGTTGACTCACTCACTATACAGTTTCCTTGTGTTGACTATGTCCAATAATATGTTTTTCAAAAAGTACAATTTATTATGGTGTTAATAATCTAATGTGTGACATTTATATTGACATAAATGTTATATAAACATAATGGATTTTAAGAACGTGTAAACTCTAGAAGTGGAGGAAAAGTCAATTTTATTTTATTCCACATTAAAGATAAGATGTAAGCATGTGTACTATAGGAGGTCAATAAAAAATAAACACTCTAGCTACATAGAAGATAGTGTAAAGATAATAAATAATGCATTTATCTACTAGTGTGTAAAAGTGTGTGAAAATATAAGTTTATGGGACATGAGATTATAGTATTGGAAAATGTAATCCTTTACATTTTTACAATATGTTTGGGGGTATGTGCAAGATCATCATGGAAAAAATAGGCCCTTAAGTGGCAAAAAAATTAGAAAAATCAGAGTTAGGCAACTTGATATAAAAAAATGAATTAGTTATCTATATTATTTCAAAAATATTTAAGAATAGAATCTATAGAAAATTGAATGTAGTTTCTAAAATACTAGAATTTTTTTTATTTTTTTAAATCTATTTGGTGAAAATTTGAAATTTCAATGCAGTAGTACTTAAATTTCAAGGAAAAAATAAGAAGTAGGTGTCTATCTGACCACCCTAACCACAATAAAATGATAATATTTTTTTATAATATTTTAGATATAAGTAGAGGACTCATGTCCCAATGTGATGCATATTTTTTTGTAATTTTTTTCTAAGTAAATAATTAATTATGATTTTTTATTACAACTTTAAAAAAATATAAAAACTCATATGTCTGACCACCTTAACTTGGTCAAAACTTCATGAAATTCAATTTTTTTTTTAATCCTATAGTATTCGAAGCATAGAATGTGACGCATATTTTGATTCAAAAAATGTGATACCGTTTGAAAGCTACATATGTTTTTCAATCATCCTATCAATCAGGACTTTAGTTGTAATTTAAATAGAAAATGAATAATAATTATTTATTAAATTAAAAGTAAAGCATAATTTATATTGACAGAAAGCTGAGAATCTCCTTTAAAAACCCTTTTCGTTTCATCAACTTTGAGTAAAAATAATGCTATCAGCCACATACCCATCATATTGCCACTTTTTGACCCATCATGATCCTGCACATACCCTTGGGTCCCCTAATTTAATTGGACTTAATTAAGCCTCTAATTGGTCCAATTATGCATTTAAAAGCCTAATTAATCTAGTTTTCCAAAATGGAAACTTGTATTAAAAAATTGCAAGAATTAATTAAATTTCCTTGGAATTGGCATGTCCTAAGTTTGGGGCCTAGGACCCATTCGCCCAAGGGAGAATAGGTATCCCTAGAGTTTAGAACCCAAATTTTAAATATGTTTTTGGTTTCATTTTTATGATTCAAATTCAATTTGCAATTGTTAGCCATTAATGTTAATTTTTGAGAAATTAGAAAATTGTCTATAAATACAAGGTCTTTTATTGATTCAAATCCTATAACTTTTTGAGACTTCACAAGAGCTAAGATTATTTTCAAAGGTGTTCAAGAGAATATTTCTCAATAATTTGTTGCACTATTCAAGATCTCAAGCATCTTATCAAATTTATCTTCATTCATACATGTTTTTGGAGCTAACATTGTGATGTAGGTTTCAAGCATTCAAGTTAGGATTCAAGCATCAAGATTGAAACATCCAATTGAGAAATTTCATGTAAGATCAAGACCTTGGAGAGATGTGTTAAATTTCAGTCCTTCAAGGATCTCCATTCAAGGTTTTGGTGCTCGTTGCAACATAGCATTTTCCATTCATGATTCCTTTCATTCATGTTTCATTTCATTTCAAGGTTTAATTACCATAATAGGGTTTCACCAAGGAAAACCTCCATTCACCAAAGAAAAACATTTTTTCCCTCTTGTGTTTGTTGTATATTTGCAAGTGAAGAAGCATTGAAGATTGATCAAAAGTACAAATCTGCAAAGTTGTCAAAGTTTTCAACATTATCATCAATCCATGGAAACTCACTTGTAAAATTTAATTTCAAATTTCCATCTATAAATTTGGAGGAATTGGGAGTGCAAATCTAGGAGTAGAGGATTGTGAAAATAGATTTTGGATCCCTGTAGCAAGACCCATTCTCCCTAGGGTCAATCTATCTAAGGAAACTCAATGGAGGCTTTTGGTGAGAGGTGCAAAAATTCATAACCTTCTCAAATCTATTAGAACTTTGTTGATTTTGTTAGATTAATTTTTTTAATTTGATGTTTCAAGTTTTACATTGAGCAATTGGGTTTATTTAATATTTTTTAGTTTTTCTCCCCAAAGTGCATTTAAGGTTGGTTTACCCTATCCTAAGTCATAAGGAAAACAACAAGACCCCATTTAAGGTTGACTCACTTAAGGGTTGAAAGTCAATCTTGTCCTAGGAGATCTCTTTTTCCTATTGAACTAGGGAAGATAGGTGCATACCCCTTTTCCACACCCCAATTTTAGGGATCCGTATTTCCCTATGTTTCATTTTGGTGAACCTAACATTATACATCTTAATTTCTAAAATTGGAGTCCATTCAAACCCTATGTCTAGGATTTACAATAGTTTGAATTACATTGCTTTAGTTTTCACTTCATTTAGGGTTGTTAAAATTGCATTAGTTTGCATCTCATTTAGGGTTTTAGGTTTACATTTTTCATCCTTTAAAATTTGAAAACTTCAAAAAAGTTTCATGCATATTACATTGATTTTGCATAGTACTTTCATATTAGTGTGTTTTTAGTCATTCACATTCACAAATTGAATCAAAAATGTATTTCAAAAGTGTCATTTTTTCAATAAATTTTCATTCATTCCACTTGCATTAGGTCACTTAAATTTGGAAAAGTCTATCACAAAAACTATAGTTTGCAACCTAAAACTGGAAATTCAAACATTAGGCAAGAAACTCAAACTTTGATTTTTCATAACCTTGACCTAGGACCCAATCCCCTAGGCCAATCAATCCCTCTATAGGTTTTTTTTTTCAAAATTATGGACAATAATTTATCTTTTCTTGCTTCATTCTAATCTATTGTTACTTCTAGGTTTCAATTTCAGAAATTAGAAAATTTTGTCATTGTCTGCATTAAGTTCAATTTGTCAAATTGAGTGCATTTTTTGAAAATCAAAATTGGCAATAAAAAAATTTCATTTTTAGTATCATGCATTCATACATTAGAAAATATTCATATATTGGGTGAGTGTAAGATCATGGGGATCCAAAAAGTGGCAATATGACAAAAAAGTGGTTGAATATATTTTTTTAATCCAAATTTGATAAATGAAAAGGGTGTATTGAGAAATTTGTCAACTTTCCAAAAATATAAGATATGCCTTATTTGGAATTAAATAGATAATTATTACTTATTTTCTATATACATTTTGACTAAAGTCTTGATTGATAGGTTGATTGAAAAACATTTAAAATTCTTAAAAAATTCATATTTTCTGAATCTAAAAGGTGAGACACATTCTATGCTTCCCATACTATATGATAAAAAAAAAAAAGAATTTCATAAATTTTTGACCAAGTTATGGTGGCTAGACAAATGAGTTTTAATATTTTTTAAAAGTTTAATAAAAAAAAATCATAACTAATTATGTATATGCAAAAAAATTACAAAAAATAGGTGGCACATTTGGGCATGTGCCCTCTACTTGTATTGAAAGTTTCAAAAAAAAAAAAAAAATTCTTATACTTAGGTTGGTTAGACATACACCTACTTTTTATTTTTTCCTAAAAATTTAGTACTACTACATTGAAATTTTAAGTTTTCACCAAATAGATTCACACTTTTCTAAAAAAGGAATAGTATCTTAGAAACTAAATTCAATTTGCTATAAATTTTGTTCTTACATATTTTTCAAATTATGTTAATAACTTATTCAAATTTTTATATAAAACTTCCTAACTCTATTTTTCTAAATTTTCATTGCCACTTAAGGGCCTTGTTTGGACACCCATGATCCAACACTGACCCTATCAGATCTAAAACTTTGCATAAAAATTCATCATGGACATGTGTGTGGGTAATATATGGAAAACCTTAATATCTCTAGTAGATGTTTCAAGTTGTGTGTTTGGCGAGGACCCTAATGCAATTGATACTATTAATTAACCTTCACCTCCTAATGAATGTCCCTGTGAGGTGGAAATCTTATGTCAAGATGAAGATATCATGCAAAAATTCATATAAGACTCCTTACATAACCTTGAGAACAATACATCCTTTTATCCATATATGCAAACACTACCTATAATCCCATCACTTGATATGTTCAATCTCTTACATCCTAAAATAGAAGCACAAAGAAAGCCTCAACCATCAATCATTAATGAACTTAATCACAAGGACAATAATGATACTCTTTATCCTATATTTATTGAGTTATTAATACACCCATTTTAACTTAGATGAGAGTTATAGTCAAGGCTTTAAGATCTTAAGAAAACAAGGACATGTGACATAACATTTGAGCATGAAATTCACAAACTATTAGAGAAAATACCATCCAAGGATATAAAGGGGTTAGGATATCAAGATCTTCCCTCCACTTGCACATCTTCTAGGGGAAAAGGTATTCTCTTTCAAAATATCATATCAAGAGACCAATAATACCTCATAAGGATAATAGGGTCACCATAGATCCTCCTCCCCCACCTACACCTCAACAAATTTCCCAAACAAGTAAAAAATCTAAGCCATATAAGATCAAGGAATTACCATTCTTATACACTACAATAGAGACTGAACAAAAAATAGAACAAATCCTCTGTCTAGGATTGATTTACTTGCCACCTATCAAAGAAAACAAAAAAGGAAAGAGTACAAACATGAATTACTATGCATTTCATAGAACTCTTGGCCATATTACTAATGAGTGTCATATTTTATAATGATTGATATGTGAAAATTATGTTATTGATGTAATTAACTAAAATACATGCACTTTTGTCTTTGGCATTTGATAGTTGTAGGATAATAGCATACTCACTATTGCATGTTTTACATTTATTGTAAATCATTTTTGTATTAGAAGGATCCCATTCTCATCACTCATCTTGGCTCATCCTTTTCTTGAACTTAGCGGGGGCAAGGGGTTAGATAGCCTCATCCTACTTTGGAATTTGTTGTAATCTCTTTGGATAGTTGTCTATGTTCCACATATGATGAATAAGATTGGGTTGCAAATGACCTAATATAGGTTGACTTGCATGTGTCATACTATTCTTCTCTTTGTATTCATGTTCTTTATTATTGAATATGCATGATTTGATCCCTTGTATAGTGCTACTTGGCATGTCTTTATATGTTTGTGAGCCTACTTGAATGACCCTTATCACTCCATTGGTGTAAGGATACAAAGGAAGTTAACTTGTCATGACATTTTCTATTTGTATCTACATTCTTCTATCTATCATAACCATTTATCTTGTCTTATGTTTTCCTTTTGTGGATGATGTAAGGCATCAATACATCTAGGTCTCTTTCATGTTCACCCAAAAGCTCTCATTTGTTTTCACTCTCTATGTTTCATTCTTCCTTTGTGGTCATTGTTCCATGAGTCATTTGAGGAATGATGATAGTTCTGAGCTTAATTATATCATTGAAGCAAAGAAAAACATTGACCCCAAATCCATGGATACATTATGTGTTATCTTAGGATTGCATATGGGGGGAAACCCTCCTTTCCATGGTGTAGCTCTATTTGGAAACACATTTTCTACATAGGGATTTCTAAATAAAGCTCTCATGTATTGGAATTTATTGTATTCTACTTTAAATTAATTTCTCACAACATGGTGTTTAGAAATTTCTTTAAAGTGGGGGCATACGTGTCCCCACTCATTGTTTCCTTCAAAGTATGCTCTGCTTACTTCACGTGATGTGTATTCTTGGTGGTGTCATTGGGTTTTATATCCTTCAAGAGAATGAACTTTCTTGGTATATGGTATTCCTCTTAGTGGTGATGCTACAACTTGCATTCCCTAAGTTGTGAATCTTTTACCCTTGACTAGTCCTCTCTTGGAGATATTAGGAATAATGTTCACTAAGGTGAGATCTTTCATGAACTAAAAAAAACCCCTTTGAATATCATATTTCATGTATTAAGGTCACCAAACATAACACAACTTTATTGTCAGTGGAGCCTTTATTTTTTCATGACCACCAAGCATAACACAACTTGCTTGCCAATGGGGCATTTTTCATGAGTGCCTAGCATAACATAGCTTGCTAGCCTTGTGATAATTTATGTGGAACCTTATCCAAGTTATCGAGAGGTATAACTTTGGTATGGTTAGTACAATGGGAGCCTATAGACGTGGCATGACTTCCCATTAGCCACTTTTTAGGGCTCACCTAATGAACGGTGAATTTTCACTAGATCATGTGAGTATATTTCGTTTGCATAGTGTACAAGTTTCCACTTGTAAAAAATTTATGGACAAATAGCTAAGGCTTGATCCATAGGTCAATTGGAAAAATAGTCAAAGCTTGATCCATCCCATCTTTCCCTTCTCTAATTTTGACATTGTATGCTTGTGTATTTTGTCTTGATGTTTCATACTTAACATAGGCAGGTGACTCTTTAAGCCTTTTTTGGTTTTCCATGAGATCCTAGATCTTGGGTGCTTGATCATCCTCCTTGACCTTTGTTCCCTTATCTTTCCAACAATTGAAAAGTTAGACCTCTCTTGACACTTTCTTGTCTACTTTAACTTGTGAGTTTGAGTGTAGGGCTCATCCTACTAAAGTGGGGGCTAAATGTAGTGTTGGAAAAAGTACTCCTTTACATTTTTACACTATGTTTGGGTCTCCTAATTTAATTGGACTTAGTTGAGCCTCTAATTGGCCCAATTATGTATTTAAAAGGCTAATTAATCTCATTTTCTGAAAGGGAAACTTGTATTAAACAATTGCAATTATTAATAAATTTTCTTGGAATCAGTGTGTCCTAGGTTTGTGTCCTAAGACCCATTCGAATCCAAGGGAGAATGGGTCCCCTCAAGTTTAGGACCCCAATTTTAATTTTTTTTTTGGTGTTATTTTTATGATTCAAATTCAATTTGCAACTGTCGGCCTTTGATGTTTAATTTTTGAGAAATTAGAAAGATATCTATAAATACAAGGCCTTTTTATTATTTCAAATCCTAGAACTTTTTGAGAGATTTCACAAGAGCTAAGATTATTGTCAAATATTTTCAAGAGTTGATTTTTCAATCATTTTTTGCAGCATTTAATATCTCGAGCATCATGTCAAATTTATCTTCATCCATGCGTGTTTTTGGAGCTAACATTTTTATGTAGGTTTCAAGCATTCAAGTCAAGATTCAAGCATCAAGATCAACATCCAATCAAGCCATTTCATGCAAGATCAAGACCTTGGAGAGATGTGTTAGATTCAAGTTGTTCAAGGATCTCCATTCAAGCATTTGGTCACTTGCAACATAGCATTTTTCATTCATCATTCCTTCCATTCATGTTTTATTTCATTTCAAGGTTTAATTAACAAAATGAGGTTTTACCAAGGCAAACCCCAATTCACCAAAGATAAACAATTTTTTCCTCTTGTTTACATTGCAAATTTGTAGGTGAAGCAGCATCGAGGATTGATCAAATGTATAAAATTGCAAAGTTTTCAAAATTTTCAACATTTTTTTCAAGCCATGAAAACTCACTTGTAAAATTTAATTCCGACTTTTCAACTATGAACTCTAGAGGACTTGAGATTGCAAATCTAGGAGCAGAGGACTATGAAAAAATATTTTGGATCCCTGTAGGAATCTATTCCAAGAGGACACTCAGTAGAGGCTTTTGGTGACAGATGCATAAATTCATAACCTTCTCAAATAAACTGGAACTTTGTTGATTTTGTTAGATTAAGGTTTTAAATTGATGTTTCAAGTATTATATTGTATAATTGGGTTTATTTACTATTTTTAGTTTTTCTCCCCAAAGTGCATTTCAAGATGATTTACCCCATCCTAAGTCATAAGGAAAATAACAAGACCCTCATCAATGTTGACTCATCTAAGGGTTGAAATTCAATCTTTCCCTAAGCGATCTCTTTTTCATAATGAACTAGGGAAGATAGGTGTATACCCATTGTCAACACCACAATTTTAGGGATCCCCATTTCCCTATGTTTCAAAGACTAAGTTTTGATTAACCTTTTATTAACTTCCACTTTATAGGTGGAAGGATATGGAATGGTATAGTTGTGAGCCCACAACGATCTCATTAATTTACTAGGTGATAAAAAATCATAGGTCATAATTAAAGATAAGAAATATTGAGAGCATAAAGAAAATCCAAGCATGTTTGACAAAAATGTATATAGTGTCTAATGTGATAGCAATCATCTTATAGGAAACTATTTAGCCACCTTATAAAACCTCTCAACAATCATAAATATATATTTATTTTATTGTGTCGATGTTCTGAAGGTTGTATAACAAACTTAAGAATTGTTTTACATTTAGATAATAATATAATAAATAATAAGAATTATATCATTTTTGACCCATTTTTTACCACAATTTACAAAGGTGACAAGTTTTGAGCATGTAGTCAAATTTTCAAGTGAATTATGAGTGAGTGGGACATTTGGATAGATCCTCATAATATAATAACTTCCAAAACTCATACTCAAACACTTGAGAGATAAAATTGAGAAAGAAGTGGTCTGATGGGGATTTCTCACACATGTGTTAGAAATACTATTAGGGTTTTTTGGAGATCAATTATGAAGATGACAAGTAGCACCATCAAAATGAGAGATTGAGTAATTTAATAATTTTATATACTTCTCAAATTAGGAGAGAAAAGGTCTTTATGGCTCTTCATTCTTGATGTGTCATTCTTAGAATTATGATTTGTGAGTTACAAAGTAAAGAGAGAAGGATTATTTGAGAGTATAAGCTAAAAGAGGAGCATTATATTGGGTTGCACAAATCTTCTATAAGTGGTGAAACTAATTCAAGTTGGGCCTCTTTTCTTGAACCTACTCCAATATATTTAAAAAAGTTGTGTGTATATGTGCTTGATTAAAATTTGTGAGGTGTTGTAGTTGGTTTTATTGATTTATTTGTATATGTGTGTTGTTATTCATGTCATTGTGAGTTATTGAGTTGGAATAGCTATAGTATCTCAGATAATGATGAGATCACTGCATGTTTTAGGGTTGATTGAGTTTGAGGAATTATGGAAAATACTTTCTATTGGGTAAGAGTTTCCTTTTATTTCTTTGGAGATATATATATGTGCAATTTTGGGTGGAATATAAGTAATAATTTGGGCATTGGTTTATCTAAATTGAATATATGAGGCCATGTCCATAAGGGTTTGAAGCTAAAAAATATTTTCCATATTCAAGAGATAAATACTATTTTAGAGAACTTTGGGTAAAACGAACACTTCTATCATGTCTAGAACGCCCAAAAATCCCAAGATTGACTATTAAATAATCAAAATTAGATAACTTTCCCTAAGCCCTTAGATAAAAAAAAAGTTCACTCCAGTTGTATGACTGACCATACAATCATATGGTCATATAGTAAAAGAATCATACCATTGGTAGAAAAAATTGGCAAGCTAGTCATAGATTAGGCAAAATAAAATTGATTAAGAAATTTTAATTAAAAAAATTGAAGAAATTTATTTATGTGGATTTTATTTTGCAAAATACTTGTTGCATTTAGAAGGTACCCAAAGATACCTAGTGATACATGACATGAGTGCATCACCACCACATAAACCTCCATTGGCCCATTAACTTCAATGGGAGACTAAGATAAATAGAATATTTTGTGGCTTCAATAGATTTTGGTGACTAGAAAAAGAAGAATATTTCATCACATTTGGACATTTTATTAGCCAAATATTCTAAGGAATAATTCCATCATGGAAGGATACTTCTAGTGATGATGGTCATTCAACAATCAAATCTAAATGTGAAGGTTTTTTATGTTGACATTGCATCAACAACCACTTAAAAATATTTACTACCTCACACTTAAAGTTTTGATTTTGATAATCCAACTTTGGAAGGGTGTATCTTGGTCATTTAGAAAATTTTGGTTTTTTTAATTTGGTACTTGGTATTTTAGAATTCGTAGATTCTCAAAGGTTTTGTTGAGTTGTTCTTGTTTTGATAATTTCTAGGGCTTCATTCTTGCTCCTATGATATATTTTTTGGTATAGTTTTTTTTTAAAATACAAAATATTTTATGTACTTATAGAGGTGTGGTTATATTGATCCAATTTTATATCAAAATTATACTTTGAGTTTGCAGCCAAATTTGACATCTAGAAGCACTAAGATCAAGTCTACTTTTCTATTTTTCTCAAGTGACATTGGTTATTACACTAAGCATAAATTTCTAGATGAAATCTTATTGGGGGGTTCATCTTGTAGTGGTTGATTACTTTATTTTACTTTTTGTGTGCTCATACAATGGGGAAATATCAAATTGAACTCCTAACTCCATATAGTTATTCATGATGGAGAAATTAGTATGGAATTATCTTGTGAGAAATGGTTGTCTAGGTTATCTAAAGGAAATCAATCCTTAGCCTATTGATGTTAAAGGGTTGGAAAAATTAGAGTTCTATCATGAAAAAACACTTGGATGCATATGCTTAGTAGTCTTATTTGATTTACAATTTAATGTTAAATCATGCAAAACACCTAAAGTGGCATGAGAGACTTTTAAGAATTTGTATGGTAAAACTAATAAAATTAGGGGAGATCAGATTGACAATTATTTGATGAATATTGATTCTAAATTTTTTTACCACATCCAAGACTACATCATCAAGGTTAAGAAACTATGACCATGATTGAAAGATTGCAATATTAATAATGAGGATTTAAAATTAATTTAATACATGTGTTATCCAAGCTTGGTCTCGAGTATTCAGTGTTTGTTTGTGTCTTTTATACCCATGCTATTAGTATGGTAGCACCATATCTTGATCCTAATATTTATGAATTCTCAAATATCCTAATCCAAGAGGAAGAAGAGTTATTCATATCAATCTAATCAAGTCTTCTATGCTACAAAAATTGTTGGATAGTGAGCCTAAGGTACATAAATATTCATAAAATTTTGAAGAGAAGAAAAAGGAGTAAAAGAAAAACCTACACAAATAATATGAATCCTCTCCCTCTAAAGGGGAATCACCTAAGAAGGAGAATCCTACATGTGCATATTGAAAGAAAATAGGGCATGGTGAACATAAATTTTATTCAAAACAACTTGATGAATTTAAGAATCTTCTTAAGAAGAATCAAATCAGTTTTCCTTCAATTCCAAAGGGTTCATATTTTTCTTCTCCATCAAATTACCAGAGATATTAGGGGAAACAATGTTGAAAACCCATAATACTAAGAGGGGGATGAATCGGCATTCTATTAAACCATTTAATAATAATCCATCTAATAATCAAAACATATCTAACTGTAACTATGAATGAAAGCATGAAATGAATCACAAGATCACATGAAACAGGAACACCGAGATTTTTACATGGAAAACCCAAAAGGGGAAATACCATGGTGCAGATTAGCTCACAATATATTATAACCAGTTATAAGATATTACAAGGGCTAACTGCCAGGACACACTATCCTTATAAGGCTCATAACCAAAAATAGATACAAGACTTAAATGACCACATCTAAAATGTGAACTAATATAAGGTGCACCTTCCTTGTGTGAGTTCAGTTCCTTTGAAGTTCTGAATACAAAAATACTACACTACTTAGTAGTCACTCAACACTCACACCAATTTTTCCCTTATTTTGATCTCACACATCTAAATTCACATGTTCGCATCATGGCAGATCTCTCACACATCATACTACCCATCATATCACTTCACAACTCAAAAATTCCCTACATATATATCCTATTACATCTACATATACCAATTAGGTTGGCCAAACTAAATGTAGCCCTATTTAATTCAAAATCACTTTGTTGGCTTCATACTTGGTTCAAATACTTATTCATGCTCAAATCAATTGTCCAACACTCAATTTAATTTAGTGTGGATCTAAAATAGATCCCCTTAACATCCACAAAAAATATTTAAATTTCAACATATCTTAGGTATTAGGTCGGCCAAGAATTAGACCTAAACACAAAGTAAACCAACTAATTGCACACCAATGATTCATTTGATCATATAATCACTTTCCAACATAAATATACAGTGCACATGTATCTATAAACCATCTCCCAAAATTTTAGATTCTAAATCCAGACACCAAAGGAATGTAGACTAGATAGCTCATACCTATTTACACGGTGTGAAGAAAAAAACTATATGTCAAACTTCTATTACTTGTAACTTTTAGCCTATTTGAACCCAAAAAATTTGAAATCTTGATCATAAGTGTATTTAGTAGTCTTGAATAACATACTATAATATCATAAGTTGATCTTATAACAAAAGCAATTCTAGACCAAAATATCGGATTAAGATGTCACCAAAACTATTTACCAAATTAGACAAAACTATTAACAAACATTGTTAGCATCAATGGCAACACATCAAGGGGTTTCTTCTTCATTATTTAAATAATCTCCCCCTTTTTCATTGATGGAAACATGTGCCAAAAATGAATCTTAAAAAACTCAGAATGTACATGATCTCCCTCTTTAAGCATTATCTCAATTCTTCCCCTCTGTTGACATCAAGGACAAAGTGTGTGCCGGAAACACACATGCAAGCAACTGAAAAAAAACTAAAATGTATTGAATTCTCCTCAAGGAGTTATCCCAGAATTGGATCTAAACATATAAATGAAAAACAACTAAAATATTGAAAATAGTATACAAGGTGAAATATGTTCACCTAGAGGAGGAGGCACCTTCAAGCTTCTTAAGGATTTCTTGCCACATAGATTTTCCTTCATTCCAAATATTCTTAGCAATGGAAAGAGACTTCTACATTGCTTCCAATTCAACTAAGCTCTCCTCTCCTTCTTCCAAAGTACATGGATCCAAATTTATCTTCTCAAACTTTTATGCATCAACAAGGTCATTGGATACTGGTGTGAAGCCTTGAGTTTATCCTATTCTAAAGGTGAAAAATAACTAAAATGCAATATAAAGAAAACACAAAGAACACCTCCAATATTAGTGTAAGGAATAATAACACAAAGAAGAAGATGAAATAAAGATTGCAAATGATTATACCTTTGTGTTGTTGAATCCCTTGGTTGGCCCTTGATGTTATATGCTTGTATGCTCCTTGGATGGATATGAAAATGGTGTATGCAAGATGAACAATGTGATAAATGCTAATGCTAGTGACCAAGTGGCTTGACTAAATGGCTAATATAATGCTTGGAAAATGAGTAATCAAATTGGTAGCATAAGGGTGCAAATGGCTAAGTGTTGTTTCAAATGGAAAAATGGAAAGAGTTTGGTATCAAATGCATAAGTTCCTTAAGTGAGAGAAAAGGGGGGTATTTATATAGGTAATTGAACTCTCTAGAGAATTCAATAGTCAAGATTGAGCCACCATGGCCAAGATGAAGGGCTATGGTGATTTGAGGACTCACAAACCATCACATCTTGACATGTGGAAGGTGAAGTGGCCAAGGGTATGATGAGGTTTAGGTTCAAGGTGGAAGAAGGACATGTAATAGAGGTACTTGCAAGTACCTTGATGTAACCACTCAATGATCACATGGGGAAGAGAAAATTCCTTGGAGGAATAAAAGTGAATTTGAAATTCACAATGATTAGAAGAATCTAGTGGATAAGACAAGGTTCTCAAAAAGGTGGGAACTTGCCACATGTGAGTGATGTGATAAGTCAAAGATTCTAGAAGACTTGCATGGGAAAGAGGAAAACCTTGGAAGGATAAATGTGAATTAAAAATTCACATGGCAAAGAGAGGAGTCTTGGGTGAATAAAAAGGAATTAAAAATTCATTGGGAGATGGGGAGTGTTGACTAAGGTACTGATTAGGCTTAACTAATCAGCTATTAGAAGATGATTAGTGACTAACGAAGGTTAAGAAGCCAACTTGCAAAAGTTGGAGGATGTGACATGTCTTAATCAAGGATTAGACATGTACACATCTCTAATGATGAGATTAGAAGATGGATTAAGATTAAGGAAAATGATGTGACATGTGAGGAATTAAATAAATTTCATATTTATTTAATTCATTTGGTGAAAAGGAGAACAAAGGGTAAGGTAATTAAATACCTTAAGGATTTAGAATAATTAAGGGTATTAATTAAATAATAGCGATATTACTTAATTAATGCAAATAAGAGGATATTTAGATGAAAAGAGATAAATTTGGACAAATGAAAGGGTCCAAATTTGGATGTCTACAACTAGAATGTGCTTGGTCTTTACCAAGTCCCCAAGCTATCCAAATCTCTTTATTATATATTTTTTCTATCATTGAAGAGTAAACAATTTTATTTGTAGATCTATAATGGTTGTTTAAGAGATGTAATATCTATCTTGTGCAGGGCCAAAAGTACTAGAGGCATCAGATAGTTGTGACACAATGGACTCCATTAACCCCTTAATGCTTTGAGTGGCATCCAACCACCTCATGCAATACAAAAAAAACCTACTAGACTCATCTTCAAACTACTTCACTTCCTTCAGACATTCCTTTACTTTTCCATGTGTAGATGCACATCTTTCCTATAATTCAAGTAACCTCTTCTTTGTAAATCTTGATTCCACTTATTTCTTTTTCTAATCCTTCAAATTGGAGGCATACTCCTTGAGAGAATCAACTAAAAACATTAAATTCTAAATAGGTGTCTGTGAGTTCTCAAATGTAGCACCAAGGGTAGCATTCTATAGATACTTTATTGCACTGTTAATAAAATCAATTCCCTTCTAATGAGTCTCAATGATTTATTTTCTTCCGAAGGCATGAAAAGCATCTCTGAGCTCTAATCTCTGAATAGGTGAGATCTTATTTAGATCTACACTGCCTTGATGTGCTAGGAGCTAAATCAACTAGGGAGGGATGGCTAGTTGAAACCTCATCTATCTTGTCAAAAGACCCTTAAGTGCATTATTTGAGGATTCTTTGTATGGATTTTCCAGCTCCATGGTCTTTTTAGACTCTTCTTCATTCTTTCCAACTTCAGCTTCTTCTTTATTATTCTCTTTCTCTTCTTCCTCTTCCTTGTCTTCTTTGTCGAAGGTATCTTCCTTTTTCTTTTCTTTATCTTCATCCTCCTTTTTCTCCTCATCATCATTTCTATTATCATCTCCTTCTTTGTCTCCTTTTTATTCTTCTCCATTTTAATTTTCATTTCATGCCTCCTCATTTTGTTTGTTAGTATCATCATCTATATTCTTTTCCTTCTCTTTTTCTTTCTATTGTCCTGTACTTTGTTCTTCATTGTTTGTACTGGTGGAATCTTTAGTATCTTCTGAAGGAGAATATGTCTCTGAATGAGCATTTTTATCATCAACCACATTCCCTAAAACATCCAAAGATGGATTCTCTTCTATAGAATGATCATTTACTTCTTCTCCAACTTCTTTGAAAACAAGAAAATTAGTAATAGGAGGAATATTTTCCTTTGCATTAGTAACTTTATCCTTACCAAGCTCCTTTTTTTGAGTTGTACTGGATGATGAAGTAGCAATCATCATGAATTCTCTTCTATATTTCTCACTATATCCATAGTTTCTTGTATCAACTTTTCTACACTACCTTTTTCTCTAGCCATAAGTATGGTGACTCTTTTCTTTACTCTGAATTGTTTAGTGTATACATCAAACAAGGTAGCCTTGTCATCCTTAGATAAGGAGGATCCAATTTCATTCAAGGCACTAGTTTTAATATTTTTCTTAGCTTTAAAATATTCATGCCTTCTTTTCACCAAAGCTTTCCACACAACATTAGAAACCTTCTTCTTAATGTAATCTATATTTGCATCTAAAATAATCATGTATGGAATGATGGTATCTATTATTGTTTTCTTGTATTCCTCATCTACCTCATGATATAACTTAGCAGTTTCTTCTAATAAACCATTGAATGTGCTAGCATATTATTAACCAAAGCCTCTAACTTCATTGGTGAACAAGCTCTTACTAGAGGAGTTTTAGACTT
Source organism: Sequoia sempervirens (assembly GCA_007258455.2). NCBI lineage: Eukaryota > Viridiplantae > Streptophyta > Pinopsida > Cupressales > Cupressaceae > Sequoia > Sequoia sempervirens. The sequence continues at coordinate 217,565,025 of VDFB02000003.1, read as the reverse complement.
CTCCTCTTTAGGCTTTAAAGTGCCTCCCTTTTTTTTCTTCTCCTTTTTCTTCTCAGAATTTTTGTGAACATGTATTATGAAAGCTGCTTCATTTTCCTTTTCTATCTCCTCTTCTCCATAGGTATCCACAATATTGATCTTGGCCTTCTTTATTTTAGTGCTAGCCTCTTGTGAGGCACCTTTGTCACTCATGGAGATACTACTTTTTCTTTTCAATTGTTCTTCTTCTAACCCAAGTTCAATTTCTTCCTCTAAAACATCACTCAAGTTTTTTCCTCCTAATTGTTTTTGTTTCTTCCTCCTTCCAGAGGTAGAAATGGGTACTACTAAAGGCACAATATTCCTTTTTGAAGTCTTGGTGATGGGTCCAAATGGTTTTGTTACTTCTTTGATACCAAAACACTAGGCTCCACCTTCTTTCCTTTAGTAGTAGTAGAACTAGAGGATATTGGCAATGTAGAGGCAGGGGTGGAAGCTGATCTTCTTGATCTTCATGATCTAGAGGACACACCAACTATACCAACTACTTTAGCATCCCTATTTGCAGCTATTTCTGTTACCTTGTCTACTTCATCTTTTAAAAGTCCATGCAACCTAAAGTATTGTTCTACTTTTTTATTTACTCTTTTGGTTATCATAGGTGTTGATGTTTCCAAGTACACATTAGTTGATGTTTCTTCATATGTGTCATGCCTTTGAAAGGAGGGGTTCTTAGGACTCCTTAGCAATAATTCCACATATTCTTCAACATCTTTCTCTAAAACTTCATAACCAAGAGGCTCAATCCATATTTCCATGAATTCAACTACCTCTATTATGCACTCATGTCTATAGAAACAAGAAAAGTGATGTCATTTGCATATTTCTCCACAAGATTTCAAGGAATCCTTTCTCTATCATGCATATTGTTTTAAAATAATACAAAGAATGAAACCAATGCATTATCCTAAGCTTTGATGTCACCAATGTTGTGCATGTAGTCAAAAAAATGATGACCTATAGGCCTTCTTATATTCCAAACCATATCCTTTCTACTGAATAGGTGCCTCAAAAATTAAAATAACAAACACACAATCAAAGTTCCAAACTTGAAAGCATACTTCAATTTTTTTTGTTTAAGATTCTCCAAAAGTTTTTGTTGGAGCAACTCACATAAATCATAGTCCTTCCCATCCACCACCATATCATAAGAAACATATATTGTATTTGTAGACATTGAATTCTCCTTGTTGGTGAAATAAATCTTGTGACTAATCATGATTGCAACATACTTCACAACAAGATTAGTGATAGGTTTAGAATTAAGCGCTCTTGTATCAAATGTAGCACTAGTCAACTCCATAACTACTTCATTCTTCACAAACTTTAGTACCAGCATGGGTCCAGTATCACACAAACTAGTCACGTCCTTGATCACTTCTTTTGAAATTAGTTTGGGTATATCTGTCCACATGAATTTTTTGTGGATTATGCCCAATGCCATCCTCACATATTTTGCATCCAATTCACTACTATAATTGGGGAACCAATTCCAAACATCTAGATTCTTTCGTACTAGGTTTTTGTATTCTAGTTTTACTAGGAAATCATCCCCAATCAACTCCTTAGTATACCCTTGTGTCCTCAATGGGTAAAACCCAAGGAGGAATCTTCGAAAAAGAACCTTCGGGGTCATTTTTAAAACCTTTCCATGAAAGCATCTTGAATTTAGGTCTAGGTCTCTCCATGATAACTACATTCAGTGTGACTATTATATCCTCAATTCACTCTTCAAATGCTTATAAATTCACTTTAATTTAAAACCTACAATGTATAGATTAGCTATAAATACCTTATTTATGTATGACGGGATCAAGGGTTTGAATGTTCTACACCAAATCACTTTGAATCATCTTCAATCACTCTTTAATTTTCTTTTCTTTTCTTCAAATATGCAAAAGTGACTAAAAATGACTTAGAAACTTGCTTTATGCCTTATCGATTTTCCCTAATTTTGCATTAATTTCTCCAATTCTCAAAAAGCTAGTAAACTCTTCACTTATACAAGTTGTAAACCCTAAAATGCTCTAGAATACTTCAGATTTGCATATTTTGTATCAAAATATTTTCTAGAAGCTTAAGCATACCATTTTACACCATATATCTTCATCTCACTACTTGACACCTCATATTTTTAGGGGGTTGTTAGATTTTTCTGTTATTGCTCAACCTAAGCCCATGCTTGGGTTTAGTTTTTAGGAGAATTATTTGCAATAGATGATGGAGGTACATATGCATTTGATTCATCCTTGTTCTTAGGTTCCTCGTTCTTTCCCCAAATCTTCTCCATTTCCTTCTTGACTTCAATAGGATCAATTTTCTTCACAGGTTCATTCCTTTGTTTTGGATTAGTCTACCTTCCATTCTTGTTTCTACAAAATCTTGAAATGTGTCCAACTTTGTTGTAATTGTAGCATACAATATTTTTCTAACCAAATTGACTTCTATTCAATCTCGATCTACACTAGTTAGCCTTATTTCCAAATACATTTCATGTATAATAGTAACCATTGAAATATTGAAACATTCCACTAGTATTAAATCTATTCATCATTTGACTTATGCACTTAGTAGCTCTATATCCAAATTTCTTGCATGCAAAACATTGTGGATAGAAAAGGATCTAGCATTCTAATTCATTCTACTTCTACATTCTATAGCCTTATATCCAAATTTATTACATGAAAAATAAATACCATTGAAAGATGGACCTACCTTTGAGTATTTGGTTGTCTAATAGGAGGTTTTCCAGCTTTGCTTCTTTGATTTCTTTATTGACTACTATTGCCTTAAGTCTTCTTTTGATTTTCAACCTTGTTAGGTGTTTGATTTTCCTTTGAGCTTTCTCCTTCTTCAAGTCCCAGAACACCTTTATCCTTATAAGTTTTATGTCCAATAATTAGTTCATCAAGCATTTTAGTACTTGTTTTGAATTTATCTTCATGAGCTCTTTCTTTCTCTAGATCTTATCTTAGGTTACCACTTCTTCTTCATGTTTTGTACATTCATCAATTTTTCTTTGTATCTTTTCATTCAAACAATCCTCAATTCTATTCTTTTCTTCCACTTGCACTTTTAGTTAGGTAATATCTTCATTTTCCTTCTTCAATTGTTTATTGACTTCTCTATGTCTTTATCTAAACTTCTTAATTTTTTCTCTCAAATTTTTGGTACATTCATTTTCTTCCCCTGGGATTTCCTTTAGAATTTTTCTCACTTTCAACTTTGTCAAGATCTTCAAGAGCAACTTTAAGTTCTTTTTCAAACATGCAATCATATTCTATGTATTCAATTGCAAAAAATTCTTTTGAAGGAATAGGACACATTTTATTAGCCATGTGTTCAAATTGCAAGATCTTCCTCAAGCTATTAGGCTTCTCATGTAAGGAACTAGGCTCTTATACCAATTATTGAACACCCAAACTATTGAGAGGTGGTGAATCAGTATTCTATTAAATCATTTAATTATAATCCATATAATTATCAAAACATATCTAATTATAACTATGAATGAAAGCATGGAAGGAATCACAAGATCACATGACACATGAACACCAAGATTTTTACATGGAAAACCCAAAAAGGGAAAAACCACAATGAGGATTAGCTCATAATATATTATAACCGGTTATAAGATATTACAAGGGCTCACTACTAGGACACACTATCCTTATAAGGTTCATAGCCAGAAATAGATACAAGATAGAAATGACTGCATAGCCAAAATGTGAGTTGATATAAGGTGCACCTTCCTTGTGTTGAGTTCAATTCCTTTGAAGCTTTGAATACAAAAATATTGCACTACTTAGTAGCTTCTTATCCTTATAAGGTTCATAGCCAGAAATAGATACAAGATAGAAATGATTGCATAGCCAAAATGTGAGTTGATATAAGGTGCACCTTCCTTGTGTTGAGTTCAATTCCTTTGAAGCTTTGAATACAAAAATATTGCACTACTTAGTAGCTGCTCAACATTCACACCAATTCTACCCTTATTCTATTCTCACACATCTAAATTTTTATGTTCGCATCATGTCAGATCTCTCTCACATCATACTACTTGTCATCTAACTTTACAACTCAAAAATTTCCTACATATATATCCAATTACATCCACATACATCAATTAGGTCAACCTAATTAGATGTAGCCCTATTTAATTCAAAATCACCTTCTCGGCTTCACACTTGATTCAAATACTTATTTATGCTCAAAGCATCCATGCAACACTTAATTTAAGTTAGCATGGATCTAAAACATATACCCTTAACATCCGTAAAACATATTTAAACTTTTCAACATATATTAGGTATTAGGTCAGTTGGGAAGTGGACCTAAACACAAAGTAAACCAACCAATTGCACACCAATTATTCATTTGATCATATAATCACTCACCAACAGGAATATATAGTGCATAGAAATCTATAAACCATCTCCCAAAATTATATTCTAAATCTAGACAATGGAGGAGTGCGGTCCAGATAACTCATACCTATTTATGTTGGGAATTAAGGTATCTCAACCTTGGCAATTCCTAATTTATTTATTTTTTATTACTTTAGTTTTTCCCATGGATAAATATCATTTATGTTATTAAAATATCTATTCTCCATCAAAATGGGTATGAGATTTTGACTTGGAACTTTTTCCACATCTCAATGTTACCAAAATTTCACCTACAACTCAATTTGGTAGAGCTGAAATAGTTGATCACATCTAAGGTGAAAGGTACTCCAATAAATTTTTGCTAATCACAATCATTTGCATGTGAATTTTTCAAATGGAATTCACTTTTTATTATGCAATGTTTTACAATAGAAAGAGATTATACAAATTGCATGATATTGGTGTATTTCATTCATTTTGAAATGAAAATATATACAATGTTGTTGTTTCATACATTGAGATCAAAATAATTCTTTTAAATGTCCCACACAATTTGTGGGAATGACTGAATTGAATTAATATGACATGGAAAGTAAGCTATACATCTAAAGATTAAGTAAAGGAAAAAACATATAAAAATAGATCATATCCTTCATTTCCTTAATGGCTTATGTTGGTGTTGGTCCTTCTATCTTCAACTTGATTCTCCTATCTTCAACTCCCCTTGTTCTCGATGTCTAGATGTACCTACAGATGATTGAAAGATTTGGTTAGACCTTGGGACATGAAATCTCATCATATGTTTCATCAACAAACATATAACCTACATCTATGATGCATTAAATCAATTGAGCCATTATCATATTATAAATGCAAAAGAGCCAAATTAGATCATCAAATGAAAGTCAAATCATCAAGAAGAGCATTGAACTTCACTATTTTATCTAACTAGTCTGCTCATTGTGCAGGTATAGGTACATCTTTCATTTCATAGTCCATCTCTTCTAACATTTGTGGAGAAAATGGGCTCCCACAAGGGTTGATCCAAATGTGTTACTCTCTTGTATTTTAAGAGGGATTTGAAGTACATTTCAAATTGATGAAAAATATTTTAGTTTTCATGTAGGTACAGTCAAGAAGGCATATCAATCATATCACCAAGTTACCATGTGCATAATGACTATAGGACTACTCACTCATAGGAGCAAAGATTTTGAGGAAAATATGGTTAAAAGAATAAAGAAAATCATTAAAAAATGATTATGCCAAAAGAATAGATGTTGCCAGTATTTTGTTAAGAAAATGCCAAATTTGCGAAGGAAGGAAAAGAACAATCCTCATAACTTTAAGGACAGTCTATGGAAATATATTTGAGATAGGTCTACAACCTTCAAGTATAGAATAAAAAAAAGATAATAATGCCAAGAACAACACATGGAGTCATAGTGAAACAATTAATACAAATAAGATCAAATACTTCTGGATGGTTACATGGACAACACAACCAAATCTTCATATAGCAGTCCTTATGATATGCACAGCAAGAACATTCATGACAAGGATAGTTGAATAAATGAAGGCTTGAACTGTCACTAATAATTATGCTAAAGATAAAGTCCATACAAAGATACATAGTGATAGTCATTTTCCTTCCTCAAGATTCATTAAGATTTCATTATCCTTCACTTATATAGTCCTGGGCAGTAGGGTATAGTCTCAGTGCAAGGTGTGTTAACATTCATTAAATCCAAAGGAAGATGGAAGGACATAAAATAATGCATAAGAGGCACTTTTGAAACCATAGAAAAATTATTAAACTAGCATCAAGTGGCAGTAAATATACAATGAAGCATAGCATACAATACAAAGGAGAAATTGCCATCTAAAAAAATATAATATAAAACTTAAAGTATGCCAATGTGTGCATTGAGATAGTAACAAAAGAATACTTTCCATAAAGCAACCATAGCATTATTTTATCCTATAAAAATAATGGTTGCTTATTGCTTTTGAGCAATAGAAGTAAAATCAAAGAACAGTGAAGGTGTGCAATTACAACCCTAGTTTCAATGTAAAGTTTGTGAAGGAATGTTTCTACATACAAAGCAAAGAGTAGTGAAGGTGTGGGCTTACAACCCTAGTTTCAATGCACATAAAAGAAAACCTTCAGGTTTTTATACAAAAGAAACCAAATATCAAGGCTCAAACAAACCCTTGAGCATAGAGGGAGTTCCATTTTTGTCACAGGCAAAAAGTAAATGTAATGTCATGACCATAGCGAGGTTGAAGCCCTCGAGAAGCTTCTATATAAGCAAAAAATATGAACTAGAATTCATTTACACAAATAAAGTACATAGAATAGAGGAAGCATTTCATTTTTTATGGAGGAAGGCTATTTCTATATTATTTTCCTCAGAAGGTTGAAGTATTGATTCAAGGAGGTAAGCCCAGTAGAGGATTTTTGAAAGCTTATTTCACCCAGACATTAATAGTTGTGTCCAAGAAGTAAAAATGAAACCCTCAACAAGAAAAAAAAAAAAAAATTAAAACCTTCCAAAAAACTTAGAGAAACGAAGAGTTGTATCATTTATTTGCAATAAATGGAAATATTTCATCATAAAGTTTGAGCATAAACAGAAAAAAATGCAGATATATTGAAGTCACAGCAAAAAAAATGAAGTATTCAAAGAAATGAAGATGAATAAAGATCAAGGCCCAAGGAGAGGAAAATACAAAAGGAAAGTGCATATTTTTTCCTCCATTTTTTGCATAAATAGTGAATCTTTTCCTTCCAAAAAAAAAAGATTCTCAATACTTTTGACTACAAAGAACATCTTTCTCAATGTTTGCAAATATAGAACAATTTTCAATCATTTCCTGCACATAAGGCAACTTACCATGTAGTATTAGCATGTTTTCTACATGAAAGTCTCAAGATCTCACCTAGAAACTTTGTGATGACCTCCAATTCAAAAGTTCATAGCAGCACATCAAGTAGAGCAGCATGGTTTAAAAATGAAAAAGGAATGAAATGCAAATTATGAGGCCGTAGATTTTTGTTTAGGGTTTCCATTTAACTCAAATATTTGGCCAACCCTTTTTAGGGTGTTTTTTAATTTTTATTTAAACTTATCATGCCAAACTAATACCTTCCTCATGACCTTTGCATGAGTTTGCAATATGCAAATCAAACTCAAACATCATTCATTCCCCTATTTGCATGATTTAGAAATCAAGAAACAATGTAAACAAATAATAAAGTAATTTACTTAATAAATTACTTTATCATTTGTCATTTAAAATGCAAGATTGATCAAATTAATAACACCTAATAAAGTGATCCATTACTGAATACTTTATTATTTGTTTAGATTAATGCCTTCATCTATAAGTCATGCAAAATCAAGAGATAGAGACAATTGGAGTGCTTTTGAAGTCCTCGAATCATGTAGAGTTAAAATGTGGAGTTCAATAGGGATTTTGAGTCTCATTTTCAGTTGGTGGAGTGATTTTAGGGTCCATTTCAGTCAAATTCATTGTGACCATGAGTTTGAACCTATTTTTTCTCAAACTACTTCAGTTATGACCCCTCTTTTTGAGGCTTTTCATCTTTGCTCATGGGAGAGATATTTTCACCTACAATTGTTTTCCAGTGTCACCTCTTCGAACTTTGGAGCTATCTATTGTATATATTGAAAAAGGATTAGTATTTTTTCCAAGTTCTTGCTTCTTTGCCTTTGCATTCTACAAAGAGAGATTAGTTTTGTAACTCAGTTTTTTCACAATTATTAATATACAACAACATTTTACAGGTTATTGTACATTATTACTTGCATAATTTCCTTCCATTTATTGTTAAAATCAAGTGATAGCCTTCTCACTTTCAAGTTTTTTTGTTTCTTTTGAGTGATTTGGATGCAAATTTAATGAGTTTTAATCTCAAAACCTTTAAATTCCATATGTTTTAAAGGATTTAAAATTTAGTTTTATCTGTTTATTTCAAATCCTTCTATCCATTTACCTTCAAAGTCATCATTTCATTGGAAAAATCAAAAGGGAACCAACCCATAATTTGGAGATTCATCTTTGCTATGAGCATACCCATAGGCTAAAAGATGTTTCCATGTTCCATGAGATTGCTAAGCATTCAAACTTAGCACCTAGGTGCAATCTTTGTCACAACAGTCGGTGCCTTGAAAAATAGTTGTCAAAAGATTCCCACTTAGTGGTATAACACATAAAGCCTATTTTTAAGGATGTTATGATAGATTCTATAAAAAATATGAGGGTTAAAAATGGGGGATATCATTTTGGACGTGAGAATCATCTATGACACACGTAAGAGAATCTTTGCATAAGCTATTGATAGTTTATGACACATGTAAGAGCATCTCCTATTTTCTAGGGATTCTTATGAAAACTTGTAAGAGGGTGTAATGTCATGTAAGAGACCATGTTTAGCATGTAAGCAGTCGTATGGATGGTATTTTTGAACCTTGTTTTCACCCATGGTAATGTTTTATGGTGGTATTTTGAGCCCCCATGAGTCTATATATTAAGGGGTTGAGATGAAGACACTATGGGATGTTTCACAGGTACACAGATGTTGTCGAATTGAAGATGAGAGAGGAGTTAGAGTGGATGTATTGTAAAAATATTTATTGTTAATACAAGCTATTCATTTCTTCTTTGGTGGAGCTTTTTCTTGAAAGGGTTTCTCCATGTTAAACACTATGTTATGTGTTCAACTTTCTATTCTTGTATTTCTTTGTTAGTGTTGATCTTTAAACTCCATATGGTTAATACTATTAAATCTTATTTATTGTTGTTTTAAGATTCTATTATTGATGTTCACCTATCATTTTCTAATAATTTACACTATATGAAGCAAAAAACTATATGTCAAGCTTTTATTACTTGTAACTTTCAACCTGCTCACCCAAAATTGCTAAAATCTTAATCATAGGAGTATTTAGTAGTTTTTAATAACTTACTATAATCTCATAAGTTGATCTTATATAACATAAGAAATTCCAATCCAAAATATCATATTAAGATGTCACCGAAATTGTTTACCAAATTAGAAAAAACTATTAACAAATGATTTGTTGGCATCAATGAAAACACATCAAAGGGTTTCTTTTTCATTATTTCTTGAAAAATGACTTCTTGTAGTTATAGATTCTAATTCAGAGAGGTTGATACTTGATTCAAGAGCTTCACATCACATGGCTTCATCTAAGAGTATGTTCACTTCATTTGAGTCTTTCATAGCCATACATCCTAGTGCCTAACAACCCATATATTCATGTTTATGGGAACATATCAATTGATATAGATGATGGATCATTTAATGATTTTTTTGTGTTCCTTCATTATAAACCAATATCCTTTCTATTTATCAGAACACATATGGTATGGTAGGGAAGAGTTTCAATTTCACACTAGATTCTGTCATAATCTATGATTTTTCATAGTAGTGATAGAGTTGTAGTTGGGGAGTTTGATCACCAATATCGATTTTGCACCTTCAAAAATAATTTCTCCTATATTTCCTTCAAATTTTCATGCTCAAGCATCTAGTGTGGAAACTTATAAGGAGATTCAGTATGATGATTTGAATCTTAGTATTATTTCATCTACTAAGGATTTGGTGACATGTGTTGATTTTCCATCTCTTTCATCTAATATTTCTTATGATGATGCTTGTGTTGCAACAATTTAAGTGGCTCTTTGTGATTTACTACAATATAACATACATTATCTTCCAAACATGGCTACTTGGGATTAGCACTTGATAAATATTTTTGGTTTCTTTTTGTGTCACACATTTTAAATTTTTGAGATATCATTGATTTTATGTACATCTTCTCTTTACTGAAGATGATTCTTATTTAGTTATTATGAGAGAAAAAATTGACCCTCTTATTCATTATTACATGATAATCCTTCACTTCTTGACATCTATGTGGCTTATTTTGAACATCATTTGGAGGAGGCTTATCTATCTTTGAAAGGGGGTATGTTTTTCGTTAGATTGTGTTCTATAATAATTCCTAGAATATTTTTTACTGTCCTCTTTTGTAGTGTGGATTATATTGCTTGCTTGGAGTGTGACATATTTCACCATTTACATAAAGACACTTTGGAATTATTTAGATACATCACAGATTAGGAATGGGAAGACGTTGTAAACCATATTCATTCTATTTCTTCCTAAGGGGATGAATTTTATTCGATGATGTTGGATAATCTACATCATTCAATGTTGAGAATCTACCATCATTGTAGAAGAATCAAAATTATAGGAAGGTTTCATGGTCTATCTTCTTCACTCTTATGAGGGTCTTGTTTCTCACAAGTATTTTTTCATTCTCATTCTTCATTGAGACAATTTTTTAATCTTTCTTTTGGGAAGGAGTTTGATCACTATAAGTTTTCTCTTTTTTCTCTAGTTGTGAGAGATTAAATTTATACATGGGTACTTAACATGGCCTCATAGCTATTAGAATTGTAAAAAAAACATGATTCATAGGATCAAATAGAAAATAAGTAAACCTTCCATACAAGAGATCTACAAAGAATAATATGTAATATTCATCAACAAGAAAAATCTATAAAATAAACCTCAAGAATCTTGAAGGAAAGCAAGAGTACTCTAAGGTTGAAAGTTCAAGATATTAATAGTGATAATACAATGAGGATTGATTGTTATATAAGAGAAACCATAAATGATAAAGAAATTATATCATGACAAGTTTTAACATCTCATGGAATGATACAAAATGATCTAATAATGACTCTCTAGTTAACATAGAAAGTCACTCCTAAGTTTAGTTTAAGTGTATGAGAATAAATTAGAATTATAATTAATTTAATATGAATTGATTATTATCTAATGCATGATTATTCTAACATACCCCCTTAATTTGAACTTAGGGAATAGCTAAAAACCCTAAAAATATAATGCATGATCGGTCTCAACAAACAAGTCCTGGTGAGGTACCCATGTACAAAAAAAGAAATCTGTCAAACTAGATAAAAGTTGAAAACCACATGGGAAAAAATCCTCTCCAAAAGAGAGAAAGGTTAAGGACTAAGAAGCCTCCAACCAAAAAAATTTCCCAAAGAAAGGAACATGTAGAACATTATTGAAGTATGAAGAAGTTGTAGACAACTATGGAAAGATATTGATATAGTGTTGAAATGAAGAACCTCATTTAAAAAAAATGATGATAAGGATCAAGATAACAAGAATCTATATGAGTTACCCCAACAACACTACTCAAATCAAATGAAAAATAAATAAAAAATCTAGAAGTTGAAGATATAAATGTTAGGATCAAGAAGAAAATAATCTGCATGAGTATCCCTAATGACACTACTTGAATCAGATGGAAAACAAAGGAAAAACATTTGAAACACAAAGATATAAATGGTGCATGAATTGAAACTACTCAACATGAAATAAGCAAGTTGAAAATACATGTACCAATAATCTATGATCAAATAAAAAAGGAAGGATACCTCAAAAAATAGGAATACAAGAGTGTGTCCATATCGTATATGCTCCATCTTGTTGAAATGTAAAGGTAACTAGCCATTGATGTACGTTGCATCTACCTAGTACATAGGAATAAGTACATATGTACAATGATCACTCCAAATGTGAAACTAAGGAAGCATCAGCACCAATAGTAGAAACCCACCCATAATGCTAAAAGGGGAGAGCCAATATAGGTACACTAAAAAAAATCATGCATTAGCACCAATAGTAAAAACCCACCCATAATGCTAAGA